>JBCNYH010000016.1:485314-499339 GCA_039654325.1 Tandanus tandanus
TATCTATCTATCTATCTATCTATCTATCTATCTATCTATCTATCTATCTATCTATCTATCTATCTCTCTATCTATCTCTCTATCTATCTATTTATCTATCTATCTGTGTTTAACTTTTGACTTGTACTGTTTACAGTTGTAAATTCGGGGTTGTATATGTGTTGGGCTATGCTCACAAAAAACAAACAAGCAAGCAAAAAATGAAAACAACAACAACAGAAAATCAATATTCAATACGTTAAATACACCTCTGTATCCAAACTCTGATGTATCTATTAGATTTAAATCTCTGACTCTGAATAATAACTAAATAAGACATGAGTTGGTTAAAAATTCAGTGAATGCATTAAACCCTCATTGAAACCCTATTTACAATTTATTTGTTTAAACCACGGGTATGAAGACCTATGCTCGGATCCTGTCCAGAAAGACATAATTAAAAATCACACACGCATGCAAACAGCAATCTCAGAGCTGATAAATAACATGGCCTTCAGTCGCTGTGGGCTGGCGGCTTGAAAAGACAGGATTATCCTGTAGTCTGCGAGGGTACGTGCATGTGGAAGAGCTCAGACAGAGTCCCACTGCCCCTCCCCAACACAAAACCACAGCATGAGATCACTATCACCAACAACTCCTGACTCCACTCACATTGCGACTGGTTAGCATACCACCACGGTGCTCGTTCAATAATCCCAGCACGCTCAAGACGGCGAGGGCAAGCAGCATCACACCATTCTATTCAGGGAGTTGTAAGGTTCTTATATTGTTGGTTCTCATCTGTACCCAGCTGTTTCAGCTCAACAGGAGTATATATTATAAAAAAAAAAAAACTAAAGCAGTTGATCCTGCTCTGTGCAATCTGAAACCATTTGAAGAAGCCCGCACTCCCTTCGGTGGTGCTTTAGAACATAACCACAACCATATATTATCAACAGAACACACTAATGACAACAGAAGCTTCCTTTTTCTTTCAAACAGGCTCAAGGCCCAACCAGATTTCACAAGCATTTGGCCACTCCCCCTCACTGGCACTGCAAACTATTTACATTCTGTGTCTGTGTTTGGAACGGCCGCTCTGACGTATGTTTGTGTCAGCTCATTCATCATGATGAACTTGTGTCCCTGGGCCATGGAAAGACTGACAGGGCGCGAAGCGGAGAGCGATTGAGAATATTTAAACAACCTCTCCCGGTTGCGCTGATAAAAACTCGTTTTGTCAGCACAGGTGGTCCCAACTAAACTACAAGTGGGTCTGCTTTAACAGGACCTGCAGTGTGTTGTGTTGGCTGTAGAGGCAGGCTGTTACACTAATACTGCTGGAAACACTGCTGAACACAGTAGGCATGATTAACATGACCTATAACAAAGCGCAGGGTGTTGCTGACAGGTTTTTGGGTTAATAGGGATGTGTACATGTATAAGGAAACAACTGACAGACAAAAGTAACAGATCCAAGCAAAGCCTCATGAATCGCACCATGTTTTAAGCATGCCTCAACACTCTAAAGATAGAGAATAGTTATTCTGTTGAGGTGGAAATGATGACCCATGATCCCCCATGTTGATCAGAGAGACAGCAGACAATCAAGGGAATGTTAGCTTATGTATATAGAGCAGGGTGGCCAGCTGTAGTGTGACATGCTTTCTAAGGAAATCTGTGTTAGCCCTCATTCCTCGACATTGGTAGCAGTTGCACTTTAGAAGATCCAGTATTTATGCCGCATATCCACCAGTGTCATGGGGGATGCTGGCGCCAATCCCAACTGATTTCTGTCAAGCTGTGGGATATACCCCGAACAGGTTGCATATCTATTGCCGGACTAACACAGAAAGAAGAACCATTTACAATCCTATTCACACCTATGGGCAATTTAGAGTAGCCAGTTGACCCAATGTGCATGTTTTTGGACAGCGGGAGGAAGCCCAGAACCTTCTTTTTGTGAGGTGACAACACACTGTCCTATTAGGGGAGGCATATATACTTATATAGAAATGATCAGAAGAGCACTTATGTGAAAACTAACAATGAATATTGAAAGGAATTCGAAGGAAGGTTGATATTGTCTCTCACCGTCCACTGCACCCTGACTGAGGACGATGAAATGATGGTGGGATTGTGCAGGTAGATCACAACATCCCCCAGTTCCTTCTGGATCTGACGGTGGTCCACTCCCTGTATGGTTGGAGGAGTGTCTGCAAAAATAATGAAAATAAATATTGCAGTAAGCAAAAACAACCGATTCAATTCATGAATCTATGCATGCTTATAGAACAATCAAGAAAAAAGTCCAACTGTAGTGAGCCGGGTCTCATCTCCACTCTTACTCTTACTGTAACAGAAGACAGGAAAGACCACAGTGCTAGAGAATCACCTTGTGTTCGTATGGCATCTGTTATAGGACTAGGGTCACTCAAGCCGTAAGCATTGGCTGCCCTCACCAGAAAGAGGTACACTGCACTAGGCTTCAGACCCTTCAGTGTGAAGGATTCAGTCTTCACGTGGTCAGCAAGTGTCACCCAGCTGCTCCCAGATGCATGGCTATAATACCAGTGTAGGAGAGAACATTTCAATTTATATTGTAATCTTATCAGAAGACATGTACACAGATGGCCCAGGGTTTCGAAGGCCATGGCGCAATATGCAAGATATTATCACAGATCTATACACACTTCATTTCCCATTCCAGCAACGGGAGCAAGCAACCAGTGACATTTAAATTTAGATTTTATCAATTTTGTGCAAAACAGTTATCATCAGCTAAAGCAGCAAATGCAAATCACTGGTTCTAGTAAACTTACATAAAAATGAATGATAAACCCACTGCAGGCTGCTACCTTACTTTATCATGTGTTTTTATATTAATATTATAGCAATGTACAATACTGTAAACATGCCAATAAGCTTCAGATACACTGCCTAGCCAAAAAAAAACAAAAAAAAAAAAGGTTGTGCACTCTTAATATTTTGTTGGACTGCCTTTAGCCTTGAGTACAGCATCTCAGCTGACTTTGGGTGAGGGCAGGGTACACCCTGAACAGTTCGCCAGGCCATCGCAGGACCAACACATATACAACAATTCATACTCACTCTCACATCTAGGGGTGATTTGGAACAGCCAATTAGCCTTTTTTTAATGTTTTTGGACTGTGGGAGGAAACCGGAGTTCCCGGAGGAAACCCACGCAAGCACGGGGGGAGCATGCACACTCCACACAGAAATGGCTGAGCCCAGGAGTCAAACCCAGGTGTTCTTGCTGTGAGGCAACCAAAGCACGAATGCCATGTCGATTACATGCTGTAATCAAGGCGGTCTAAAATATTAGAGTGCAACATTTTTTTTTGTATGGGTAGTGTATTTTGGCTACTATAATTATATAGAGCTTAACAAAAGCAGGACACAGCAAACCCCCAAGCAAAAAGATTGCTCATGAGAGTGCTCATACTGACTGGCTGCTTGCTACAATTCATACAGTGTAATTCCAGAAGAATTAAAAATCCAGGACAATATAATAAACACAATACAATGACACATATGTATTTATACAGTGTATACAACAATACAGTGTAAGGAAATAATACTGACTGTATACCCTGCAGATGTGGTAAGATACAACGCACAGAATGAGATGTTTCAAAATCCAGGGATAATCTCAGTGAATTTCAGTCACCCTGATAACCAGTGGCATTTGTGTCATCCTTCAAGTTGATAAAAAAGCCCCCAAACATGGCAGTAGCACATTATTTCATTCACCTGAAAGCCTCGACGACATAAGACGTGGGTGTGGCTCCATTTGCATTGGCCTTCCATGTCAGTGTGACAGAGGTGCGAGTAACATCAGTCACCTCGGGCTTGGAGGGTGCACTGGGGATCAGGTTTGGGTCCGTGGGTCTGCCGGGCTGGACAGCCACTCCAAATTCTGAAAAAGTCGAATCACACACATCTCAATTTCAAACAAACTGAGAACCAGTCTTTCCTGGAAGATCACCAGTAAGTTTAAAGTCGATTTTGGGAAATTACTGTATGAGTGATCAGTGATCCCAAACAAAATGCTTCAAGTCGGTTCAGTAAGCACACTATTAAGAGATATGGATTACCTTCCACAGACAGGTATGCTTTCCATGATGCCTCCCCGCTGGGACTGGTGGAGACGCAAGTGTAAACTCCTGTATCACTAAGCTGTGAGTCACAAACATTTACAAAAAAAACACTGTGAACTGAAGTGGTTCTGCACAGAAGAGGATTTTACACATAAATCCACTTCAGCAGAGTGAAGAGACAATAGTAATTGCAGAGGAAAAGAGGTTATGTCAGCTTGGCTATTAGAGGACATTTTGTAGATTGCTGTGAAAGAGAAGGAGTTGTTAAATTGAGTTCATGAAGATCTTTGTAAATGGAATACCATCTGTAAGTACATCATGTTGTGGTATAAGTGTACTGCATGGCTGTAGAGAAGTGCTATGAAATGACATCAATGTATATCTTCCTACCTTGGCATAGCGGATCTGCAGAGCTCCGGTGTCCAGCTGGGAGATTCGTGAGTCATGGGTGGACACAAGTACGCCGTCCTTCTTCCAGAGCACCGTTGGAACAGGAGTGCCAGTTGTTATGCAGTTCAGCATCACCGTCCCATCTACAGCTATGGTCTGGTTCTCAGGCCCTTGTCGGATCACTGGAGGAGGCCGATCTGAAACTACTATTGTGCAAAGGAAAATCGAGAATGAGAAAAACATGAAGATAATGAGGATGAAAAAAAAAACATCAGTAGAACTATAGTGAGGTAAATAAGAGCTGTGGAAAAGAAAGATAAATTAAAATTTCCAAAACCCTCCAGCTTCTGGCTAATCATTTGGCTGCAGTATGTGGCCTTCACCAAATAACGGCAGAGCAACTAATAAAAAAAAATCTCATTTGGGCACCAGGCTTTTACTTTCCTTATATCAGTGAGGAAACAGAAAAAGAATTATGACTCAAAGGTGGTGGTATATTGGAGTGGGGGTGGGGGGTGGGGGGGTGGAAGAGGCATGGTCACACCTGAAAAACAGCCCGAGGCAGAGAATGGTGATTATTAACATAGACTCAGAGAAAGAAAAAGCATGGGGGAAGGGAGGAGGAAGCACACAGTGCTGAGTGCTTGGCTAGATTCAATCAAACACGCTCCATCCTTGTTTCATTTCCATTAAGTGTAATTGAGTGTACACTGAGTATGGGAGTTCCATTTCGTGCCTGCCTCTGCCTGTGCGGCAAACGAGAAAGCATTAAAATTACCATATCATTACCCACAGTCCTAAAAGCATGCGGAATCATCTGCTTCTTCTGCCACCTAGTCAAGCTCTGCCTGGTACCACCCTGGGCAATTATGCTCATTAAACTGATGTATGTACATTGACTGGACACATGCACACGTCCAGACTGTTTTGATGCTGGTTATGTAGGTGTAATTACTTTATAGATCTTGAAGGGTTTTTAATTTTGCTTTTTAAGTAAGTGTTGTGATTACTGTCGCCAACCAGCAGAGAGGAGGAGATGGGGTCAGCTGGATATCTTGCTTCATAGCTAAAATGATTGTGTGTGTGTGTGTGTGTGTGTGTGTGTGTGTGTGTGTGTGTGTGTGTGTATCTATCCCCAGAGTAAAATGGTAAGAGGAAATCAAAGACAAGGACAGTGACTGTCTTTGTGTATCCAGTTGCTATGGAAACAGAACATTTTTAAACCAGTAGGTTTGAGCCTCAGGGATGTCTTGTTTACTCCAGAAACCATTAGAAGGCAAAGGAAATGCAGGATGACCATCATACAGCCAAAAAGTACAGCCATGTAAAAAACCCACGGAGCATTCTGTACTGTAGCAATGGAAAAGACCCAACCATTCCCCTAGCACTGAATAGATAATCAAATCATTTCCTACACCACAGATATGCAGGCTTTTATCTCTGTCATCAGGATTCCAAATTGCCACCATTTCAGTCCCTATTGTCTTCATTATTTTTCTTATCAGCTGTTACTGCAGTGCGTGTATGTTCTCCCTCACCGTCTGTAACCTCCAGCAGGGCCTTGGTGATGACGCTGCCGGCGATGTTGAGTGCCTGACAGCTGTAGTGTCCTCCATCGGCACGTTGTACGTCTGTGATGGTGAGATCGCCCGTCTGAGAGACAGAAAAACGGCTGGAGGGCTGCGGGGGCTGGTAGGAGAACAGAAGGTTCTGCCAGTGCAAGAATAGGGGGAGGAGAGAAGAGAGTAACATATTTAAAGTTTAGTTACTTATAAACTTTGTTTGTTTTGTACGAATAGACTATTTCATGAAAGTTTATTTAATGCTGCATTTCTGAAAATCAAATATTTTAATATGATGTGAGAGGAAGTCTTTTTGTGTCATAAAATATTACAACCAATCAGCTTTCAATATGCAAATGCATCAGTGTAACATCAGTTTACAGGTAGGAGATGGGATGGGATATTTTTCAATTACAATTTGAATTTCTTCAGAAGTGTAAAGATTTTTGTCAAGCAAAATGACTATATTAATTCCATCCTTCCATCCATCCATCCATTAATGATCTACACCACATATCCATCAGGGTTGCAGTGGGAAGATGGAGTCAATCCCAGCTGACTTTGTGCAAGAGGTGGGTACACCCTGAATAGATCGCCAGTCTATCACAGTTCCACCACAGATACAAACAACCATTCACCCTCAGGTTTACACTGATGGGCAATTTAAGGTAGCCAGTTGACCTAATGTGCATGTCTTTGTACTATGAACTGTAAACATGCAAAATCCACACAAAAAGGCCGCAGACAGACGCTAGCCTCAAACCCTGTGAGGTACCCATGCGAATTATTGAAGTTGTTAAACAAAATTTAACAAGAAATAAAAATCCGCAATACAATAAACAGGATGTTACAAATGATATAATAATATAAATAATGTGCAAACAGGATATTTAAAGCTTTTCAGAATAATTCATGCAAATGAAACAATTTATCCCTGATTTAAATAAAGTTTTCTTTAAGTCATGTGATTAAAATTTTGATTGAGATTTTTCTAATCCACTATGGAAAATTATTTTATTACAGTTTACTCACTATTGGTTATATAGTGTTCTATTAAATACATACTCGATTCATTTCTCATTTATTTACTGTCAGATGCTCGTGTGATGCCTGTATTTGTTTTACAGTTGATATTAGACGTCATTAGTACACACTGTAAGATGAATAAGAGTGTCCAAGATTAGACCTGAGTCATTTCAATATCCAGGTCAGTTATGTATATTTCTTATTCTTCTAGAGTGCTTAACCTAAACTCCTTTCTTGCAGTATGAATAAAATGAATTCAGAATACTCTAGAATTAGAAATCAGTTTGTAATGAGTCTATCACTGGCATGTCTCTGTGATAGAAAAACTGGCTCTGGACCCAAAGATGGAACATTCATTTTTTTTATCCATTCATTTATTGGACAAAATGCTTAATCCTACTAGGCTCGCAGAGAGGCTAGAGCCTATCTTAGCCAACTCTGGATTACACCCTAAACAGCTCGCCAGTCCATCGCAGGGCCTACACACACACAACCATTCGCACTCACTCTCACACCTAGGGGCAATTTGGAAGAGCCGATTAGCCCAATGTGCATGTCTTTGGACTGTGAGGAAACCGGAGTACCCGGAGTACCCAGAGGAAACCCACACAAGCACGGGGAGAACATGCAAACTCCACACAGATACGCCCTTGCCATGTGTTGGACTCAAACCCAGGACCTTCTTGCCGTGAGGTGGACACGCCAACCACTACGTCCCCGTGCCGCCCAGAGATGGAACATAAACAGGGTGGGTATAAAACCTCTTACCTGGCTGCCCTCTCTCTGCCAAAATATGGCTGGTTGTGGGTTGCCCATCGCCTCACACTGAAATGTGACCGTCCGTCCCACACCCACCACTTGGTTGCGTGGCCGAATAACAAACGTAGGAGGCACTACACAACAGAAGACAAGACAATGTGAGATTGAAAGCAAAATAAATAACAGATTTAAAAGATATTAGGATAATATGTGAGATACTGTAATAACAATCAAAGTATTACATCAGATCACAAATAAAGAGAAAAGTCACGTTTACCTTTTTTTTTCAGATACATTTTTAATTTACCCATTAGTGTGATCAGAGCTGTTTCTGCTCAGAGCAGCTCAGTATCATACATGTTATGGAAGATGGAGGATGATGATGGGATTGTGATGGGAATGGACCGGTTCTTGTCACTAGCTCTAGAGTACATGGGTGATGGATGACAACTTACCAGATGTAACTAAAAGAGAGAAGAGAAAAAGAAAGAAAACACCAAATATATCATGCCTTATGAATTAGAAGAAATATCAAGGAACAAGTGAACAGCAGTGTGTCAACACTGCCATAACATTAACACCACCTGACTGGTCTGCAGCTAGTTATCCCCACCCAACAATCTGCAGTGCACTGTGTGACCTAACACCGTTCTATCATAGTCAGAATAAACAGTTTCAGCAGTCTGTGCTAAAGTAGCCCTTGTGTGGGATCAGACCAGACGTACCTGCCTGGCATCACTGAGCCTTGGGTACCCATGATACTCTTGCCAGTTTATTGGTTGTCCTTCCTTGGACCACCTTCGATAAGTACTTACCACTGCGTACCAGGAACACCCCACAACACCTGCCATTTTAAAGATGAATACACCCAGTTATTTACCATCACAATGTGGCCCCTTGTCAAAGATCCTTAAGCTTGCTCATTTTTCCCGCCTCCAACACATCAATTTTGAGAACTGATTTCACACAGCTGTCACTGTAACTAGGTATTCAATGTTATTCACTTGACTTGTCTTGTGGCTTATGTGTATGTGCGGTGTATGTGCTAATTGGTGTTATCTTGGTAACAATTCCAAGGCCTTATGTATGAAAATATAAAGATCTAAAAAGAAAGATACAATGATCTAAATCATCAAATCCACTGAATTTATTTTTTTTTTTAATTGAAATTTAAACACCACTGGTTGATGGATCTGGAGCCTATCCCAAGACTGCTCGGGGTTGAGGTAGGAGCACTGCCTGAATTCCATACGAGTCCATTGGGGAAGTGAGATGAAACTGAAGAACCCCAAAGGCAACCAAGTGGACATAGGAAGACAAGGAACCCTGGACTTGTGATGAAATAATGCTACAGAGTGAGCCACCATACTACCCAGCACACAGAGTTCATATTGTATTATTTTTATATATTACTTTTCATGAATGTACTTGTTCTACTAAAAACGTTTAGACATTCACACTGAATTAATTCCTTCATTCAGTCAGTGATTCATTCATTCATTTGCTGAACCGCTTAATCCTACTAGGGTCACGATGAGGCTGGAACCTATTTCAGCCGACTCTGGTTGGAAGCGGCACACCCTGAGCGCCAGTCCATGGTGGGCCCAACACAAACACACACAAGCATTCTCACTCACACTTACACCTAGCGGCACATTTGTGCTACTGCCAGTGCTGTTATTGGGCAATGTCTTTTCTGCCATCCTGCAAATCTGGAATGTTGATGCAAGTACTGAGTTGGAAACCTTGACATCCCAACTGCACAAACAGCACCGGTGATGTCGTGTGCCTGTAGGGGTGACAGATCATGAACGAGAGCTTTGTTGTTGTTGGCCTGAAATGAGGCCCTTGACCCAGCCCTCCCTATGTGGACATGTTTTTAAAGTGAACCAGTTGATTAATATGTGAACAGCAGACATCAAACAAGTCAATGCCTTGCTCCCAGAGTGCAGTGCAGCAGGAAAGCGGACATTCCATTATATGGCTGCTTCGATTGGTATTGGTTGTGCAATTAGTCAAGAGGGAGTCATAGGCCAGACTACTGTTATAGCCAGTCACTTGTTCCAGTATGGTTAAGATATGCAGTGCTTCTACTTAAAGCAAAAATAATTAACTGGCTGAGGTCTGATGTGTTGATTTGGTTATTCTATGGAACTATAATACCACATATGGGACATCTTACTAGACAGAAAACTCAGACACAATCAAGAAATCATACATTAAAAAGGTGTTAAAATGGCACAATAAGCAAGCAGGCTTTCAAATGCGCTCCCTCTGTTTATATTGTTCATGCTGGAACTGTAGCATGTGATCCGTGATGTGTAAAGTATGTTTATTGAAATAAGTGAAGCCCGGGGCATGAATTTCTCTGGCAGCTTTATAGAGTGAGCCAGAGGGGGTGCCAGGAGGACAGACGGGTGTTTGTCTCCACTGGCGTGCACAAGGTGAAAGTGGCATGGAGAATAAAGGCCTTGTGTCAGAGGGTGGGTGTTAGAGGGAAACCGCAAGACAAGGCGCAGGTTGTTCAGGCCCCTATGAGACCCACTGGGCCTGTGTTGCATTGTAAGGTGTGAAAAGCTTTGGCTGAGAGCAGGCTTGAGTTACTACCCTGTTTCTCCCCAGGGACATGTTTGAGTGAAGTTATGACACCCAAGTGAGGACATTAAAAAAGGCACAGGCAGAAAGGCTGCATGTAAGTGTACGTGATAAATTCCCTTCCTGTTGGCTACTTCATTTCCTTTAAAGATACTTTTCCAGTTGGACTGAAAACGTTTGCTCTCTCTCTCTTACTCATATATACACAGTAACAAGCCAAAACTAGTCTTAGAACATGAAACTGTCACTAATGTTGTTTTAATGGACCAAGATTGACAACGTTGCACTCTCACCCGGGTCACAAAAATCTCAGCCCAGCAGACTGGAGCACTTTAATCAGAGTGGTGCCTGAAGAATAATTATGGCAGTCATAAAAGACCTGCGTGGATTTTTATTTTTTTTTAACACCACAGTGAGTGAGTGAAGTGATGGAAAACCAGAAAGTAGAGAGGAACGGGGTGGGGGTTGGGTGGGGGGTATTTTGGAAGAAAAACATCTGCACCGGTTCTGTGCCGCTCAACGGTGGATGACCGGGCTGGTTCAGATTTACAGCCCTGATTGGCAGCAACTGTGAATGAGGGTAGTACAGAAAGCCTTCTTTCTAACGTCTTCTTGCTCCAATCAGGCTCAAGCAAGATTAAAAAAAAACAAAAACAAATGTACCAAAATAAAACCGTGGGGTCGCATCAGTATGAAGAGCTACAGAGTTTAATCAAAGTACATGGAAAAACAATTATTTCTAACTGCATTACACAGCACCAGCCTTTATATATCATACAGAGCACAAACTTAATATGAAGTGTGCAAAACAAATGGCAGTCTTTCATTATCAACTTTGCAATGAATTATAGACGATCTGATGCACCCTATATTTAATTATATGAGGACTATAAAATTAAATTTGCAGTCAGAGGAGCTTTGAGCACTCTCTCTAAACACACCCACACACATACACGCATAAAGACACTGTAATCTTCATCATCTCTCGCTTGCATGTATCACTCCAAATGAGATAATCATTGCTGTTTGTCAGACAGCAGCGATGTTATGTCTGTTTCCTCCAGGCTAACCTTTCTTCTCTTCACCATCACCCTCATCTTGCTGTCTCTTCCCTCTGTTACTAAGTATCTTAGTGAAGTGGGGGGAAAAATGCACTGAGAATAAGCCTACAGCATGTTTGCATGGCCTTCCAGCTCATACAATCAGACTCATTATCCATCTTTCCTTCTCTTCTTTCTCTCTTTTGCCTTCGCTCTTGCCACTTCGTTGCTTCCCAGGTCTGGAATTAGACTGTGTAATTGGAAACATGCTATTTCCCCAGCATGGGACTGGGGCTTGTCTGTAATTAGGCCATCCTCCCTCCATGTGTCTTTGGCTGGGTGTCATTGGGGCAGAGGATTGGAGGAGGTGGAGGAAGAAGAAAATGAGGAGGAGGAGGAGGAGGGGTGATAGAAAAGCAGCTCCGCTCTCCAGCTCATTTCCTCTCTTCAAAGAAGGGCTGAGAGCTCTGCTAACATGTCCCTCTCCTGCCCACGCTCTCCCGGAGGATCACAGGCATGCTGCAGTGGTCTTTGCAACTAAAACCCACTTCCCGTGACCTCTAGTGACATGGCATACTGCAGCCATGGGTTCAAAAGCTATTGTGGGCTTTTTGAGTATATACAAGTTTCCAGTCACCAGGCTGTGGGGAGACTGATCTTTAACAAATGAATCAGTGAAGTAAAATGATTGTTGAACTAGCAATCTCACACACACACACACACACACACACACACACATCTCAAGAACTCTAAATATACTAGTTTTTTTTTAATGGATGCTCTACCAGTATTATTATACAGAGTAATAAATCAAAATGAACCTTTGAATGAATCTTTAATCTGACCAAGTCATGCTTCTAGCAAGGCAGATTCTTCAAGTCATATGAATGTTGCATGGAGGACCTTAATAGAAATAAAAACCCAAAAATTACACGCAAAATATATTATTAAAATGAATCCACATTGTATGGCTTTAGGGGCGGCACGGTGGCGCAGTGGTTAGCACGTTCGCCTCACAGCAAGAAAGACTGGGTTTCTGTGTGGAGTGTGCATGACATGCACAGTAGGCTAATTGGCTGTTCCAAATCGCTCCTAGGTGTGAGTGTGAATGGTTGTATGTGTATTGGCCCTGCGATGGCCTGGTGAGCTGTCCAGCGTGTACCCCGCCTTTGCCCAGAGTCGGCTGAGATGGGCGCCAGCCTCCCCGCGACCCAAATTAGGATTAAGAGGCTTAGAAAAATGAATGAATGAATGTAAGGCTTTATATCTGCACACAAAAAGTACCTTCAATGTTATGAATTTTTGCTCATTTTAATAATGGATTCCTTCCTTCCATCCATTCATTCATCCATCCATCCTTCAATCCATCAATTTACCCATCCATCCATCTATTATCTACATAGTATAACCATCATAGTGAAGCTGGAGCCAGTCCCAGTTTAATGGAGAGAGATAGCGTAGACCCTGAACAAGTTGCCAATCTATTGCAATGATAACATAAAGATAAACACCTATTCACACTATCTCTTTTGTTCTATCAACATTTCCTTAAGAGGAAACTTGCACACTATAATATTATTTCTGTGAGAGGAAACTGGAGCACTGGCAGGACACCCACACCAGCATGGGGAGAAAATGCAAACTCAACACAAAAGAACCCAGCTGGCTGTGAGGTTCGAACCCCAAAACCTTTTCACTATGAGGCAACAGTGGTAACCACTGTAGAAGATTGCGGGCCTGATGGATGCCAATATTCATGAAACTGACACTAGGGATCAGAGACTGCAGTCGGATTGATGCAGTTAAAAAAACGACTAGCTGCTAATCTTAAAGATTTTTTCACTGTTTGTTGTACCATTACTGGGGTTCTACTCCTCACCCTTTTCAGAAACATTGCATTGTAAGAGAGTACTTAAGGGCTCTAGATTTTAACCCATTTTCTTGCAAAAGTGGACCGCAAAAACATGACAGACCCCCACCCCCATAAACAATAAAGCCGTGTTCTACCAAATGTTGGTTCCACTAATAGTTGAAGAAAAACTTTTTTAAATTTAAAAATAGCCCATGAATGCCACTTTATGATGCAGATCCTGGCTAGTCTTTCTGTCCTCCCCTCTGCCGCCTACACACTACCCTGTCAAAAATGTTGTGGACTGTGCGGAGACATTGGGAACCCATGCACCAAAGGCCTGCTAGCTCAGCACAGCAAGCACAAAGACAAAACCAAAGATGGTCAGAATTTTTAATCTGACCTTAAAGCTGATTACAAACTGTATTTATAAAGGCAGTATCGGTTCCCAGTAAATGCCATCATGAGGACATGAAGTCATGCAGTGGCAATGTTATGTCAGAGATTGAGTGATGAAGGAGACTGGTCCAGGAACAGCTGAGCTTATTTTTTATGGTTTATTTTTCCTGCCCATGCAGGTTCGTCTCTTCAGCTACCTCCATGTGTTGCAGCAGGTGTGTTGGGGGTTGAGTGGTATGTGTGTGTGTGTGTGTGTGTGTGTGTGTGTGTGTGTGTGTGTGTGTGTGTGTGTGTGTGTGTGTGTG
>JBCNYH010000016.1:540933-553678 GCA_039654325.1 Tandanus tandanus
GTGTGTGTGTGTGTGTGTGTGTGTGTGTGTGTGTGCGTGCGTGTGCGTGTGTGTGCGCGTGGTATCTTGTGACGGCCTGCTGTCTCACTCAGGTTGTCTCACGCCCTCTCTGGAGTTCAACATTCCTGCCTCAAGCCCAGTGGTCCTGGGATAGGCTCCCGATCCACCATAATCCTAACCAGGATAAAGCAGTTACTGAAGATGAAAGAATGAATGAAGGAAAGACAACTGAAATGGTCTCTGTGTTGACAGGAAAAGTAACCGTAGCATCATTTTGGTGCACAGAACCACCATTATTACAATTAATTCCATTTGGTACTGCAAAACCACACAGCTAAAAGTTTTACTGCTGTACCAATGGCCCATTGAAAAAGCATAGTTCCTGTTCTTGAGGGCCAAAAGTTCCATTACACACACACACACACACACACACACACACACACACACACACACACACACACACACACACACACAGAGTGGAGGAGTGTGGGGGGGTGTCCCAATGCATTTTCATTCTCACACAGTCAAATGTGTAGCCTTAGACAACAGCATGGTCAGGGTTGCCAGATTTAGCCAAACAAAATCTTTTTTTTAAACTTGGAGACAATTATTTTTAATTTATTAAAATGAATTATCCACTCCATACACCCCATAATATTCAGCTACACAGGTAGTTCTTTACATCATAGGAGCACTATATAAATGCTTTGTTTTG
This sequence comes from Tandanus tandanus, assembly GCA_039654325.1. NCBI lineage: Eukaryota > Metazoa > Chordata > Actinopteri > Siluriformes > Plotosidae > Tandanus > Tandanus tandanus. The sequence goes on from JBCNYH010000016.1 coordinate 541,649, forward strand.
TTTGCCATAGTTGTGAAATAATTTTGCACAAAGACGTTTGTTTTGATTTTGGTCATTAGCATTAAAACAAGTTCTTCATGGCTGCAAACTCTTTAACCCCAAAACTCTGCTACCCATGGACCCCTGAACTTTGTTCTACAATTAGTCCTACTTTTATCATGAAAAAACACAACCCTGCACATGGCATCATAGCAAAGTCATTTAGGCCGAGTACCTACATTACCCTACATTATTGTTGCAATAGTTGAGAGGACAAGCCTAGACATGCCCATAATCAACCGCCCTGGTCAAACACATCAACTCGTGTCTGAGTGTGTGTGGCACTGAGCTGGAGAGATAACAGCAGGATGGGGGTGATTAGGTATGTGATTCAGTATGAGTGTGAAAACAGGGCACATCGATTTGAGTGCAAAGTGCAGCTTAACAGCATGTTAGTTGGCGTCTTGTATGACAATCAAAGATGCCGCAGCGCAAAGGAGGGACGAAGAGAACATGAGCTGAGATGAATCACTTGACAGTTACTGCCAGGTCACAGTACTGATAAGACTGTTAGGCCCAGAGAGAGTGAGAGAGAGAGAGAGAGAGAAAGACAGACAGAGAGAGAGAGAGAGAGAGACAGAGAGAGAGAGAGAGAGACAGAGAGAGAGAGAGAGACAGAGAGAGAGAGATTTGACCTACATACAGACAGAGATAAAGATTGTCGCAGATAAGAATCTAGCTGTGTTTCTCTGTACCTCTCAGAGCCATGGCACACTGCCAGTCGTTGTTCCCAAGTGACTGCCAAAACTATATCTAACAGGCTAATGTGTTAACACCATGTTTCCTAATTTAATGCAAGAAGTGTAACGCAACAGGCATTGCCAAATGTTATCCAAAAGAACTAGATTAGGAATTTTGTCTCTTGAACTGGAGCTGAGATGTACTTCACTATTACCCCCCAACCTTTAATGCAGTATACGTAGTAGGAGTGTGAAACATTCCATTATTTGTATAATGTTCCAAATATCTGTACCTAAATTTGGATTTTAGTCTAAAGAGGGTGGGGTTGAAACCAGGTAGGTTTCTGAAAACAAGATTTGGTATGACTCCGAATTGATCTTAAACAGACGTGTGCAGTTTTCCAGCTCATACACTTATTGTTTTTATTTTTATTTTTATTTTTTGCATTGCATACTGTACCAAATTTTCTAATGAATTTAAATGGCCATATTTCCCAAAATAGCAAGACAACCCTGATCAGGCATGCAGGATAATATAAATGCATCACTCAGCATGGCACAGTACAGCCTGTTCATGTCATTGAATGCTCATTCTGTCTTTGTCCTGTGAGCTTTATGAAAGTAAAAAACAAAACAAAACTCCCAATATTATATTTTTATGATGGATCCTGTGGAATCCCAGTCCAGATGCACACATATGCTCTCACTGCTCAGTCATAACATTAAAAACATTTTGTGACAATGTCAATTGTAAAAAGTGCTATACAAATAAAACTGAATTGAACTGAATTATAACCACTGACAGGTGAAGTGAATAACATTAGTAAACTTTGAATAATGGTAGTTACAGTGGCACCTGCCAAGGAGGAGGAAAAATGAGCAGGAAAAAGCAGGAAAAATGGGCAAGTGTAAAGATCTGAGTGACTTTGAAAGGGGCCATATTGTAATGGCTAAACGATTGTCTATTCATTTCCAAAATGTCAGGTCTTGTATGCAGTGGTCCTGGTATGCAGTGGTAAGTACCTACCACTGGTGGTCCAAGGAAGGACATCAAGTGAACTGGCGAGAGTGTCACGAGTGCCTAAGGCTCACTGATGCACAATGGGAGTGAAGGATAGAGTGCCTGGTCTTATCCCAAACAAGAGCCACTGAAGCACAGACTGCAGAAACTGTTAATGCTGGCTATGACAGAAAGAAGTCAGAACCCGCAATGCATTACAATTTGCTGTGTATTGGGCTGCCCAGACCAAGACCAGTCAAGTGGGGTTAATGTTATGGCTGATCAGTGTATAGCATACACAAATTTGAATGACACAAAGTTGAATATTTTAGAGGGTGTCTAATGTCCTGGGTTTTAAGTGTGAAAAGATGTTTAGACTAAAAAAGCAAGAAATATAAAAACTGTAAAAACAAAAAAGAGACTTTGTGGTAAGGAAGCCTGGTCAGTTTTATAGATCCCACATCAAAGTGATCGCTGTGGAGCAGGGGAAACCTGATGCTGATCTTAGCACATTGTTCTTGGATGGACTCTTTCTTTCTTTCTCTTTTTCTCTCTCTCTTTAATCTCTGTCTCAAAACGTTCCAGCACACTGTAAAACGGCTTTTCAACCCAAACCCTTCCTAACCATTTGTCATGCTTAGATCTCACATCTTGAATAAGACCAAACCTTCCATGTCTGTAAAAGGCCATTTTTATGTACTGATCCAACCGTACTCTTCGTGGGCAGACCACCATGCACTTACAATGCATCCCTCATTAAAATAATCCACTGTAAGGGCAGTAAATAGTGATGAATAAATCCACTTCTAGTCTTATGAATAAGTAAGGGTCTCTAAGAGACAGCTACATTACCATTTGAATGGAGCTCCCATACTCCATTACACTCACCCTGTTTGCGGCAGTAATTGGATATATTAAAAAAAATAAAAACCTGGGATGGATTAGGTAAAGGTGCACAAAATTATAAACTAGAAAAGTCAGCTGAATTTACAATTCACCAATATGTACAAATTGGACAATAATTTACAATTTAAAATGCCTGGCTTCCCTATGGACAGAATATTTAGCATATGAGCTCCTGAATATGAAATGGATCCTGCACCACAGGATCTCCTCTACTCTCTCCACCTTGCCCTTCTAACACCCCCGGTATGACTTCACTTCCTAATACGAATGGCGTTATTTGCACTATTCCATGCAGCCTTTAGTGCATATTTGTTTTCGAATGTGAATATTTGAATGTGAGAGTTCTTTTATACAGGAAGGGTTTGCAAAGTTGAAAATGAAAAATGGAAAGAATTTAGAACAAGGGTGAGGAAACACACATTATAGCAAGGAAGCCTAACCGGGTATGGAGAATAAATGGGAACGATTCTTAATTAAAGATCTCATCAAATCAGTTTTATCTTGGCTTGATTCTGTATGTTGGCATACCTCTATTTAAAATAAGTGAGTAGGTAGGGTACATAAAGTGATTTGCTGTAAAGAGAGTATCTATTTCTGGGACACATAAGTGGACACAAGATGGCTGCCACACCTGTGTTGCAATACCAAAGTATCAACAGTGGGGGCAGTATGCAAAGCTATAACACACTATGCAATACCAACATGAACAGCAGGGTTGGTGTTGCTGAGGCTATTTATGATTTTTTTTTTTTTCTCAATAAACACATAGACTTCTAAAATCCTTCATCACTGTTGGGCAAAATCAGAGGGAATGGTTATGGGTGGTATCCTGGAGGAATGATTTGGCTTTCACCTGACCTTAGTGACAGATTAAATTTTTTTAGTATCAGTAGTATGCAAACGGTTGTATGTGATAGGGAGGCAACACTTGACGGGTGGGAATTGGATACAACAAAAAAAATTAGGAGAGAAAAAAAACGGGGGGGGGCAAAAAGTTCAGAATGCCAAGAGTTGGTCATATTCGTACACTGGAGAACAAAATGAGTCTCTGTAAAAAAAAAAATAATAAAAAAAATAAATAAATAAAGTAAAATCTAAATAAATAATCAGAATCAGAATACTTTATTGATCCCGGAGGAAATTGTGTTAAATGAAATAAATAAATAAATAGACGCCACCTTCAGTAAAGATATAATTGCTCACAAGAGGATCCATGAAGCTTGGAAAATCAGGGCCAGTGAAGGGCATTACGTGATAAGGTCAAGCATTTGTTAGTTAATTCCCAGTGTGTTTTGATCAGCCCATCAGTAACAGGGAAAAATACAGCTTCCCAAATCAGCAGAATCTCACCCTGTCACATGCTTCCGCTCAGTGATCCATGTGGTCAGGCCTTTAGCATTTAAAACAGAAAAGAGAGCAAAGCTATTATCTCCTCTACACACCAGAAGGACCTGCTGCATCCTCGGCGGAGACATGGAAAGGTCACGCAAGCAAATGTCAAACGTTAATGCCGTGTATGTTCCACTTATGTAAAATGTATGAATATGTGGATATGTGCTGGGTATGGCAGGTTTATGTGTACATGGGTGCGCGCAATGGTGTGTGAAGCTGTTTATTTCTCGAATGTGCCTGTCTGCGCATATTTTTGTCTGGCAAATGCATTATCCTCTCTGGATCATTGCACTAGAAGATTTTCTTCCTGAGACAACGCAATCGTATCAGTGTGAGCTGCATGAAATGTGTTATTCCGTCAGCTTTTCGGAAATTTGGGCATAAATGGGGAATGTGAAATGGCTTTCTATGCTCCACAGCTATAGAGCTCATCCATAACTATTCCATATCAAGCATTCACATGGAGAAAACGCACAGCAAAAGAATGGGAGTCAGGGAAGGGATGCTTGGACTATTTGACATATTTCAGACCCTATGGTTTTAAAGCAGGGTTAAAGTTAGCATCCCTTATTCCTTTTTTCTCTCCTCTTTGGCTGTTTCCGTTCAATCTGAATCACAAGACACTCTAAAGACAGCCTCGTGATCATCTGTAAAAGCAGCTTCTGCCAAGACCTGTCCACACACAACTGCCCATTAACTCCATAGCTCATATGTCTGCTATGACTGAACATCTCAGGGACAGCCAAATAACAGGCAGCAAAGAAAAGTTGGCAGCATCAGAGAGATCCGAACATGCACAGCAGTGGCACTGAGGCGTCCCACACAATTTCACCGACAGGGTTCAGCGAGGACACCAGCGGTACATGGCTGTGTGCCTAAAACCATCAGCTTTTCAGAGAAACAGTGAAAAGGCTGAAGAGTTTGGAGTGCCGTGACTTCTTACAAAGAAGCAATCGGATTAAAAAAAAAAAACTTTATCCAGCTGAGTAAAGCCAAAGTTTTTGAAAGAGAAGAGAAATAACAGGTAGGCAGAAATCAGTTCATTCTGTGGTTCCTCGGTCCCTGGGAGGTTGAAAACTCTATACTGCACTGAACTAAAAAGGCAAAGATGCACACCGAGTCTTATACATTCTCCAGTATTTTCTCTCTTTCTCTTTCCCTGAAATAAGAGTTAAACCTAGGTCTACATTTAGTGCCAGTGAACACATGGTTCTTATTAGTTGGTGTGTTCTGCTGCTCTAATTTTGGTGATGTTCTTCCATCGTTGCTGGGTGCGGCTCCTGTCGTTGGGCTTTTGGTTTGAGTATCTCGGGGAAAGTTCTCCTACATCTATCATCCAGACCAAAGTGGATTTAGTCGCTTGAGAACCATTTCAGCTTGATTGAGGCAGTCAGCGATATCTGGGCCACCACAGAGTGAGGAGTCTCAGAAATAAACCTGGAAACTGGATTGGGATTGATGTGTATTCACATGCCCTATTTGGCCTTCATCAATTACATGAAACATACACAAGTCAAGTCAAGTTAAAGTAAGACAAGGTCAAAGATGACATTTTCTTACCCCTGTGGTCAGGATCGAGGGCTCAAAGAATGAAAATTCTTTGTAGCTCTCAAAACTCTCAAGTTCACTGTGAGTAGCAACTCTTTTCTCTTCTCAAGAGCTCCTCCTTTCCTACGCCTTCCTTCTTTCTTCACACTGATGAATAATTTCACACCTCTCTCCTTCAAATTGATTATCGTACAGTTTCTTTAACATGCTGGGCTCAGCGGGGGGGTTCGGGGCAATACAGAGGGGTGCCGAGATGTATATTCTTGGCACAAAGTGCAGGGGGGGAAAAAGGATGGAAACCGAATCATGAAAAATTGATAATAAATGTTGGTCCTGCTTGTTCTCTGATACAGTATGCTCTTTGAAGTTGCGGTCAAAAGGCCTGTAGGATTGGATAGAACGCAGCATGCATTCTGAGATTTGTGATCACTGCAAAGACTTCGTAGACCCGGAACAAAAGCCAAGCCGAGCTTTATAATCTACTGCGCTGACGTGGAGGTGCCCTTGTGTTTATGTGTAGATTAGAATTCCAATTAAAATGTGCTGCCAGGCGGCACGCTGGCATAGTGGTTAGCACCTTCGTCTTACAGCAAGAAGGTCCTCTGTTCGAGCCCCGTGCTCGTTTCTGTGTGGAGTTTGCATGTTCTCCCCATGCTTGTGCAGTTTTCCTCTGGGTGCTCCAGTTTCCTCCCACAGCCCAAAGACATGCACATTAGGCTAATTGAATTTCCTCAATTGCTCCAGGTATGAATTTGAGTATGAGCTAATCATCGTGTAACCCGCCTTTGGCCAGAGTCGAGTGGGATGGGCTCCAGCCCCTCTGCGACTCTAATAGGATAACGAAGTTCAGAAAATGAATGAATGTGCTGCCCAAGTGGATCTTTACTCTGTTACTCCGAAAATGAGTTATAATAACAGAAACCAAATACACACATGCACATACACATTTAGTACAGTAGCTCATACATGACTTTAAAAGGCGAGAAGTAAACGTTGAGGTTTTCAGCAAATGGAAGCTAGTGATCTAATGGAAACTCCATTTCTTTAAAGTCTTAATCACCCTGATGCCGTAACCCAAGCCATCAGAAAGCACCACGAAAATGTTTTGTTAGCTAAGTCTGAGAATTTAGGCACCCAAGGCCCATTCATATGAAGCTCACCACACTATTGTGTTCACATTCAATCACACATTGCTCAACCTTTTCTCAGGTAATCAATGAATGCCAATGACAGCCGGGATGTATATACAACTTCAAGACATGACATGTAATCTTTGCATCTTTGTTCTTATTTCTAAGGGACTGCATTCTCAGTAGAATTAAGCAAACAGGTTACACAAGGATCCTAAATCCTTCAGCAAATACAACTTCATGGCAGGATGTAATGTTTGACGTTTTTTTAGTGAGAACCTCACTTTAGAAAAAGTACCATGTTTCATTTCATTCCTACTAACATCATGTTAAATTTGAGTTTAAAATGGTGCTGTTCACTGGCTATACTAACAGGCTCGTTGTGTACAGGAATCGAGACCATAATGTATACAGCATGCTTCAACAGTATCTTTCTGAGTGACGGTTCTTTGTCGGGACAAAGAGAAACAAACCACAAAAGCATCCCTTTTATGCCAGTGCTGTCAACAATAATGTATTTTGTGTATTTCATAACCTTATTGACATGCTAAGACTCATATACCTAAAAAAAACCCAAAAGTAAAGTAGATTTCCACTAACAAAGCCTCCCTAACATCTTTACTTCTTATCTTTGGCATTAAAACTATTGTAAACTCTTTTGTATATACTTGCTTTATAGTCTTTACTCGCAAATACATTACAAAACTACAATCTCTGAAGAAAAGAAAAAAAAAACGCCGTCCTTCACATGGACTGTAATTACCAGACAGCTTTAAATTCACAGATGACATGATCTTTAGAATGCATTCATGTAAACTCATCACATGGCATTTAGCTCTTTATTGGTTTTCAATTACTGTTGCACCTTCTTGTTTTGGTCATCAACCAATATATCAATGTTATAATATATACAGTACAATTAGCTAGGTAACATAAGTTTAAGGGAAGGAGACAACTCCCTTCTATTGCTGAGTCAGATTGCCCGGACACTGCTCACAGCAATCACAGTTTATTTCACAGTTGATTAAACATGCGGAATTTTTCATCCAGAACAGATGAATCATTGTTTCTAGACCCCAAGTCAAGTTCTTAGCCAACTCCAATATGAAGAATGTGAAGTTTGTCTGTTGGGAGACATGTTTTGCCCAATAACTAAATCAAACACAATACAAACGGGTCAAAAACATTCAGCTATGTGATTATTATTATTATTATTATTATTATTATTTTGGATTCAGTTAATATGTTAGTGTGTTTTTAGCACGGTTATGCAAAAAGCATCTATCAGAGGTGGGGCTCTGCAGAAGAAGACTTCATCAGATTTTGGATCAAATTCTGAATCCAGGAATTTTTTGAAGGATTCTTTAACATTGTGAAATAGGATGATTTTTTTTTTTGGGAAATGTGGTATTAGATCAGGTCCAGCAAAGGGTGCTGTGTACTTTCTGTTATTTATTTTTCTTGGCAGAAGTTTGTGCTCTGAGTGTTCTTGTTCTGCCTGATTCGGTAATAGCCAATTTCCACTCATTGGACATCACTTCCATTATCTCATGACAGTTACCAACCAGGGTGAAGGTCACCGCGTGTTTCTGCCAAGCTGACCACATTTTTTTTAATTGCAATTTTGGGTGCAAAACATTCAGAGGAAAGGGCTATCCACCTAACTTTGCACGTATGAACTCACAGACATCCATGACTGTGTAGTGTCACTGTAAGTGACAAGAAATAGAACATATTCCTGAGAGCTATCTTGGGTTCCAGGCCACACAAAGCTATCTGGATCACCTGCGATTTGAACCCGCGATCTCCGGGCAAACGCTTTTTTGTTACGCCACTCAGGAGCGTGTAATGTTTTATTGAGTTACCAGTGGTCAGTTTGATCAGTAACTGTTGCATGGACTTTTAATGCATGAGTCCAAATCTTTTTTTTTTTCCCACACAGGAGAGAAAAAAGGTCAAGGTATTTTCCCTGAACAATAGTGTGACCTATTATGGCAGTTATTGATGCAACAGCACTGACCTACCGTGGCGACGTTTTTCACATTCACGACATTCAATCAAAAAACACAGTTTCTAAATCACTAACAGGAAGGCAACTGTATCAACATATCCACGGACATGGAGCGAAATCATGTCAGTAAAGCCAAAATTCAACACGGCGTGACATCAATTTCACATTCTTCAAACACTAAGCAGTTATGTCCAGTGAACACACTGAAAAAGCACAAATATAACTTTACTCTGCGCAGTACACACCTTCAATGTACACAGTGTCAAATCCTTTAATAAAAAAATAATATATAGGACATGGGCTTTACTCTCTGGCTGGACTAGAATAGTGTTCATGCTGCAGGCTTGTGTGTTCATGTGTAAAGTCATGTTTAAATACTGCAGAAGGAGGCTGTTTACTCTCACATAAAACCAGTTAATAATGCGCTATAGTCCTGTAGGCTGTAATTGAGCCAATGTGAGAACACATATGATTTCAGGGTGTTACGCAGCTGCTGCAGGTGCGGGTGAGTGTGCCTCTATGTGTATGTGTATGTGTGTGTGTTTTGTGTGTGTCTAGACAGATGCTGCCAATCTGTGCTGTTCTAATTCCCCAACATTTAACGATTTTCATTTGATTTATTGCACCTCTCACACACAAACACATCACTGTGGTTTTCTGTGTCTGAAGTTTTGGCGTCTTTAGGCTCTCCTTAACTTCAAGAAGTCCCACAACTTTTTTCTCAACTTGAATAATTCCCCCTCATTTCTTTTACATTTTTTCTCCTTATTTCCTCCTGATGTTTCATACCAGCTCCATATCCCCATTCTCTGATTCTGCAATCTCTCTCACCCCCCCAGACCCCCTCTTCTCCCTTCCATGCACTCCCCCACCATCCTCTGGATTCCTGTGCAAACCACACAGCTGCTTCATGTGAGCTTGATGACTTCTCTTCTGTCTTTTTCCCTCTCACTGCATCCCGCTCTCCTGCCCCATGGCGTGGCACTTTTAGGTCATTTTCAGTTAACGACAAATTAATGCAGCCAGACAGATGGCTCTTGCTATATATAAATCAGGCCAACAGCTCTAATGTTTATATAAATGTGGTTTCAAGGAAGAGCCTGAACAACGATTGCATAAAATTCCCCAGTTTAAGAAGAGGACATTTTAAAAGTAGCAATTATAAATGAACAGCAAAGCCAACGGTATGAACCGCAAGAGAAACTCAATCCGGCCAAAGTCAAGGACAGAGACAGGCGGGTGGCTTGGCATATCAGTCTCACATTTTATTGATCGAATGAAACACGTAGTCGCTCACATGTTTTTAGATAAACACCACTCTTCCGTGCTTTCCCGTTAAGAAGAAAATCTAATTACAGCTCTACAATTAAGCACTTCAGTATGCTAGCATGAGTCATCAGTAAAAATGTATGAAAAACGCAGTCCCCAATAAAACAGAAGATGGACGAATCATTTTATGAAATTTAAATGCTTTGAACAGGTGTGTTGGGCTCCCTGATATTAAGCAACATTGTTATGAATGACATTGCACAATAGGTATAGAACATTTTCATGCAAAATTCACCTGTTGTGTGATTAAAAATCATCATAGACCCTTTCCATCTCGTCAGTAATTCCTGACGCCAGCTCCATTTCCTAGGTCTATTGTGTGATGGCATACGATGGACTATGGCTGTGGTATTACAGACATACGAACTTTGTGTGTTTATTGGGTCATCTGATGCGCTCCGAATCATACAGTTTTCTTACAAGTCCTAAGACTGCCCTATGTTAAGCCCACAACATTTTTACGACAAAGGTTGAGCGTATGTTTATATATGCAAGGATTTGTTTTGTCTTGGAACAATTACATGACTTTCATATGAACATTGTATGATTTGACTTATAGACCTGACCTATTTTCCCCACAACAGATATACAACAGGGAGGCACGGTGGGGTAGTGGTTAACACGTCCGCCTCACAGCAAGAAGGCCAGGGTTCGATTCCCGGACTCGGGCATTTCTGCGTGGAGTTTGCATGTTCTCCCTGTGCTTGCTTCCTCCGGGTACTCCAGTTTCCTCCCACAGTCCAAAAACATGTACATTAAGCTAATTGGCTGTTCCAAATGGCCTCTAGGTGTGAGTGTGAGTGTAAATGGCTGTATGTGTGTTGGCCCTACGATGGCCTGGCAAGATGCCCAGAGTCGGCTCAGAAGGGTACCAGCCTCCCCACGACCCTAATTAGGATTAAGCGGCTTAGAAAATGAATTTATGACAGATATACAACATATTTTTTATGTGAACGCAACTACACAGCTTTCAAACGCACCTCACCGGAACCTACATGAGTCCCTTCTATCATAGCTTTGATAAAACATCGCAGGTTGTTTGTGAAAGGGGCTTTAAACAAACACACAGTATGAGTAACATCACTTAACCATGTTTATTAGAGACACCACCAAAACATTTTTTGCTCGAAAGAGATCTAACAATGATGAAATATGCTTACATAGTCAAATGTAACACTCACTCACTCACTCATTTGCCAAACCGTTTAATCCTACTAGGTTTGCTGGAGCCTATGTCAGCCGACAATGGGTGAAGACGGGTTACACCCTGAACAGCTCAGACAGGCAGAAAATTGAGAACGAGTCAGCAAATCTTTAAACTTCTCCAACTGCATGTGTACTCCATCCCTGTTCTCTGCCTTCAGCTCAGAAGATTTGAGTGTTTCTGTATATCTGTGTAGGCGTTAAAGGTTTCAATGGATGGGCTTAAACACAGGGCTCTGCTTTCCTTAGATGCTGTAAACCACTAACACGGCTTCATCTTAAGTATGACACACAGACCTTATCGAATGCACTGCTCTGTTTGTGGTTAGGGGAAAATTCCTACTTCTTCCAAATAAAACATCTATTAGATATTGCGCTTGCTTTGAAGTTGCTGTGATGCTTTGCCGATAGTTAAAGGACGTGAGGCAAGCCTTTTATCACCACTGCCAGTAATTTAGGATTGAATTGATAGGTGCATGGAATCTCCTGAGGGATCTGAGAAAGCATTTGGATCACACACACATACACAAACATACAGCTATTCTAGATGCAATTAAAATGGGGGAGAGCAGGTCTTTAACCTTGAGAGCATTGCCCAGGAGTGTATTAACATGCATGCCTCGTGCTTGTGTAAGACCAGCACCATTAAGCTCAAGTATGCAGAAAGCTGAACATCTTTGTGTGTAAAAATCAACCATGCATATACTAAACCAATGTTTGCACACACACACACACACACACACACACACACACACACACACACACACACACACACACACACACACACACACA
>JBCNYH010000016.1:567203-577957 GCA_039654325.1 Tandanus tandanus
TATATAAAAGCACATAAACAACCAAATATGTATAGGTATGCACACAGCATGTGAACACACACACACACACACACACACACACACACACACACTCATACAAAGCAGGATGTATTTATAATTCACACTGAGTGCAAGGTTCAGGCTTATGTGAGTTAATGAGGGGATTTCTGTACAGGCATGAAGCTCAGGAACGACCCCCGCACTGCAGTTCCTCTCTCTCCTCGGACTCCTTCTGACAGCTAGGCGCACAGAGCCCCCCTCACCACCCCTACCCCTTCGGTCTCTCTTTTATATGGAAAAAAGCAGCCTGCTTGCTGAGGTGCAGGAATACTCAGGACTCAGCAAGGCTGCCGAGTCGCAATGTGTTCTACCTGTTGGGTTTAAGAAAGAACACAAAAGGAGTAAAATCTAATTAAGGCTCATTCATTGCAATTGGCTGGTTGGAAGTCTGTAATCGAGCTTTAACTTTAAATGGATTCCAGCAGGAAACGGGTTGTTTGTATGAAAATGAACGTTCTAATCAGTGCCTCCGGTGTATAAATGAACGCTGCATGTGCTGATTTGAACACACAGCAAAGGGTTTGTATACAAACCACATGAATTCGTGTTCAAAACTAAAATAATTGATTAACTTTTACAGAAGTGTATTGCTGCCATGCCAGGAAAAGAAAAACAGATCAGTATCACATTATAACATGACAAGTTTTCACATTTTAACAACAGAATATTTCCATATTTATTATGACATACAAATTTATCTCGCAATAACATAAAATGTTTCTTGTTGAAACAATATACTATTTATCTATTCACTTAATCACTCATTTGCTTATGTCTACTAGGGTTGCGGGTAGGTTGTACTCTATCTCAGTCAACACTGGGGGTACACCCTGAACAGCTCGCCAGACCATCGAATGGCAACACCCACAACCATTCACACTCACACCTAGGGTCAATTTGGAACAGCCAATTGTACATGTCTTTGGACTGTGGGAGGAAACATGCAAGCATGAGGAGAACATGGAAACTCCACACAGAAACGCCTCCACTGAGCCGGAACCCAACACCCTCTTGCTGTAAGGCGGACATGCTAACCACAAAGCCACCATGCCGCACCTCACTTACAGCTTTAAAGACCAAATCAAAGTCATCAGTATGTGCCTTGCTTTCACTAGTTTTATTCATTTGTAAAGAGGCTGTGTGATCATTTTATTTATGAATGGAGCTATAAAAAAGAACATAAAACCTTATAGGGTTTGGGTGGTACAGAATAAAAATCACATCGTGATACCTTTTACAGCGTGACTTGCAGGATGATATTTAGCTACCACAGAACAAGCTAAGCTGTAGTGCATCATATAAACAGGTGACATACAGCAGCTGTTATTTATCAAAGGAAAAAAGTAGGGAAATAAATTACTGCCATATTCATTTATTTGGGTACATGGTCAGTGTAGTTCCACTCTGAATCATGGCCTGTGATTGCTCTCTCTCGCTCTCTCTCTCTCTCTCTCTCTCTCTCTCTCTCAGCTCCATATGCATTGATCCACTGTTCAAGAAGCTACTTTTAGATAAGAAATGTACTACAAAGCAAAGACGAAGCCACAGTGACACTCATAGATCATCCGAAGCCAAAAAAAAGCAGAAAGAAAACCCACACAATTACGCTTTCTTTGTCCTCTCCGCTGCAGAGGCCCTGAGACGAGTCCGGCTCAAAAAAACGGCCACAAAACAAACATAGCAGAGGAGAAGAGAGTAGAGAGATGACAGATATGGTCCTTACTCAATTTATCTGCACCTATTTCTGAGGCAGGTACACACTAAATACACACACACATAGTAAAAGAGAGGCAGAGGGAGAGAGAGAGAGAGAGAGAGACTCATAAAAAACATTTCTCTCTCGTCTCTGAAATTCTCAGTTACTTCAAGCCGACTGCATTATGGCCTGTCAGACAAAAGCGCTGTTGATTGTGCTGGTGACAGAAAAATAGGCCAGTGGAGCACTGGGTGATGATAGCGCTCAGGAAGTGGTGACAGGCATGCCAGGCATCACACACACACACACACTCACACACACACACACACACACACACACACACACACACACACACACACCAAGTGCTCAGTAAATTCCTTCGGTGTGTGCTCACAAATTAAGAAGTGGATTTGTTTAGAGTGAGTATCCAGTGAGTGTGTGTGTGTGTGTGTGTGTGTGTGTGTGTAATGCCTGGCACTGTGATGTGAATCAGACTCTGGTTTGCTCTCTCTACTCACCCGAAATTAAACACAATTAACCCTCGATTATGGGGCACCTCATCATCCCTAAAATAGCAGGCACACACACGCACACGCACGCACACGCACACACACACACACACACACACACACACACACACACACACAAATAGAAACACTTGGTGCATTCAAATTGATCTCGGGAATTTCATGTCATATTCATGAACTCAAAAAGCAGACGCAGCACAAGCTCGGCGTTCCAGCTAAACCAATGAAATGACTTGATTTAGCTAATCAATCAAAAGTGTGCAGAATATTAACATTTTCTTCAGATATGGTAATAAACTTATTTTTTTTTAAAAACAGATTAAGTGTGGATAAATTAGGCAATATTTACACTTATGCCTACTGGTGACCAAATTGTACAGCCCACATCATACAATATGTAGCTCTTCAAGTTCATTAATTCATTCATTTTCTAAGCTGCTTAATGCTAATTAGGGTCATGGGGAGGCTGGCGGCCATCTCAGCCGACTTTGGGCGAAGGCGGGGCACACCCGGAACAGCTCGCCAGGCCATTGCAGGGTGGTTCTCCAAGTTTTATTAATTAATTAATTTATTTATTTATTATGTTTGTAAATTATATGATGTGCAGTGTAATTCATCTTTATTTGAAGATGTACATGTGTTCAGTAACTACAGAACCACCTTTTTTCCTCAAATCAGAAACCTTAATGATTAAGTAATTGTTGATTTATGGTATAGAATGAAACTCTGAAAATGGTATCTGCCTTGAAAAGCTGGTATTGTTCAGTAAAACTGGATGTGAAGCAGGAATGCACTCCAAGTGGGACATCAGAGCATTGTCAAACATGTTATTGTACTACTATCAACATTAGAACATGCACAGAAGGTCCACATTGGTTAGTAGCACAAGTTCAGGATGGAACTGGGACTCTGGAATGATTAGGAGGCAATGCTAGCAAGATTGCCACCAATTAAATGATTCTCCTACCTAAAGTTTGCTTCAACTGGGTAAAACAAAAGAAAATAAGAATTGAAAAAATACATATTTTGCACATCAGTCACTCAAAATCCCACAAAATCATACGCCCACATGGTATCATGGTTTCGTAGTGGTTTCTACCACTCTTACCTCACAGCAAGAAGGTCCTGGGTTTAAACCCTGTGTTCGGCGAGGGTGTTTCTGTGTGGAGTTTGAACGTCCTCCCCATTGTTGAGTGGGTTTTCTCTGGGTACTCTGGTTTCTTCTCACAGTCCAAACACATGCAAATTAGGCTAATTTGCTATCATAGATTTCCCTTGGGTGTAAGCGTGAATAGTTGTGTCTCTGTGTTCGTCTTGCAATGGACTGGCGAGCTGTTCAGTGTGTACCCTGAACAGCTTCAGCTTCCCTGTGTCCCTTAACAGGATAGTCAAATGATCTCATTTTCCTCAGTACTGATAATGAATGGATGAAAATTTTACCCCATTCTGTTATCATCATCAGAGAAACCGAACAGACAGTTTTTATTTTTGCTGTGTAAAATAAAATCTAAATTAAAACAGTAAATGACGTTGCAATGTATGCAGAGCCCATTCACTGGGGAAGTGTCTCTAAATTCCTGCCAATAGAGGAAATCCTTCAGTGCCAACAATAAAGATTAATGTGCAAACACTGGCAGCATAAACAGAGCCGCACCCATACCCGTATACAATTAAAATCCACAAAAATTTATTAATACGCCGCCACAGAGGGGAGTATTTAAGCGATCTGACCGGACTAGCTTCGCTGTTTAATTACACCTCCTCTAATTAGCAGAGGATGGTCAGTGGGGGTTTAATTGAGGCAGTGGGGAGTACTGCACTGTTTCCACTGATCACTGGGATTTGGGAATGAATGTGCTTAATGGAATAATGCCAATGCTAATTACTTTTCATTATATTTATGGATGTTTAAGTTTAATTTTGAATATTAAAAACACAATAAGATGCAAAGTGCCAATATTTTTTTAGCCAAATGGTCAATGTAGCTTGATGTAGCAAAGACTTCTGAATAAATAGATTTAATTTATGGCAAAGTTTAGTATGCAGATGATTCTCTAATGGAGCTCCAGTGGTCATGTATTTCACAATACAGGTTTTACGCTATTATTCTACACCGTATGTGGTGCCATTTGGGTTTAAACTGTAGAAAATATTCCTGCATGAAATTTAAGATTCATTATAATTACATTTTTATTATTACATATTATTTTTTTGGATCTTTGGATAGCAAATTAGTGTGAAATTTTGGTTGTCAAGACAATATTACTGTAGGTAAATGCATAAAAATAAAACTGAAACATAATAATTCCCAAGTATGACTTTCATTTCTTGCTTAAAACCGAAAAACACCCACACACACACATGCACACAATCATTTGCAAGTGTAGAATCTTTAAGTAATTACAATTTTAATCCATTTCTAAGAAATTTGACAGTCTTAGTGTGGGTCTGCAAACCTTTTGCAATGAAAGGGCAGAAGTATTTACCTGGGAAACATCAAGCGCACAAAGAAAGGCAATAAAAACCAAAAAACAAACAAACAGCACAATAAGGGGATGGAGGTGGGGAGTAAATGGTGGCGAGCAGCAACAAAAAATATAAATTGGATTTAAATTGGTGTGTAATGGAGTTTCGCTTCCTTTTTTCCCCCTCTTGCTATAGTCAACGCACACCTGCTGGTCGCCAAAGAAATTCTTCTCTCCAGGAAATAAGAAAGCGTGGCGTTTCTGGACCAGTCTGTCATCTTTCTCATTTCATTTCACACACAGCAGTGCAGAGCCACAGCAGTGTGAAAGGTATATATCAACTCTGACCTAACATTGCTGTGTACCAGTATACAGCTCCATGACAACATGTTTCGAGACAGCAGCAAGGTTAGAAAAGGTTAAAGGTAACACAATCAGCGTCAGGAAGCATGTAAGACTGACTCTGAGCTTTCCCAGTCAATGACTCAAAATGAGCTTTAAGGAGCTTCAGTACACACTAATAAAGCTGAATTCCTGACAGGGAAGCGTATGCTCTCCCACCCTCCAATGAGAGCTCGGCCAATTAGGTCCCATGGACTCCCGGTTGCGGATGGCTGCGACATCAACCTGGATCCGAACTTGCGAACTCCAAGTTGATAGTCACTCACTTTGTCGATGCGCCACTCAAGAGCCGTGTATGTCTTTTGACTGTGAAAGGAAACCAGAGTATTCAAAGGAAACCCATGCAAGCACAAGGAAAACATGCAAACTCCATACAGAAACACCCTCTTGCTGAGCCCAGGACTTGAACCCAGAACCTTCTTGCTGCGGGGTGAACATGCTAACCACTACGACACCAAGCCGCTCTATGTCATGAAATGAGTACTCATATGTTTTTTAATCCAGTCATTCAGTCAGTGGTAATCCTGGTTATTCTGCAAAATGTGTACATCTACATTATATACATTTTTAGCATTTATTTTAATGATCGCTAAAGCTTAGGTATAAAAAAATAAAAAAATAGATAAAAATAAGCTTAGAACTCCGGAAGGCCTAAATGGGTCAATCCTCTGCCTTATCTCTGGCTTATTACAGGAAATGAAAGGCAATGAGAAGCAAAAATAGTCAAGTCTTATTGTTCTGAGAGCGCAACATGGTTGCCTGCAGTCACACAGACGCACAGGTACACTCCCCTCCCTCCTTTGGAAAATCCTCTTTATCTTCTTGAATTCCTCCAGCTCTCTCAAAGCTATTGCAGGCACAAATTGCTTAATAAAAAGCCTGAATTAAAACATCATGGAAAGCATGGGAGGGAGCAGGGTGACTGATAATTACTAGCGTTTTACAGGAAAGATCATCACCCTGGTCCTCATTTCTTACAATCCCTAAGCAAACAGGCCACACCGCCATTCCCATGTTAATGACTCTCCCTGTACTCTCAAGCAACCTGTACAACACAAACACAGAGAGCGCAGGAACATTCCTGCGGATGAAACGGGGAAGTAAAAGCAGCGGTGTGGATCCAAAAGAATCGAGCTTTATCTTCCAGACAAGGCAGATTTCATTCATCACGTCTAGGTAAACATCCTGAGATGTTCTCGACGAGCACATTATCTCGCATTCTCGTCGCTGCTAAGTTAACCCCCGGCTGCTCCCTACCCACAGCTATGTTCACTCTCTTTGTTTACTCCTCTTAACTCATGCTCTCGTGGGGCAGTGCTCAAACCGATCGCAGACCGCAAAGGAGAAACAGCCTCCAGGAAGCTTGTTAAAGAGATGTAGGGCTGCCTGGAATGCCAGTGGACCTGAATCAGTAAATCAGACCCTTGAACACAAGAAACATAAAGTAGAATGACCATGGGAGCAACAAGCATGGAGAATAGGATGGAAAAGTGAAAGAAAAGAATACAGAACTGTAGGACATCAAATAAAGGAGTTCTTTATAAAGCTGTGGTGCTAACACTCTTCTCCATGCATCAAATTATCAAGTTATTGATCCTGTGTTCATAATGCAATGAAACATTAATACGAGAAGCGCACTGATGGAAATCTGAAATCAATAGCAATGTAAAGAAAGTCATTATGGACTGCGGGAATCAGTGAACACAAGGCATATCGTCTAATTTGCACAAAAAGCTTTACGTGAAGAGCATAAATGCATGCTTTTCGAAGGCATGCAGGTATAAACATTCACTCTGGAGAGGTTTTTTTTTATTTTGCCAACACCTAGGTGAATAATTTGGCATGTGAAACTCTCTCACTCACTCATTTGCCCAACTGCTTAAACCTATTAGGGTCACGGGGAGGCTGAGCCTATCTCAGCCCTAACTGGGTGGAGGAAGGGTACACACCCTGAACAGCTTACCAGATCTTGCAGGGTCAACACACACAACCATTCACACTGACAACCTGGAACAGCCAATTAGCCTAATGTGTAAGGAAACCCATGCAAGCATGGGGAAAACATGCAAACTCAACACAGAAACACGGACCCAGGACCTTCTTGCTGTGAGGCGGACGTGCTAACCACTATGCCACCATGCTACCCAGCTTATGAAACAACTGGAATTATACGATAAGATGAATTAAAAAATGCAGAGACCTAATGTTCACTTTGCTGTGTTCACTTGTTTGAAATAAAGCTGAACAAATTGCTCTCTTGGCACAAATTCAGACTAAAGCATGCTTGAAAGCAATGTGGACGTTGATGGTGTGCTGAACAACATCATGGGTCAATAAATGTAAAGTTTTATTACTCAAAAACAACACTGATGGATTCAAATGGTTTCATTTATGGTCGGTTTATACAGCGTGCCAGTGTCACATTGGTTTTATCTCACAATGTTTAATAGACGATTTGTGAAGACAAACTGTGCGGGAAATAAAAAAAGAAAAACATTTAAACAATAGGAAACATAATTTCTCTGGAAATAAAAAAACTTTTTTATACCACAGCTACATTTTAGTCCAAAATAAAACCTGTGAAAATGAATTACACGCCATTCATGCTAAGACCCCATATCCTATTTGACACATCCTAATCTCAGCACAAAGAGCGACAAAAAAGAGATTTTACCAAATTATTCTAATTACCCTCTCCGATCCAACCAAAAACCCTTCTCCCCACATCTCCCCTATTCATTCTACTACATTCAGCCACTTTCCTGGGTAACAAGCACACACGTTTATATCATCAAACACACTCACACACACACCGGCACACACAAACACCACTCCTCATTTATCCCCACACCCACACATTCACATATACACACCCACACACTCCCAAAATCAGGACCTTAAGGTTATGTTGGTTAGTAGATATTCCACTCAGTGCTATTATCCATGCAGGAGTAGATTCTGGAGGAGGAGGAAGAGGACCAGGTGAAGGAGGGTGTGAGTGTGTGTGTGTGTGTGTGTGTGTGTGAGTGTGTTCAAGAGGGGGGCCTTGTCAACCCCTGTGCAAAAAAGAGAGCAGTAAAGCTGCTGGGCATACAACAAAAAAAAGGACTGAATATGAATTATCAATGTGTACACAGCCAATAAGCGCACACACACACACACACACACACACACACACACACACACACACACACACAGATACAGACACCCCTCAGTTTGGATTTTTCTCTTTGCATTACCCACTAGGGGGTTTCCAAGTCTATATCCGCAGGCTTCTGTATCTCTACACACCTCAGGGACACAATGCTGACCAGTGAAGGCCAAACAAGCAGTGTGCATAAATGTGTGTGTGTGTGTGTGTGTGTGTGTGTGTGTGTGTGTGTGTGTGTGTGTGTGCGCGCGCGCATCTCCATTGGAAGTGGTAAAAGGATTTTGTTTTTTAAATTCAATTTTGTTTTTTACAGTACACTATTCCACACCTCCTAAGGCCCACCATCACCTGCCTGCCAAATCTTTCAATTAACAGACTCAGTGAATCATTAGTGCTGGGTCCAAAAAACCCGAACTAAGCAGAACAAAGTACTCCTCTGAGAGACAGATAGGGAGACGGCGCAAAAAGGAATAAAGAAGAGCCGGAGCTTTACTGGAATCCCACACTATTCATCTCCCTTCACCACAAGCACAAGCACACACAAGCACACATGTACCGCCTGGCATAAAAGAGATGCCAGGAACAAAGGAACTGGGACGGCAGGAGCACTAATTACCAAGCTGGTCTTTGACAAGCCCCTCCATGCCACCCTCCCCCTTTCAAACAGGTCCCCGACTCCCTCCCTGTGCCCGAAAACATCAGCCTTACTGTGTTTACAAAGAATGTACTAGAATGCTCAAGACCTTTTCACTGCTTTCAATCTAAAATCTTCATCTATGAGTGTTTTAGAGATGAAAATCTGCTGTAGGGATGAAAATCTACTGTTTTCGCATTCAAGGCGGTCAAGATTTCATATAACTATATCATCAATCGCAGGCTAACTGACACTCTTATTGATCTCATGAAGTGATCTTTCCCTTCCAGACCTCCTCAGTATTTCTCTATCAGTAGTTTTGATTCTTATATGAAGAAATTTCACTGTCTGACATATCAGCACAGTACAAAACAACAAACGCTAATCAGCAGCAAGCCACAAGCTGTTTTTTTCCACTCAACAAACACAATTACAGCTCCCTGTTCACATTTTCCTCCCTGGTATAGCATAATCAGGGTGATACGGAGGTGTAGTGGTTAGCACGGTCACTTCATAGCAAGCAGGTTTTGGGTTCGAACCTGATGGCAAGCGGTCGCCTTTCCATGTGAACTTTGCATGTTTGCTCTGTGCATGTGTGGGTTTCCTCCCATAGTCCAAAGACACACAGACTAGGTCAGCTGGCTACTGTAAAATGTCTGTAGGTGTCAATGTGAGTGTGAATGGTTGTTCGTCTGTGTGGCCCCACCTCTCTCCCAAAGCCAGCTGCGACCCTGATCCATACTCCATCACTGATAAAAACAGGGATGAATGTAATAGGCTAAACAGCTGAATTGTGAGCTTTCTGGATATTTACATCAATCCTATCTGATACACTCCCTGGACTTTACACATATGAATCTCTGAAAGCCTGCAGATCAGGAGGTTTTATGTCATGGGCATTTACAAGAATCATCAGCCTGTTTGGGACGTTAAAAAACCTCACCAGACAAAAATTTAGTTTAATTGAAGTTGAATTGAGTTTATTGATTAATAAAAATATTAACGGTGCATGCTATAACCAGCCCTCTATCACTTTAGTATTCAAATTGCAAAATACATATATAAAGAGTGAACTCATGTTATGGGACATGAATCACTAGTAGGCTTTATTCTCTGGGATTAAACTGCCAATTGCCTGTTTGGCCGTGGCAGTTTAATTGTCTGCTGCTGTCCTTCGGAAAGCTGTAAAAGCGGTTACCCGAACTTTTACAAAACGCTTTTGTGCCTCCTGGGGTACAACAGCATGTTGTTTATCATGTGAAAATAACAAATAATATTGTTCCATAATCCACACGTGAACTGAACACAATGACTAATTTGTTGCATTTTGCCCACTGGAAGAATTCGGTTAGCTGGATCAGCTGACCAGTGATGTCACCGGTAAATGGGTCTATAGGTAATGGATGAATGGAAGGTACAGTATAAACACTCCGTATATAACATTATTAAAAATGTAAATGTTTTTCATGTAAAGGTAAATAAAGAAAAAAATTCCAATTAAGTAAAGATGAGAATTAAAGCACCAAATGTTTTTTTTCTTGGAAATCAATTTTTCTTAAAAAGCCTTGAGAAAAAATTAATTCAATTTGAGAGACATTTACTGCCATATTTCTGACAAATTGTGTCTGATTAAAAAAAATCTGGGGTCACTTTAAAACTGACAGTGTCCTTTATTTATACATGCACATTTCTCAAAAAGTCACTTTAATGATTAAGACAGTGGAAGTGGGGAGCTGCTCACTTCGACTGGGGATGTTGTCGGGAGGTGGAAGGAATACTTCGAGGACCTCCTCAATCCCACCAACACGCCCTCTGTGGA
>JBCNYH010000016.1:595417-623442 GCA_039654325.1 Tandanus tandanus
CACACACACACACACACACACACACACACACACACACACACACACACACACACACACACACACACACACCACCCTCCACCAAATGCTTGCTTAAGATGCTCGTCGGGAAGTTTAATGAGGAGATGGTTTTGAGTCCATCTCTCCACCAAAGAACGTTTCTCTTTTAACTCCCTCTTAGGAATCACTGCAAAGATCAGGTGATGGGGTCTCCTTTTTATCTGGCGGGAGACTGGAGAGGAATCTTAATGAATCTACAATCGTGCTGGCCTGTGCTTGATTTCATTTTCAAGGACTCGCGGGACATTCTCAGAGCTTTTACACGTTGATAAAACCAAACGACAGCCTGAAGAGGCTGAAGAGAGCGACAGATTATCAACTCAAACTTTTTTTCCCGGTAGCTCTTCCAAACACTCTTCCTCTATCCTGTGTGTCCAAGCAGCTTTAATCTTTCAGCCCCCTGGCCCTTTCCTGAGTCTGTGTCCAGGTGGAGCCTGATTCAGCCGCTGAGCTTGGTTTATCCCTAGATTTATTACACAGCTGCGGCCCTCAGAAAACACAGGAAACCGATGCAGACAGGCAGCACGGGCCTGTGCAATCAGAGAAGGATTATCTACACAGAGCCACTACTTTAGGAATGAGAGCTCTTAAGGAACACTCCTGTAGCCTGGCATTCTCTAACGCTCTAAAGCTCTGGCTAATATTGGGAGGGGGTTAACATGCAGGCAAGTCAATTCACAATGGATAAAGCAGGCCTTCTTGTAAAGTCACCTGCATGTAAGTGGATGCAGTGTTATGGGGGAAGCTCAAGGAGAGTTTTAAACAGAAAGATGAATGTATATCAATTAGCCTTTCCCCCCCCCCATCATCAAGAAATGGTGCTGGTTCCAGAGCCGGAGCCTTATCTCATACTATCATGTGCTTTCCAACAAGAAATGAGACACAAATTCATTTCTGTTACGGTACCAAAAGTGCAGTAAGCTGAAACAAAGAACTGAGGACTGGACCCAGTATAATTTCATCTCCATGGCAACAAGAAGTTATTTTCATGAGTGCCATTAAAATAAGACATGAACAGTGCCAGGGGTTTTTGAAAATAATTGTAGTTGTGAACTAGTGATCCGAGAAAAGGGACGGCCATCCGATTGCCAATGGCACTGAATGAACTGAAAGGTACTTTGTTAATTTTAATGTGAACAAAACTTCATTTAAGAAGCTATAATACAACGATAATAAAAAGCTAATATCACAAATATATAATATTGGATTATTTTCCTTAATAAATAAATGATCAAGTGTGATCCTTTGGTCTCATTTGTTTAACTGGGTTCTCTTTATCTTAGGAGTTGTGTGAAAATCTTATTTATGAAGAAATAGAGGAAATTCTACAGGGTTCACCAACTTTCCAGCACCACTGTATGTATGTATGTATGTATGTATGTATGTATGTATGTATGTATGTATGTATGTATGTACAATGTGAGCGGTCAAGTCACATCCAACTGTCGGACCATTAGGCGTGAGCACGTATATAGTAAGCTTTGGCTTTATGTAGCATCTGATTTACTCATACAGTTAGAGCAGGCATTTACTGAGAATATTTCTAAAATTGCAGTGTATGCCTGGTCTAAGTATTAATGGTTGTTTGTATCTGTGTTATACTGGAGACCTGTTCAAGGTTTACCTTTACCTGAAGTCAGCTGGGATTGTCTCCAGCCTCCCCTGCTAATAGGTCGCTGGAGGAAAATAAAAAACTTAACAAAAAAAATGTCATTATTGTTTTTATTATTGTATAATATTGTGTAACTGGTTCTCTGAAACATCATCACCATATTTGTGAAATACATTTTTGGGGGAACGGTGGTCAGGATGAGCTCAATTGAACAATAAGTACATTCTCGGAGCAACACATAGAATTTCCTGTGGAGGTGTAAGAACAACCGGAGACCATAACTGTTGAGGTGAAAGGGCATTGCTAGGTAGTAAGGAGTGCTCCTATGCACACTGAACTTCTCTATGCTTTTTCAAAACTGACCCAGACAAGAGCAACATAAACACTAACACAGCCTGGCCAACAGATGATGACTATTAAATTGCACCGCCCAATCAGGTCAAAAATATAACAAAATGTGGGAGCGTTCGCAATCAGAGACAGAGCAGCGCTTGTTTCAGGAGAGCCGGCTTGACCTCAGGAACATAGGACAACGCCTCATGTCTTTACCACATGACCCAACAATCCATCAATCAGTCCCGTCAGCTGACCTGGCATTCAACCCGAAAGCCGCTGAGTGCTAGGCACGTTTGTGATGTCTGAAACATTTCCCTCTTTCCTTGTTCTCTTCTGCAGCTGCCACTAGTGTGGCTTCGCTGATGAGCAGTCCAGGGACTTTACACAGGCCAGAAAATGTGCCTTATGTCCACTTCTGCTCAACCCCTGACCCAGGGGTTTCAGTTATTACCTGCTCGCACCTGCCTGCACAGCCGGCTTGCGGTTGGTTTATTCTTAGACCACTGGCTACATTCCTTTCTCTGGTCATTCAGGGGAAAGTGTGTTGACCAGGTAGCATGGCTGCCCTAACCTTTCACTAAGCACAGTGTCAACAGAAAGAATGTACCTGTTAGTGATATAGTAACATCCCAACCAACCTGAAAATGGTCAGCAGCTAACATTCGACAACCTCAACAGACATGCAAGCACCAAACAAACATGTGCTTTAAACATCTTCCTACGCACATAAAATAGCATAACATTCAGCTATTACACTGAGAGCCTTCCCTGTGAGTGGGATTTTCCTATATTTACTTCTACATTACATTACATTACGTCAGGAAAGTCTTAACGACATCACACCAACCAGTACAACAATACAAAAATACACCCACAAACACATACAATATCCATACAAGTAACCTATTCAGACAAAAATTAAGGGGAAAAAATAAACAAATTGAAAGTAAATAAATAAAATTAAAATAGATAAAATGTGATCTAGGGCGGCATGGTGGTCAAGGTCTTGGGTTCAATTCCCAATTTCTGTGTGGAGTTTCCATGTTCTCCCCATTCTTGTGTGGGTTTCCTCCAGGTACTCCGGTTTCCTCCCACAGTAGAAAAACATGCACAGTAGGCTAATTGGCTATTCCAAATCTCCCCCAGGTGTGAGTAGGAATGGTTGTATGTGTGTTGGCTCTGTGATGGCCAGGCGAGCTATAGAACGAGTATTCATGGTGGCGTTATCTAGAAAACGCTATACACTAAAACTAGCACAAGTAAGTCATGAGAGAAAAGAAAGGTGTAAAGTTTTAAACTTGTAATGTGATGATTTAAAATCAACATTGTTTTCTGTAGGTTTTTTTTGAAGATCTTGCTGATAAACTCAGTATTTTTTCAGCATACTGTAAGAACGTACAGTAGAAATTTTTCCATAAATTTTTACATTTTATATTTTTATGTAGTCAAATTTATATGTCCTCCTTTCTGTGCTACTTTAATGTTTAATGCACTCTTTTTAAATTAATGACTATTTTAACATATAATCTTATTTACTTATTTAGAAATTATGATTAATATTAATACAAAAACAAAAACAAAACAGAACTGAAAGTAGACCTAAATATGATAATACAACATGCCATTAATCAGAAAGTTGTAATCATAAACAAATGATTTTAGCATCAGATGTTAACCTCCCTCTTGATTTCCATATATTCAACTGAGCATACAATGAATAATGTACAGAAAGTGGGAGAAGGGAAAAGGAGAAAGACAGAGGAAGGGAGGCATGGAAAGCTACACAGAGAGAAAACAAAGCTTTGCAGAGAGCCATCACTTTTCCTCAGAGTCTAAGCAGGAGACCACACAGTGAGTAGTGAATATATTAGTGAATAGACAGAGCAGCTCATGTAATAAACTTAATGAAAACCAAATAGTGTAGCCAAAAAAAAAAACATGTGTACTGGCTGAGTGTTTAAAATCTAAAGTTACAGTATATGAATTAATACTCAAATTAAAACTGACCTTATGTACAAACAAGTCTCAGTCACAAATGTGCTTGAATCTTGAATATCGAACAGTCTCTCTCTCTCTCTCTCTCTCTCTCTCTCTCTCTCTCTCTCTCTCTCTCTCTCTCTCTCTCTCTCTCTCTCTCTCTCGTGTCCCCCTGTACATGCTGAACTTTCTGGATTTCAAGGGTCCCTGACAATTTTTTTACTATGCATGTAAATGGTAAAGAAATCCAGGGTGTTCAACTTTTACAGCTTGATTTACTGGTTTTTAATCCATTTTATTGAGGAGGTATGGTAATTCATCAATTTTGCTTCTCATTCTGGAGTGAGATTGGGATTAATTTATTAAACGAAGTTTAATAAGCACCAACATCCATTATTATTATTATTTATTTGTATTTTTTGTTAAGATGTTGGTACCCTCCAAGAATATTGTACCATAAATACCTTTCAGTCTCATATGTGCCAATGGCACTAACCTTAAAATGGAAACAACCCACATTATTCAATACAGTAAGTTTACACCCTTATCGTCTCAAAAGTATAAAGATCCATTCTTTTCTGTTTATATTCTATTTAGGAATAAACCTGTCTCAGACTCCAGCAATTTACAACTTCATAGTGAGCACACTCCCAAAAATAAACTGAATACCAATATGGTTAAAGAATTCTAAACAAAAGCTTTAAACAAAAGCTCCCATACAAGAAAGCTGTCACATTGTGAGATGATCATCCTAAATTTCTAATACCGTTTGAATTTTTTTACTTTATTTCATTTTTGATTGCAGAATCATGGCAACAGTTATCTTTGAATCTTCCTCCCAGTACCATGTAGGGTCACTATTTTGGAGTCACAACCAAAGATATCACCACATTTCTTTCATATTTGTCATCTTGTGTCTGGGACAATTCAAAATTGCAGATTATACCGGGTATCATACTTTTGAAACAGTAAGGGTGTAAACTTTAAAATAATGCACTCACAACTTAAAATTTATTTTTTATTATGATAATTTTTTCTTGGTCCTGGCATTCATTTTTTCCCCCTTTGGTCTCTTGCCATTGGTATGTACGATATGGAGAGGTATTTACAGTACCAGATTCTTGAAGTGAACCAACATGTCTTTCTACAAAACTTAAATAAGGAATGTATGGATTTGTTATTTTAAAATCCTCATAATATCTCTAAGGTTACAGCCCTATATTCCGACAGTCCACTGATCCAACAGTTACAGCCCATTGGTCCGACAGCCTTGACCCTAACCTTAACCCAACAGAACTGAGTAGGGTGCCCAACTTAATGCAAGGTGCCCATCAGAACATGGAACCCTCCCCTGTCTCCAAAATGAGAGACAAAATTGATTGAATGACCCCTCCCCTACATTCCCTTTAATAAAGTGCGGTAAAACTCAGTATGTCAAGCAGTGACAGTTTTAATCTTTCTTTATCATTTTCATGTATATTTAATTAGTGGGAAATTTTTCTAAATTTGGTTCATTTGATATGGAATAGCCATTCACTATATATTTCCATGGGGGGGGGGGGGGGATGTCTGCAAACTGATAATATATTCTATATCATATTATTCAAATGATGACTGCCTTCAACCAAGGACACGGAGAACACCACATTTCTGTAGTGAATGTGTGTGTGTGTGTGTGTGTGTGTGTTTGGTAGCACAGAAATAGCATAAAGACAGAATTTTTCCATTTAATAAAGTGTGTAGGAAGAAAAACAGCAGTATTATCATCTGTCCCCAAGGCAGAGAAGCTTCATGGCTCTTGTTTGTCATTACATGGCTGGGGAGGAGTTACAGTCTATTCATGGATTTTATTTTTCAGCCCCATATAAAAACTACTTGCAAGGTTCAAGGGCTGAAATCAAGGGAGAAATCAGCACAGGAGAAGCCTGAGAGAAAGCAGAATGCTCAAATTAAAAATGCCAACACAAAACAAAACAAGACAAAAGCCTTGAGAAAGTTAATGTTATATTCGTTTTCTATTTTGAGTTTCCTATTCTTGTATCCTCCTGCTTACCCTTCATATGCACAGCTGCGGGGAAAGGAATGAAACAGCAGAAAGTCATAAATCAGCCTCTGAGGATTAAGCGAAACATTAGCGTTTAAAAAAGGGACATTACAGGATCATCTGTAGCAGAGGGTCACATAGCAAGTGGAGAAGTTTGGAGTAGATCGCTTTTGTAGCAATGGATAAGCTCTTTAATACCTTCTGCTACCCTCCACTAGCTCAGTAATGTAATCGTCAGTTGTTGAACCAAGGCTTAATCTCAGGCCTTTAAAGTGTAAGCTAATAGACACAGGAATGAAGTGTGAGACACCTAAACGTGGGCTATTCTTTTATTGTTTTGGGGTAACATGTCAGTAACAGAGTTTAGACCATGTGAGTGTAACAAATGGATTTTCTGCAATTACCATGAATGGCAATTTGGTGACCTGGAGTTATTTAAGTGACAAGTTATTGAATAGTGGATATGGCATACCCATTCTTTATGTCTGTCTCTTACTGTCTTTAGAGAGCTTGAATTTGTGTTATATAAGTGCCCTGATAATTAATTAAAATACATACAACTAATTATTATTGTACATAATTATTATAAACCTAAAACACTACTTTAATTTGGAAAATGTTTTACTATTTCTTCAACCTTTGTTTCTTTGCATCTTGTTCTAGATTTGCCTAGACTGGTAAAAGGCTACAGCTAGTTTCATTTATGTCTCCCTTCACTAGACACAAAGCAAACTACTTACATGGGCACTGCACACTTTGCTGTGGTCATTTTTTACAAAACCAGACTGTCTGACATATTCCTAAATACTAAGTATGCAACCTCCCCCTTATTAAATGTGAGAAATCCTGGAACATCAGTGGATGAGAGAAAAGCAATGCAATAAAGAAAACCTGCACTTACTGGCTACTTCCAGTGAAGCGTTGTGGCTCACGGCCTCCCCCAGGTAGTTCCTGGCCACACACACGTAGCTGCCATCGTCAGGTTTGCTGCGGCGGCCATGCACGATGCGAAGGAAGAAGAGTGAGCCGCTGGGCAGGAGCATACGGTGCGAGCGTGGGTTGTCTCTGTCTGTCTCCACACGCTCACCGTCTTTATACCACTCGACAGTGGGTGCCGGACGGCCCTCGGCCATACAGTTGAGCGTGGCCGGCTCACCCTTCGACACAATCAGGTCTGATGGGTGCTCCACAATCCGTGGGGGATAGTCCTCCTGGCGGAGACGAGAACCTGGAAATTGCAAGGAATGAAGCAAATGGTTAAATACATATTCAGTATTATACACAACAATGATACACTCTGTGATAGAGATATTGTGTTCAAAATACCATATGCTGTATGTAGTCATATTAAACACAGAAACCCTGAGAGTCTTCATCGCAGTGAAAATGGAAGCAATGGAAAGCCATTTAATGTAAAGATGTTTGAAGACTAAAGATTTCCTGAGCAGAGCCCCATAAGCATGAAAGACGACTCCAATGGGTGTCCCATGTCCATGCCCCTGAAGTTTATTCAGCCCTTAAAGGAGCAGCGCTACTCTTATAACACCAGTCTCAGACACTTTTACCACTTTTAGGTAGTGATTAAATCTTTACATTTGTTTATTTTTATCAGACAGATGTATTTGTACCTGGGTGAAAATACTTTGCACAACATATTCCTCGAGAACATTTAGCAAGATTAGCTGAGCAAAGCTAGGGACCTAAAAACACACTGTAGATCTGTTAGATTTCAAGTATTAGCTGTTATATTTTCAAACTGGTATCGTATGGGAACGGCGCCATGTTCTGACAGCCCTACTCGTCTAAGATGATATAAGACCTTGCTTAAATCAATTGGGCACCCTAATCAGTTCAGTTGGGTTAGGGTAAAGGTTAGGGTTAGGGCTGTCAGACCAATGGGCAGTTGAACCAATTGGCTGTCGGACCAATGGGCTGTCAGAATATAGGGCTGTAACACTACCGTATGAGCTACAACGTGAAAATGTGCATTGACTACTTCTGAGCAAACAGCTTCTGTCGATTTTATTTCCTAGACTCATTCTGCTTATTGTATAAAAATCTCTGTAAGTAGGTCCCATTTCACAGCTATTTTTATGGAATACAAAACAAAAAAGCTATCATTAGCTAGCATTCATCTACATAATAACATGCAAGCTAAATCAACAAGTTATCAAACCACATTAGCAGGTAAAAGAGTAGGAAAATCCTGTGCTGGAAGAGCAAGCCCACTAAGATTTGCTCTCAATTAGAAAAAAAAGCTAAACACAGAACAACAAGTTCATTTAACATTGAAAAATAGGTCCTGATTGAACAGCTAAACAAATATATTTTTATTTATGCTTATTTCTCTCAGGAATTAATATGTTCTTATATTAGAGATGCTGTGAAATTTGCATGCCAAGCATATAAACCTGTGAATGTTGAAGCTCTGTGTAGGTTAGTCAGAAGAAAGACTGCATCCCCATACTTTTATTAAAGTAACTAACAGCTAACTGAATGACTGACTGAAATTTTCTTTGGACTAGTTTATACTTTGCCAGAAAAAGTTGCACACTCTAATATTTTCATGGAGTGCATTTAGGCTTGATCACAGCATGTAATCTCCATGGTATTGTTGCTCCAGTTGGTCCGGTCGAGGCTCAGCAACATTAATGTGGAAATAAAATGAAGTCAGCTGATGATCTGAATGTACTGAATGAGCAGGTTATCACATCAATGGACTTTTTCTTCCCTGATGGCACGAATATAAAATGGGGACTCAAATAATGAGCGAGTGGTTCAGGGAGCACGAGGAACCATTTTCACATATGTATTGGCACCCCAGAGTCCTGACCTTAACCCTATTGAAAGTTTTCGGGATGTTTTGTTGAAGACTTTATGGAGTGGTTCAGTTTTTCCTTCATCAATTCAAGACTCCGGTGAGAAATGAACCAACACTGGATGGAAATAAATGTTACCTTTTTTAAGTTTGTTGAAACAACGGCATGACGATTACATGCTGTAAGCAAGAATAAAGATGGAACAACAACATATTCGAGTTTGCGACTTCTTTTTTGGGCCGGGCAGTGTATGTTCAATCAGCCATATTGATTTATGAGATTTTCTTTCGTTCCTTTTTTTTTTTGGTTTGTTAATATTTTTTTTATTATTATAAGCAATGCATCAACAAGCATCCATTCACTACATAATTACAACCCGACATACTACATAATAATATTCTGAGCTGCGATGTGTGATACACACATGCCATTTCAGACTACACTAAAATAAAATTAAAAAAAATAAATAAATAAAAGAGCACTGTCTGTCTCTGCTGTCATTCACTCAGCAGTTTTAAGACCAGCGTTATCACAAAGGCGGGCCTAATTGGAAGCACATCGCAGAAACTCATTTACGTAGCCGCCATCGCATTCTTCCCTTCCCTGAATGCTGAGGGAGCGTGTTTCTGACACATACTCATGCCTAGAGGTGCTCGGCAGACCTACCAAATTAATCATGTCAACTCAAACCCATCGCCTCCTCACATTTTACGATTAGATCAATTAAGTCATGTCTGTCTTTTACACATACATATACACACATACACACTTACATAGTCGCTTGCATATAACAACTGTCACTCTTTAATACCACCCACATTCCAAGGAAAAGTGCGATAAGCTGCTAAAGCGGACTGAAAAATGTACATAGCTCATCCCTTTCCATTTAATTAGATTTATTAGTCGTGGTTACATGGATATTTTTTCTTTTATCGCCCGCAATCATGTTCAACATCTTAATTAAGTTCGGTTATTAATATGAAATTTAAATGTGCAGATGCCAAAAAGGCCCCCGAGAGCCAATAATAATGTGAAGAGATTGGCTGAAATGACAGAGTGAGTGAGGATTTATAAGAGGATCTTTCTTTTGTCTAATGCCAATCGTTCAAGACAAAAACGTCTCTTGTTAACTTGAGCATGAGGTTACATTCATGATATCGAATTCCCTGTACTTTAAGCGAGAATGTCTGGATAAAAAGGCTGCACTCTGTGCCAAAGCAAATCTTTTCTTGCAATCACAGGGTAGCAAGGCCAACAAAGGGGATGTCAGACTAGGTTTTTTTTTTTTTTTCCCTTTCCATGTGCTCAAGCAGGATTTGTATTTTTCCGCAGTCAGGAGTGAGTGAGGCTACGTTATCCAGGCGAGGAATGATGGCGCCTCGGCTCTGTTAATCAAGCAGCGTTTGAGAGGAGCCTCCATTAAAGCCTTTGTTCCTGAAATTGTGCAATGACCTCGTCTTCTGTCTGACTTTCAGAAATGTTACTGAATTCCTAAAATGAAAAAACAAACAAACAAACAAACAAAAAAACCAACAACATATGTTTTATTAAAGTGCCAAATGATGCTCCATTTCTTGCCAGATTATTTCCCTTTTCAAAAATGTCTATCAAGAAGAACACAACGTTTTTCCTTTAAAGTGTTGCACGAATAAATACAGGCAGAAAAGCTGCCGAGGGTAGCACTTTTTCCTCCCAGTGAGAAGCAGCATTGGGTTCATCTCTGAAGATTAATTATGACACTGGAGTAGTAGGCTATGGCGGCCCACATGGACCAGGCTCCACGCAGCCAGCCTCTGGATCCCAACCCTCCACATCATCCATCACCATCCAGGCAACTGCCGACTCTGCTGCCCAGTCCCTCCGCCCGAGGCTGGCGTATGTTGCAATCCATTACTTTCTTTCAAGTGTGCGTATGCATAGTAGGCTGTAGCTACATCCATAATCAGGTCACACCGTGTGTGCCAATTCCCAACCTTAAAAGAGTGTACTAGGTGAGAATTACTGTAGATGGTTTTTCTAGGAGACATCTCAAAAAAGAAGAATGTTGTTTCCTTTAAAATTCCTTTATTCACATAATGTTAAAAATCGTGTCTGTATAAATTGAGATAATCTGGTATCTGTCTAGTATCAGGATGATATCAGCAGAAAATGCCAGATTGGGAAAAAATGAATCCAGTCTATTGTGACACCAATTTTAGCCTGATATATGTCACAATTATATGTCGTACAATGCAAAATAGGGAAAAATAATTACAGCAGCAGTCATATATATTACCATGACAGGTTGCTAGCTACTTTTATTTCATTCAGATTTACTGTGGATTGGTAATCTCTTGTCTTGACTAAAAATATGAAAGTACAAAAAAGTACTGTTACTTATAATAGGCTATACTGTTTGAGATAGATTTTCTCCAATCGTATAGACTTTTTTGTTTTAGCTTCGAAAATTTTCCACATTAAACAGGAGTTCGATGAAATTGGTTAGCATGACTGCTTCACAGCAAGAAGGTTATGGGTACGAGTCCCAGGCTTGAGCATTTCTGTGTGGAGTTTGCATGCTGTCCCCGTAATTACGTGGGTTTCCTCTGGGTGCTCCAGTTTCCTCCCACAGTCCAAAGACATGCACATTAGGCCAACTGGCTGTTCCAAATTGCTCCTTGGTGTGAGTGTGACGGGTTGTGTGTTTTGTTTCTTATTTCATTTCCATTCTTCTTACTTCTCTCATTATTATTACTACTATTTTTAATACTATTATTATTATTATTATTATTATTATTATTATAAATAGATTTGCCTACTTATTTGTTTGTTATAGGTACTTTTTTCCTTTTAATATCCCGGGTGGTACCCAAACTATAAACCATTTTAATTACATAATAAAACTGCATTCAATCCAGATTTTATAGTTATACTATTTTGTAGAATTTATGACCTCTGGAACTGAGCCTAGGCAGCGATTAACATGTATCGGAACACTGTGTTTTGATTTTTGTATGACTATAATAAAGGCACATAAGAATGTAACGGTCATGCAAAGTAATTATATTAGCATTCACACAAAACTGTCTTCTGGACTGTTCAAAATACAAGTGCTTTGTTTCACTGAGGGAGCAAAAACCCTGCCAAAACCTCCCATATGTAGAAGGTAAATCCCCCAAAATGCAGTTTTTCTCAGGCAGAACATCCTTCCAACCTCAGCCCATCTGTTTTACTGCTATTACCATGCACGTCTTTGGAGGTTCTAGCTGCTCTTAGCAGCTGGACAAATACACTTCGAACCGTGGGCTTTAAGCATGCGTGCATGTGTGTGTGTGTGTGTGTGTGTGTGTGTGTGTGTGTGTGTGTATTGGGGGGTGGGGGGGACCCACACTGAGACAAAATACTTTGTGCAATGTCAAAGGAATCTCTGAATAAAAGCCGGGATCCAGATGATCTTGTAAGTTGGAAGCGTGAGGAAAAGAGGGGGAAAGATTACCGCTGCTAGGTAATTGCTCCCATTTGCCTCCTTGTACCTGCTTTAAGTGCGCTGGGGGGCAGGAAGCCACAATGCTTGGGGCTTTAATGTGGCTGTACAGAGGAAACTAACTGACCACGACTGAGGAAGTGGTCAATATCTGCCAAACTAAAAAAAGTTGGACTTCAATAGCTCATAAAATAGGGGTAATCCTGAAAAGAGACCTCCCTCTTAGAACCTGAAACTCTTATGTGTGTGTGTGTGTGTGTGTGTGTGTGTGTGTGTGTGTGTGGGTATGGATGTGCATGACATCATCAGAGACATGACCCCAGTCCTGCTGTTATTCCATTACTGGTATTTATCAGCACTTCCTTTCAGACACGCGCGCGCGCACACACACACACACACACACACACACACACACACACACACACACACACACAAATCCTGATCAAATTAGCACTTGGTAAAAGGGAAAGGCTAATCTGTGCTCATGCTTTGATGTGACAGTTTAAAAAATCATTAAAGACTGTAATGTGTTAATTTGTGAAGTATGTTTCAATGTAAAGGTTATGTGAAGTCTGGGCTGACAGGAACAGCCCAGTGGCAGGAGGAACAGATCAATAGGCAGATGTTTTCAGTCAGCGTAGTCTTCCAACTGGCTCATACACAAATCAACACTTTCACACACACAAGCTTTTCTGACTATCCTTGTAAGGACCTACTAATTATTAACGCCTCTAACCCCAACCTTAACTTTTTTTGAAAGGAAAAAAAGAAAAAAGGAGCTATCCTCATGTGAACAAGCCAAATTTCCTTACAAGGTCAAAAGGGTCATTTGGGGACTTGTGAATCCATCAGGACAATCATGTGCTTGTGCCAAAGTTATCACCGCCAACCTAGTTTGAAATAGCCACATACAGAGATTTGTGACAAAAACAAAATGGCAGCAACGCAACTTGTAGCGACCGCACAGAGAAAAAACCCCCTCATATTTCATTTAAATTGTGATTAAGGTGGGGAGAGGAGATAATGTGTGGCCAGCTTGTGAGAGAGGAGGAGGAACCTGGCTCAGCACTGGGCTTGTTGTCTTCCTTGTTTTAATTGTGTTGGGCCCGTGCCTGGGGGAACATGTGCACATGCAGAGGGATGGTATCTCTCGACTACAGGTGAGCCCCTCTGTGCCCGTCTGCCCAAAGAATGAGAGCACGGCTTATCTCCAAAGAGCCAGCAGTTTACACACACATGCCTACATGAAAGCATGCGCGCGCACACACACACACACACACACACACACACACACACACACACACACACACACACACACACAAGACGCTTCAGACACATGCGCATTCAGAGACACATGCTTACAAGCACACACAGATGAAAAAAATGCCAACATAGGCACGCTCATGTAATCGTGTACAACTAGGATGGTATTAAGGTGCATAAATATGTTCCACCCTCCCACTTTCACCACCACCATGAACACAAACGCATACACACTTATATATACAACATAAACTTATTCTTATTTAAATAAACTGTGAATTTCCAAAGTAAGAATTATCTATGAATCTGCAGATATGTAAAAGGGAATTAAAATGATTTAAATCTCTTTTGTAAGCTCCAAGTTTAAACAGATAAAAATCAATTCCCTAACGAGACTACAACTGCCTCTTAATTAGACGTAATTAGACGTAACTGCTTTCTAACTGTGCATCATTAACATAACTGACAAATTTTCTAAAAACTGTTTAACGCAGCTAAAGGGGATATTATCAGAATCTTCAGTGATGTATTTCAGAGCGTCTAACATGTTTTAGCTGTAATGTTTCAAAAATGTAATGCTCTAGGTAGATAAAACCACCAGTCTAGAAATAATTTGATACAGCAACATTGTAGGGACATTTAAAAAACATAATTCTGAAAAGTTTTCAGAACAATGAGATAATGTGAACAAAAGTTCCTACAACATTATACTGTATGTCATTCATTCATTCATTCCTTCATTCATTGTCCATATCGCTTATCCTGTTTAGGGTCGTGGGAAAACTGGATCCAATCCTAATTGACTTTTCGCGAAGGTAGGGTACACCATGAACAGCTCGCCAGTCCATCACAGAGCCAACACAGACAAACAACCATTGACACTCATGTTCACACCAAGGGGGTAGTCCAGAATAGCCGATTAGCCTAATGTGCATGTCTTTGGACTGTAGGAGGAAACCAGACATGTAGAGCATGTAGAGAACATTCAAACTCCAGACTCTGTGTTATTCATACATTCATTCATTTTCTTAGCCGCTTGATCCAGGTTAGGGTTGCGGGGAAGCTGGCGCCCATCTCAGCCGACTATGGGTGAGGTTAGGGTACACCCTGAACAGCTTGCCAGGCCATCGCAGGGGACTCTGTGTTATGTTATGTTAATTATAATTATTATTACAACTATTATTGTTAGACTAAATTGTGAACTTAGCTCAAAAATAATATTCACGTGTCAGATCTTGTTGTGAGCACTTCATTGGTGATTGGATCAATAATCACAACGTGAAAGCAGTACTGCAGCATTACTTCAACATAACTATAGTGTTCAGTTGCTTAAGTTAGAATAAGGATGCTCCCATCCACATTATCACAGATTTTTTTTTTCTGTAGTGCCAGAGTGCATTAAAGAATAGAAAGAAAGAAAGAAGCAATTACTCAAACAGAACTATATGAAAGTATGCCTGGATGTTGGCAGAAAGCCTGTTACTGACCCAGTTAGGATGTGGGAAAATGTTATTCTGTCAGATGAGATCAAGATAAACTTTCTAGGCCAGAATTGAAAGCATTATGTGTGGCACAAACCATGCAGTGAAGTATGGTGGTGGTAGGATTGTGCTGTGGAGCCTCTTAAAAAGTGAATGGATGAAGCAAAATACATTGAAATACTGCTAGATTATTTTCTTTCGCTATTAATTTTGTGCTTGAGTATTATTATAACATTATATTAATATCACTTAGGCCAACACAGGGTGAAAGTGAGGTACACCCTGAACAACTCGTCAGACCAGGGTAACACACAAAAAACTATTTACACTCACACTTACACCTAGGGGCAATGCTGGAACAGCACTGTGGGTGAAAACCAGAGAACCCAGAGGAAACCCACGCAAGCAGGGGAGAACATGCAAACTCCACACAGACCTATTTGCTGTAAGGGGGAAGTGTTAACCACTATGCTACCATACTTATTATTATTATTATTATTATTAGTAGTAGTAGTAGTAGTAGTAGTAGTATAATTATAATAATAATAATAATAATTATTATTATTATTATTGGCAAGACAGATAAGGAAAGTAGAATATTAAGTTCCAAACAATATATTTTTAAGTAGTCTTCAAAATTGCTACATAAAAAATGCTACAATTTTAGACAGTACAGTGCGAATATATATAATAACAAAAAATAGCCATTCTATACAAGGTTTGTAACCCCTCAGCCAGGATGCCTCAAGCGCACGGAGGACAAAAGCCATTCCCCATACGAACAGTTTCGGACAATCAACATGTTATTAGCCACCCTACACACAGGTTTAGGTCATAGGGAGTGCCTATGCAAAATTTCAGAAAGCTATCTTGCATATGAGCCGAGCAATGGCAAATTAGCTACCCCAAGCACAGGTTTAGGTCATTGGGAGTACCAACGCAAAAGTACAGAAAGCTGGCCGTGCATGAGCCGAGCAATGGCCCGGGCAAAGTTATTGTCACGCCGCCGCCAAGTTCCAAGGTCATGTGCCAAGGCCAAAGGTCATATAAGCAAATTACCTACCCCACGCACAGGTTTAGGTCATAGGGAGTGCCAATGCAAATTTTCAGGAAGCTAACATGCATATGAGACGAGCAATGGCCCAGACAAACGTTATATGTTCAAGGTCACTGTGCCAAGGTCAAAGGTCACATATGTATATTAGCTACCCCACGCACAGATTCAGGTCATAGGGAGTGCCTATGCAAAATTTCAGAAAGCTTGCATGTGCATGAGTAAAGCAATGGCCGGGAAAAAATTATTGTCACGTCGCCTGCCTGCCCCCTGCCTGCCCACCCAGCCACCAAGCCAACGACAATACCCCTCCAGCCATAACTGACTGAGGGGTAAAAACCGATTATGAAAATACCATTTGTAGATAATTAGTAATCTTTTACAAGGTATGTTCAAATTGTGGGAGGTAAAGAGTCAGATGTTGTAGGTGGAACAGGATGCAGGAAGCAGTGGCTGTGTTCAGGACCAAACATGACTGATCAAGTATTTTATCAGCCCCTCTTAGGACCACATGAGTGCCTCCACCCTTGCACCTACTGGTTTTCAATATAAACACGTTTACCCATCTCACTCCTGTGAGCGTGTGTATATGTGTGTGCCCACATGAAAGCCATGTATTTGTCTTCAGAATGCATGGTTATCTGTCTGTTGGTGGTCTACAATCCACTTCACCAAGCATCCCAAGGACGAGGTTTCAGTTCTCCCAATAATTTGCTTTGGCGTTTGAATGGCATGTGTAAACATTACACGAGATGAAGTATCAACCACTAAAAATTAAAACCACAGCAGTTGGACTTACTCACACTACAGCCTCTTTGTGTAAAAGAATCCCAACAGGTAAATAAGCTCACATGCACGCACACAATGAGATGCGAAAGCTGATCTGATGCTAAAGAGTTCCATTCACTGACAAACCTGCGCATAATATTACATGGTTTTGGCCGAGGTTCACAGCCCACTTTAAAAGCACTCTTAAAACAATGCACACAACTGTGTCGGCTCGTCTTCCTCTGTGATGGGAATGTTCCGACCCACATCTTACCTTGAGGCATTGGCCATGGCAACGGGAACGTGCCCTAACAGTATCCTGCTGCCGGGCTCAGCCAATCAGAGCAAGCGTAGATGATTAAGAGCCATGTCAGGTTGTGGTGACAAGGGGATTACCTGTGTTCTTAGTGTCCACAATGCTGACACTGCCTCTGAGAAGAAAGGAGTGTAATCTATCCATTTCTTCCACTCCTACTCCCAACCTCACCTATACACACATTTACACAAGTATGTGTGCAAACACAAACGCTCTTGACTGCAAGTGGGACCATTATAAAGGCTACTAGTGAAAAATTCTAATTTTTATTATTTTTGATTTGATTTCCCCCATCATGCCTTTATACACACAGCACTTTTATTTAACACCAGCTGACACAATTACTGCATTCCTAACATAAGCCAGTATTAGTTGTTCTAACAGATATGGGCAACACAAAGCCATGCTACATTGACAAGCTTGTTAAAAACAATCCCATTGTCTGTAAAAATTCACATAAGAGGGAATTCTTATCTTTACTTCATCCTGGATTAGAACACTCAGCTTTAATGGCCAGAAAGAGATCGAACTGGC
Source organism: Tandanus tandanus (assembly GCA_039654325.1). Taxonomy (NCBI): domain Eukaryota; kingdom Metazoa; phylum Chordata; class Actinopteri; order Siluriformes; family Plotosidae; genus Tandanus; species Tandanus tandanus. The sequence goes on from JBCNYH010000016.1 coordinate 613,142, forward strand.
TTGGTGGTGGTGTTGTTGTTGTTGCTGTGGCTTTTAATAAGGTCACTTGTTTGTGGCGCACCAATGCAGTGGCAAGCAAGGACTCTTGGGAACCAAGAAAACTTGAGGAAACAACAACGATCCATTCATACTTCTATCCAACATACATATCTTTGAAGTTTGGCACAAGTATGAAGGTTATGAATATAAAAATTGATGATAAAATAGTTTTCTGTGGCTGGCTGTCCAAGACAGTATATTTAACCCTAGTTTCTGGGTGGATGCCATTAATTTCAATCAGATGGCCAATAATAAGCCAGTCATAAGCATCTGTTAGCTCATGCATATGGAACAAACGTAAAGGGTGACTATATTCTTGGGTAAGCTGCCTTTGGTAGTGTTCTCCCTCCCAGGGAATAAATAAATCTACGGTAACATCCAGTAAGACATAACTGCCTCACGGATGCATTCAATGCATTGAACGGATGCATTCAATGCAATGAACATTGCAATGGTTGAATTGAACCAGCGTTTGACAAATGGTTAATTTCAGCATGAACAACCTTTTTGGAATTGAAAGCCCTGCATTCCTGGAAAGCAAGGTAGCACCCTGGCTCTCCGGTATTCCCATGGAAGTTCCTGAAACAGTTGCGATATAATGCTGGCTGACCCCAGGAAGGCCAAAAATTCATCTGCTGTTCTCTAGTGTGGAGTCATCCTGGCCGTGGCTTTGGTGGGTGGACTTTACCAACGACTAGCTTGGAGACAATGATAATAAAAACTCCACCCTACATTCATTGATTTTCTGAACTACTTAATCCTAATTAGGGTCGCAGGGAGGCTGGCGCCCATCTTAGCCGACTCCGGGTGAGGGCTCTAGGGGGACAGCAGTGACATCCTGTTGATAGTAGGGCTTGAACCCCCGACCTTGGGATCAGTAATCCAGCACCCTACCACTGGGCCACCACTGGGCCACCACTGCCCCCACCCTAAGTTCCCATAAATATTTTGGCCTTAGTATAAAAGCCTGAGGCACCTGGACAACCTATAAGTAAGTCTTCAATATTAAGGAGATGTAAACACAGACAAATCAACCAAGCTCTGCTACATCTGCAATGCCTCATGACGCAATTACCATTAATTCATTTGGCCTCCTGGCCTCGCGTCACATGGAGGGAATGTTCCAAAACTTGGGAAAGGACTAACATTAAGAAGGTCTCAAGGAGGCCCTGGCACCATGTACTTAAAGTTCATGGGCTCATTCCCTAAAGAGTATATACAGGAAGCATGTTCAAATGGGAATGAGCATTGGGGAAAAAATGCACTTTGATAACTAAGGGAAGATTTCAGTGGCTCAGTCAGCATAAACAGTGAGAAGCAAATCTCCAAATAAGCACCGTCAGCACTAGGTCTATGTTTGCCATTATAGAGGAGAGCTGTGAAAACTCAAGAGGACGGAAAGTAGAGGAGTGAACTAGTCCTGCTTTTTTTTTAATCTCTCTCCTCCTCTCCACCTTGTTCTCTGCCAAGTCTTTTAATGACCTCTTATGTGAAAAGCCTCAGAGAAAAACATCAAAGTCTTTTCAATCATTGATTGATCTTGAATGCTGGAATATTCATGGTCATCAGAAACTGTAGTGTGTGCCAGAGAATGTTAATAGTAACATCTAACAAGAGCAAATAAAAAGTGCTTTATTTTACAACCAAGGTCAAAAGGATTAAAATTGTACAGTGGAAACAGGGCCGAAAAAAATCCTCACATTGCTTTGGAGACTATAAAAACTACTGTTAGACATGAAGTCAAAGTCATTCGAACAGGTATGAGGATGGAATGAGGGCGGATGACTGTGTGTGGGCTGTGTAAGGTGCCTAATTACTTAATATCCCAGCCAGCAAATGGAAACTATGAGTACAAGAAAGGAAAAAACGTGAAAAGATTTCTAAATCTTGTATTCTAAATGTAGTTAAAACAGATCCCGAACATCCCCAGGCTCCTGATTAGTGCAACAGAAAAATGTTGACCCTAAAATAAGAAGATCGCAAGTTTAAATCCCAAGAATGCCATAGCCAACTGAGGATGGGAACTCATGCTTTCTGGGTGGCATTACTTTCTTCCCTGTCAATCACCAGCTGTCTGTGAGCTCATGTATTTGAAAGAGTAGTAGTTAGGGTAGTTAGCACTTTTCTCTTATGCTGCCCTTGATATATCATGAGCAGCATAACCAAAAGAAGCTACTGAAATGATGTTTGTAGAAAGCATGTGCGAGCCTTCACTCTCCCTAGTTGATAGCTGTCATGCAATGGTGGGGAGCTATTTAGGGGCAGGAAATGGCAAATGAGCAAACTGGGGAGGACAGGGGAGAAAAAGAGTATGAAATATTCTGAGACTCTAGAGAAACAGGACGCTTTGGACAAATGTCCTTCATCAGCTAGGCAAGCTAAATATTTTGTTTGAAAGTAGGTGAAACCAGTTGATGATTTAATAGTTGTGAAAACACAAGTCCAAAGTTCAGATAGTTTGTACACTTTTTTTTTTTTTTTGCTCCTATAACAAATAGAAATATAAAACGGGGTGTTTTTTATACTATGTACATTCCTGATGCTAGGTCAGCTCACTGGTGAGAAGAAATATTTCATTCTGATGCTAAACAAAATGATAAGCTTAATTTATTCTTGGTTTGCCCAATGTATAGCTAACTGTCCCTTTCATTCTTCTCCTCTTTTATACGGTGTCTATATTATACCTGTATATTAAACACTGTTGTAGCTGCAAGTGGTTCCCAGAGTGGGTAAATAATGAATTATTGAGCAGGAATAGGCCAAACCTATTTTATTAGTGGGACACATTTTTAAATGTAACGGTAGGAAAAAAATATTTGCTTTGTAAATTGGGCTACGTCTTAAGGTGGGCCTGTCTGTGTGATTACAGATGTCGCTTTATGAGTATGCATGTGGTGCTAAACTACTTTTAATTGAAAACCCATGCCTTTATTGCTGAGTTGGTAGCAACAAAGAAACTCTTTCTCCCATCTATCTTCCTGTTGTTTCCGTTTCAGGAAGGGTAGCAGGGCATAGACACTGCACATGAACCCTATTTACAGAACAGCATGAGCAGAAATCCCATTTATACATTAACCATCCCCTCCCCAACCACTTTCCCTGTTCCTGTTCCTTTCCTCCTGTGTTTTACAGCATGCCACCCAGGCCATCTCAATAAAGACACTGGGTAGAATCAGGATAAATGGCCAGACTCCAGGATGGTATTGGCCCCAATGGGAATTAAATGGGATCATAAATTTATGGTGGCTGGGCGATTCTGAGAGAGCCTATTTCGAGACATGGACGGCAGACGAGCAACAGAAATACTGAAGCGGCTAAGAGGAACAAATGGAACATTGGAGAGGTGGAACGGAGGCCTAGAGCAGATTTTACAAAACAATATAAATATTTAGAGGAGGAAATTAAGAGTCTGCCAAATGATGTCAAAGGCTTCCTTTTCTGGAAACATCCATGGAGGTGCATTCATTGCCTCATTAAAAAAAAGACATTTCCTACCTTTTTTGGTTAGACTGACATAGTCTTAGCTCTTAGTTACACCATGAATTGTCTCAAACTGGGATTCATTCCATAGAGAGACAGCTTCAGTTTTTGGAGGTTATATATGAATGTTAGAATATAAAAAACATACCCACTGACTTGACCTTTAATTTTACTTCCTGTCATCTCATTAATTTTAGATTTATCTGCAACACTAAAGGAAAAGTATGTCTATCAAAACTGACATTAACTGTTCTTAAGACTATATCTTTATGACTATGTGTAAGCCATATGTCAAGCTTTACCATTGCACATATGACTAAAATTACGTGATCTCTCTTTGAAATGTTTGATGCTGACCAGGACATGACAGATGAGAAATCATATCCTGAAACCTGAGTAAAGCAAACTCTGATCCAGTCCATTTTAGCAATGAATTTAAATACCTAATGCTTGAAAAAGATTTTTTAGCACTGGATCAGATTATGCCTCTCTGCAAACCAGTTTAGCTGGCAGGGATTATTTTCTAATCCCTTTGGTCCTTCACAAGAGGGGTGGGTCATAAAGACCCTTAACCCCATCCTTATGAATGTGTCTTCCTCCTCCTTCTATTGTTCAAAGCCACAAAGAATCCCCCTGAGCTGCACATCTGCAAAACAATTTCTCCTTTCTAGCTCCTTGATACTAAAAGGAAGAGTGCAAAGAGAGTGGGAACAATTAATGCTCAGCAGGTGATAAACCTCACCAGGAGCTACAATGGCTATTTGTTCATTGAGGTGGAGAATCTTCTTTGTTGTCCTAAGCTCGCATAATTACTTGATCACTTTCTGAAAACACCAAGCTAATATCAATCACAGACACAGATACCATTCCCATGATGATATTCTTGACCCGATTCTTCATCCTGGACTCCATGCTCTGTCCTCCTTAATTTCTGCTGTTTAGCCTTCAAGATGCCCAGAAGACACAAAGTTTTGCATATAGTCTGCTAGCGGGAAGCTGGTCCTCTGTAGCTGAACACTGTGGTTTGAGCCAAGCGGAACAATAAACAGCCAGTCCATTAGCATTGCCCCCTAGAGCTATCATCCCAGCCTTTTTCTGTTTGGTGCACAGTCGCCCTGCGGAATCAAGCCAGTAAAATGACGGTGAGCTGAAGCTCGGCTTGCTAGTACAAAATGTCAGGGAGAATAATGACAAAAGGATCTTTGCCTTGAGATCCACAAGGGTTTTGTACACATAACCTTTTGATCCTTTGCCAGGAGCTCACAAGAGTTCATTATTTCTCGACACCCTTGCTCTTGAGAGGAGAAATGTCAGAGGTGGTGGCAGTACTCGGACTGCTCACTCGCCAGCCTCGAGCTAACCCTCTGCTCCCTTTTCTCCAAAAGCAATTTCTACTGGTGAGGTAAGGTTTCAATTTCAGACAGTCACAAAGGCATCAAATTCAACCTAAAGTAGCGACTTTGAGGCCATGCACGGTAGAAAAGGTCTGGCACTGAGCCGCCGTGCTTGGCTCATTACATAGATCTGGCTTCGCTTCTTTGAAGGAAGACAGAGTTGGACTGAAACTTGGCCGTGTCTCAGACTCTGGGGACACGCTCCTCTTGGTGAGGATGATGGTGATGATGATCATGTGCACATCTAATTCTCAGCAGATCATCCATCAGCCATGCAATGAATAGGAACAGAGTGTCTCAGATAACACTACTGCATACACCGCAGTGGGGCTGGGGGTAGGGGGTAACCTGGACATTTTTAGATTCTTTCAGAGACACTGAACTAAGCCGGCAAACACATCTGCTCATCATAACTTTGGAACTAAACCAATAAGCATGGAACTGACTCTTGATTATACACATCTCTCTCGCTCATTAAACATGTGAAGATAGTGCGTTCGGGTAGGCATTGAGTGCTTATGCTGATAAGACGAGCTCCATTACAAGGTCAACTGCTGGTTAATTAAGCGGAGGAGCACTGGGGGAAGTCTGGCACTGTAACAAGGTTAGCCCAGGGCCAAGGTTTAAAGACAAGCGCTGACGGAGCTCCATCGGCTCAACAACATTCATTCACTTAGGCATCTGGCACTGTAAACCTGATCTTATTGAGAGAGTGATTGAGGCAGAACAGGTGTGCGCTCAGCACAGCTGGATAGCTGTCCCCTCAGATGTTTTTTTGAGCTGACCATATAAGTCTGGTAATGAGACAGCACATTATCCACAGCCTCATCAGACCATCCAGTCCTGACACTGAAACATTTTTACTTGATCAGCTCATCTTCTTTATGTACCCAAGCCAAATGATATAAACAAATTATTTCCTGGTGCACACAAAGGCAGGAAAAGTAGGCAGGAAATTATTTATAATTCTTCTAATAAATCCCAATTAGGCAGTCACAGCAACTGCAAGCAAGAAAAGAAGAAAATAGAGAGAAATAACCTTTTTTTCCTCCTTCGAAGTCTTTAAACGTGCATTTAATTAGGATGATTACTCAGAGGCTTCAGCACAATTCTTTGAAACTCGGCGAGACTCAAGTTAGATTTGCATGAATATGAAACAGGAAGTCGGCTTTCTAGTAACACACAGAAGCTCAGTGTGCTGATATCAGCTGTTTGGCTTACTCTAAATGAGAAACTATCATTATGAATGAATTATATCCATAAATTGAATAACTTCCTACACATGCCATGTTTCCTCCCCATGCTTATCTGTATCTTCCAGAAAGTATGGTCAAACATCAAAGTGCATCTTAATTTGATTTCCATATAGGTGGAAAATCTTCCTCATCCTCTCATTCCTCTTGTCTCTGCTTTCAAAGATGCATTACATTCTTTAGGGGTTTAAAAGTCAAAATGGAAGGACAGGGTGAGCAGCTTCCATTCCACATAATTATCTGATCCAGTGGAGCCTTCAGATTTCCTCATTACACACACTTATCACTGGATCCCAGCCCAGAGCCTTACAGCGATCACCTAATAATAGTTCAGCATATTAAAGCAAATTATCTTCATTTCTGCCTCTTTTTAGAGACGGTCGCTCATGGGAAAGCTGTTCATTAGGGTTCAGCCTTTCCTTGAAGACTTCAGTTGTTTATCTGATCAGTCACTAATGACTGAGTGAAGGGTGTGTGTGTGTGTGTGTGTGTGTGTGTGTGTGTGTGTGTGTGTGTGTGTGTGGGTGGTGGTGGTAGCGGTGGTGGTGGGGATGTTTAACGAGAGGCTGAACGTGGGATGACGATCCTGTCTTTAACACGTTTTAAACTTTCAAACATCCTTAATCTCTTTTTTAATTAAAGACTGAATAATGTGCGCATGAGTCTATGAGTGTGCCCTAGAGGAAATAAGAGGGTGTAGGCCCAAGTTGTACACTCGTTTACTTGAGCAATTGCACGAATTCTGGTGAATGTTTGACTGAACGAGCGCACACACATGCCAGTGTGTTTGCCTACCTGCAAGTGATCGATCGCCGTTTCACCTCATCAATCAATAGGCACCTTGACACTAGCACAAAGGTTTACATGGAGCTAAATGGATATCTGTGACCTTTGACCCCTCCAGATTCTGACATTTGAAGGCTTGACCTTTGAATTGACATCGCTCAGCTTCACACGTCATATAAACAGATCCACCTTTGAAGAAATTCCATCTCAGTGGTGACGCGTGCGTGCTGCAGCTATCCATCCGCACTGAAACTGGATTAGCGTTGTGGGGGTGATGATGAGAGAAGCCTGGATATTAATTGGCCCTGTGGAGCCTGCTGTGCCGTGTCATGCCGGCTGTCAGGAGCCTCCCAGGACTGAAGGGAGGGGCCAAGCGGGCTGTAAAATTAATTATGTGCAGTTACGGAGCAATCTGTCAAAATTTGTTTTTAGCTACTCCCACCTGCTCAGATTGAGCTAAGGGATTGATGGCATGTTGGCATATGTGTACATGTGACTGTAAGGTTTTAGTAATGATATAATAAATCATGATGACCTAAAAACTACTTGGTTAAATACTTGATATTATATATTTTCATGGAAATGCCTCAGTGGTATAATGCTTAGCACGTCCGCCTCACAGCAAGAAGATCCTGGGTTCAAGTCCCGGGCTTGGGCGTTTCTGTGTGGAGTTTCCATGTTCTCCCCATGCTTGTGTGGGTTTCCTCCAGGTACTCTGGATTCCTTCCACAGTCCAAAGACATGCACATCAGGCTAATAGGCTGTTTCAAATTGCCTCTAGGTGTGAATGTGATCGTGAATGGTTGTGTGTGTGTTGCCTTGCGATGGCCTGGCGAACTGTTCAAGATGTACCCCGCCTTCGCCCAGTCCCGGGCACCTGCAACCCTAATAGTACGATTAAGTGATTTGGCAAATGAGTGAGTGAGTGCCTCAAAAGATGTTTTTTTTTTCCCTTAACAAGCACAGGTACGAAAATGTGGACCCCGATACCGAAGTGACTAATCTACCTAGTACTGTGCTACAATATATGTGGTATCATGGAACATTTGATTTAATTAAAAAAAAAAAAAAAAGCCTATCTGGTCTGTACACTGATCAGCCTTAACAGTAATCACTAATGGGGGAGTGAATAACATTGATTAACTCATTACAGTGGCACCTGCCAAGGAGTGGGATGTATTAGGCAGAATGAGAACAGTCAATTCTCAAAGTTGTGTTGGAAGCAGAAAACAATTAGCAAGTGTAAGGATCTGACTGTCTTTGTCATGGGCAACATTGTGATGGTGAAATCTCTGGGTCTATTCATTTCCAAAATGGAAGGTATTGTGGGGTGTTCCTGGTATGCATTCTGGTATGTATCTACCAAAGGTGGTTGAAGGAAGGACAACCACTGAACTGAACAAGAGCATTATGGGTTCTAAAGTCTCATTGATGTGGGTGGGGAGTGAAGGCTAGTCATCTGGTCTGATGCTTCAAAAGTCTTACAGTAGCACAAACTGTTAAAACAATTAATAATATGATAGAAACTTGTCAGAACACACAGTGCATTACAGCTTGCTGTGTATAGGGCTGCCAAGCCAAAGATCAGCCAGGTGGTGTTAATATTATGACTTATTGGTGTATGACCATAAACTTAGGCTACTAGGCTCATTCTTAGAAGGGTTAACTGGTCAATTTTAATTGTAGCTAGCTAAATTTGGTACTGGTGTGCAATGGACAAGATTCATTGTGTGTGAATTTCCTTGTTGAGAATGACTGATATTGGCTGATCATCAAGAACAACATACTAGATACGGGCTGTCATTTTCACTCTCTTGGGACATTTTTTCTTGCCTAATTCACATTTTGTTGTGACGTATTATTGTGAACACTATAAACAGTATGCCATTATATGGATACCCAATACCAGAACTGGTATCAGTGCATTCCCCTCTATTTATATAGTAACGCTAACAAAATCTGATCTTTTTCATTCTGTGGAACTCTGGTAAGCAACTGCAAAATACATTAACAGAATGAGATCAGTGCTGGGAAGGGCCATTTGTGTCATCCACTTTCATGGTTTGCATTCACTCTTACTCACAAGCAAATCCAGGCTTGATTTTAGACAAGAGCAGCTTAAAAGATAAAGCAGTTGCTGTGAGTTTCTCTCACTGTGGATTCATGTGTCTGGCAGGTAGAGGCCAGGCAGAAAGAAGAGAGATTATAGGATCATAAGGCTCATGTGAGAACTGTGCTGTTTCTGACCACTGGCACAATCCCAAGAGATACTTCACACAGCCCAAGCTTCTCACTAGGTTGAAACTTTATCTGGGAGGCAATCTCAGGTGATCTGTTGTCAGACTCCATCTTCTTAAATGTTCTCTAGTGGGATCTGCTTTTGCGTTCCTTTGAAAAATGGTGCACAGTAACAATCTGCTGTAAATGGTTTTACCAGCTCCCTCATTTTCACAGCACGGCTAAATGCTGGAGTTGGCCAACATACAAAAATGCTTATTGTGTCCCTGCCAAAGTGCTGCTATTAAATGACAGCCTATCGTTCACAACATCCACACATATGCATTGTAAAGGCATAATGCATCCAGGTGCATGCTTGAAATGAAAACATTAGCATGGTTAACAATGAATATTACAAATTAACGCAAACACAAATTTCCATTTGCTGTTAAACACAGTTCAAACATCTGCTGCTTTTAGCACATGCAAACATATATGCATATACATCCTGGATTGAAGCAGAAACATGCAAACACTCATCCAAAGCAGGACAAAGTGGTCTTAGAGAGACTGCAAACTCAGAATATACAGACACTACAAAGCACATGGGACCTTTCAACTTTTAAACCACAGGCAAAGTCCACAGAAATAAATGTTTATTTAGAGAACCAGTCATCCTAAAGTGACTGACCTCTGTGCTGGATGAACTAACTCTCTCTCTCTCCCTCCCTCTCTCTCTCTCTCTCTCTCCATCCCAGCTGTGAAACATGGGTGAACTCAAGTCCTAACACTTAGGAAATAACCAAACAAATAGCTCCTAGCTAGAATAATCCAATCTGTTCTCTCTAAAGTGGGCAAGTTTGTCCGCCCCTAAGGCAGTTATTTACGGTCAGACAAGACTTGAATAGAGACATACTTAAACACAGGAAACAGATAGCCATACTGATGCATTTCATTTCATTTTCCAAACTGCTTTGTCCTTTATTAAGGGAGAATGGAGCCCATCCCAGGCAACTTCGGGCAAAGGCAGGGTACACCCTGAACAGCTTGATAGTCCTTTGCAGGACCAACACACACACACACACACACACACACACACACACACACACACACACACACACACACACACACA
>JBCNYH010000016.1:636989-648015 GCA_039654325.1 Tandanus tandanus
CACACACACACACACACACACACACACACACACACACACACACACACACACACACACACACACACACACAGGTGCGACACACTTCACTAAGCTAAGTTGGACCCTATGTCCATATGAACACATATATTAACAAATATACAAATATTTAATGCTTTTATGGTCAACATAATCATGGGACTACAGAACTTTTTTTAATAGAATTACTTAAACAAAGCACTGATCTAAAGCTATACATCTCGAAATATTATATTATTGCTGCAGTAATATACTGCATTTCGGCTAATAATCTAGCAAATATTAGTTGAATTATGCATTTTACTAAATAATAATATGACTGTCATGAAATTATCAAAATCACGAAATTACTGTTTTTATAAAAAAGCAGGGGCTGAAAAAGGCTCTGTTTACCGCTTAAATACGTTTTAAACCTGGCAAGGCCCATGCTAATATAGAGTCAATCATTTGGTATTTCCCTAATCAAAGGTGGGTTGCTCACCTTCATCCATGGAAAACATACTAATTTTCATAATTATCCATTAATTCTATTTTATTTTTTTGCATTTTCCAACAAATTTACTTAGTTTTCTAAAATATAAACAAACTGGTAGGCTAATTTAATTCACCACTGAATCCACTGACCAGTTACTAAAGATGACTGCTATTAGAGCATTGTTCATATGTATGAGTATAAAGTGCCCTTTCCTTGACACATGAACTTCAAATCGGACCTCTTGTCCACAGGCAATCCTGTAGGATTCCTGCCCAGGTGCATACTCTATTCTCAAACCTGGCAAGCTTAAAAAACATTAAAAAAAAAAGAAAAGTAAAACAAATAGTGTCCTAGTCATATATTTCATTTATTTCTAATACATCATCTGTTCATTTTAAATAATGTATTTGTATTCAGTTATTTCCCTAATCTGTAGTCTGCAAAATTCTCACAGTTGTGATTAAAAGGTCAGTGTTATGAACTAGTTCCTCTGACCAGCTGCAGTTTAGTTCATGTCTGGCTCTTGGTCCATGCATCTGTTCCTCAAGCTGCAAATTCTGTTGGGTAGACTGTGAAAATATCCCTCCAAGATACTGCTGAGTTCTGGCAGCGAGGACAGGGTTTTGTAACTCAGTCAAAGTGCCAGTTAAACTGATCTCAGTCCATTCTTCCAAATGCCATTAGTGCAACAACATAGGCACCATGTGCAGCTCCAGTTAATGGAGGGAAGAGCTTGCATGTCCTCTCAGTCACCCATGCAGAGTCACAGGCATCAGTTAAGGCTCAAATGGAAACAGTTGATATCTAACAGTGAGTCACTGGCTGTCTGTGTAGATGAAATAGTCGGATGGGTTTCGGGTCAAAGGTAGACAGACGCTAATGCTACCCTCCTGCTGAGGAACGCTGCAGCCATGCTTTCAAAAAGAATCATGCTGTTTATGTGCCTGGTTTCATTTCTGCACACTTTCGATTACTGACTGACTCATTCCACTTGAATTCCTGTCATATCTGTCATTTTCTCCTTCTTTTCCCCCTCTTCCTCTAGTCTCTTTTCTCCAATTTGCCATCTTTCGTAATTGTCAGCACTCTTATTCTCTCATGGTTTTATTTTCTGCATCATGCCACCATTCAATCAACTCCCTGTTCCACCTCCTTTTCTACATCATTGCTGTCGTTGGACAGCGGGGTAGCAGCGTGTTTCACTGTCACTTAGGGTCAGCCGTAAAAAGGAGCTAGTGAAATATGACAGACAATTTGAAAGCTTTCTATACCAGGAGTATATCTACATGCTGATGTCTCTTCTCTTCCATCTCTCAGGCAGCCCAGGTGTCTTTTTTGATGCTGCTATTAATTTTGATGTCTGTCACTAGTGAGTTGTGTTACTTTTCTCTCACACAGTAGACCTGAAGTTCTCAAACCTTTACATAAATCTCATAGTCCATTCCAGCTCAATGCTCAAGCTCTTTGCCTTTAACAACTAGAGGCAATCTTTAAAACAATTTGGCACATCAGGACCAAAAGCCAACATTACCTAGAATGCTTAAGGTAAAATGTTCTCTCTGAAATGTAAAGAAATAATTGGATAGAGAATAAATCTGGGGCTCCACTGAGAGTTTCGCTTTCAGAGGTACAAATGAGTCCAGCCTGGGAGTGAAGAGACAGTCTTAATCAATTAGCTTCTCTACTCTGAGATGCTGGCTCTCTGGGTCACAGGGCTCCAAGGAAAACATTTTTCAGCTGCTTGCGTTATGCTTTCTTTGGACATGTGACCCAGCTCCCCATAGCTTAGAGAGGCAAACACAAACACAGTCTCTGGATGGAAGGTCATCACCTTGGTGAGTCCAGTTTTTCACTCACTAGAGAGGTATTAGAACTTATTAGATCAGTTTCTGGTTGGGATCTATTTCTTTGTTTTACATATATATTAAAGATTCTTAAATTGGATACGTTTATGTTGTGTGTCAGGGTTTTTGTTTGTTTGTTTTTGTTTTGTACATTCAGCTGATGACCTGAATGCCCTGAATGCCCAGGTTATACCATTCAGTGGACTTTTTCCTTCTCTGATGATTACGGATATAAAATTGGGGCTCCAATAGTGAGAGAGAGGTTTAGGGAGCATGAGGAAGTCTTGACCTTAATCTTGTTGAAACTCTTTTGGATGTGCTGGAGAAGACTTTATGGAGTAGTTAAATTTTCCGTTCATCAATTCAGAATATCGGTGAAAAATTAACCTAACTCTGGATGAAAATAAATATTAAATATTAAAATGCAGGGTTTTTTTTTATTCCAATATAGATGAATGATGATATCTTTTATACATTCTTAGAAAAAACAGATTCCCAGAGAATGTTCGGACTGTCAGTGGTTCCAACTTTCTAAAGGGGTCCTACTGGTTTTTTTTTTTTTTTTTAAAGAAAATGAAAAATTTAATAGGTTCTACATAGAAAAGTGCAAGTAAAAAGCAAAATAACTAGAATCATCCCAACCGAGCTATCCAAAAGAAGCCTTAAAGAAATCAAGATTACAGTGTACATTATTACCAACTATATAATATCTGTGCCATAATAAGCAAGGAATAAAATAAATCATTCGATTACAGGAAAATAATTAATGATGCGGTGATGTGACCCTATGTGAAACATTGACCATCTCAAAGTGGAATTTCACATGACATTCCAAAGCACATCATTCCTCTAATAACACAGAGATTTGCTAATAATTGTAATTTATTTAGCTATCATAATTCCTTCACCACACTTCTTAAAGTTAATATGACAAAAATACAAGAATTGTGACATTTCCTTCTGTAAATGTTAAATAAACATCTCCATGTGAAGAGCATCAAGTTATAAGTGACTATATGTTTTCCTTTGTTAGAAGCTATGTTTTAAATTATTATTATTACACTTAGGTTATCTGAAGCACCATACACAAGCACCATTCACAATCGCTGTGAATGAGCCATTACTAAAGATCTGTTCAAATTAAAGCCAGAACTGCTATCAGAGCAGCTGTTATAGAACGTGAATCTACACTTTCAAATTCACTGTAATTTAATAGAAAATAACTTTTTTGCACATTACCCAGTGATACTGTTTAAGTGTTTAGCAGTTAGAAAAGATAATAGATAATAAAAATATCGCTTTACCAGTGTAACCAGGTGAGTTGTCTTCATCATGGTCAGAAGGTGGGGCAGATGTGGTTGCTTCATGTGGCCCATTCTTCACACTGATATCTGTCAGAGAGAGAAAAAGGAGTCATCACTTTTTTAAAGCCTTGCAAAGTGTGGAATTGAGTGTATGAGAAGGCTTCTTTCTGCTTTACCCCCTTAAACAGGGCTTTATCTACAATAACGGGTGGGGAGCCTGGAGCCTATTCAGGCGACTCTGGGCGAAGGCACGAAACACCCTGAACAAGCTCGTCAGACAATCGCAGGGCCAACACACACAGGCATTCCCACTCACATTCACTCCTAGGGGCAATTTGGAACATCCACTTAGCCTACTGTGCATGTCTTTGGACTGTGGGAGAAAACCAGAGTACTTGGAGGAAACCCATACAAGCACTCGGGGAAGATGCAAACTCCATACAGAAACGCCCTCGCCAAGCCCAGGACTCGAACCAATGACCTTCTTGCTGTGAGGCAAACATGCTTACCACCACGCCACTATTCCGCCCTGTTACAAATAATTAGTTATAATAAATATTGTGAAGCGATGGTGCTCACTGTAGCTTTTTAAAGCTACTACTTTAATTGCATTTTATTAGCAAACCTAAATATTTCCATATGTATTGTAAAAGTGTTTAAAGCCTCTAAGGTGTGGCCTTTTTAATAAGGTTTGGCAACAAAGTAAAACATTTAGCCATTAAGTTAATATTTTGAGACCATAAACTACCTTGTCATCATGAGTCATTACACTGTGAATGCAAAATAACAAAGCTGTGGCCAACACTGTGCAACTTGAGCCCATGACATGTACACTGTCAAAATGCCATACTTAATACGCTGCTTCTAGTTAATTACTTGATTAAATTCAAGCTGTTTTCCAGATAAAATTTCATTTGAAGCCCTAGTACAGAGCTAACAGACACCCACTGAAGTCTATGTGTCTATTAGTGTCTATTAGTGTCTATAAGGTAATCATGAAAATGCTGTTTTAATGGGAATAAAACCAAAATCTTATTGTACAACAGGCTTCTAATGCATCATTTTAGAATCCACCTGGACACACAAATTCAGTAGGAGTGGATAGGATTTGGGCAGGTGTGTTTTGCACAAAAAAAAAAAAGAAAAAGAAGAAAAAGAAACCTGTTAAATAGACAATGTATTTTATAAGTTTATCTTAGTTTATCTTTATCCAGCTTGTAACCAGTAAATAAACTGGGAATGATAATGTCTCTGGTGGAATAGTTCTGTCTGAATATTTGCACATTTTAATAGTTTTATTTTAGTTAAAGTCAGGGAGCAAAAAAAAAGTTTAATTTTACATATATTCTGGATCAGGCTAAAAACGCCATGCATGTGTCAGGTTGCAACAATGGCGAAATTCTGTCCAGCAGCCGCGCAGGCACATAAAATACCAGTAAAAAATTAGAACCAAAGTTTTAAAAAATTCTGTGAAATAGAAACAATTAAAATAATAATAATAATAATAAAAAAATCATGTACCAGTTTGTACTTTGCAAACAACCTTGGTTGGCTCTGATCAGATTCTGTTACTGTTGGCTCATCTTGGTCATCTTCATCTGTGACGTAAGGCACAAAATTATATGCCTCAATTGAGTCAGAGAATACTTTGGAAACAATTAGACCCAAACATTCCTCCACCATCTACCGAACTGTAGTTTTCCTGTTCAGAAGAATCACTATCATCACTGTCATGGTACTCAGGTGCACCTGCTTTGTAATCTGCCATCTTTAATCAGTTATGTTCCCTCTGTGATGTCATCAGCCAGCTAATGTCCAGTTGTATACTGCATGTTTGAGCTTTTTTAGTAAGGGTTGAAATTTAAGACGTCAAAATTTTACTGGCACTTTTGGGACTGCTATTTATTATTTCAGGCTTTTATTGGGCTAAATCTGACCCCAATTTTGGACTTTAAATATAAATTAAAGATGCAACAACACTTTAATCACATCTTGATTGCATCATTTCAAGTCCACCCTGGTCGTTTAAAGCAACATATTTATTTATGACCCTAACCAAATACAAATTTCTTAGACATTTACTGACTTCGAACTAACAGCATTCAAGGCTTTGAGACACAAGCAAAGAACACTTGTCAATATGGTCAACACTCAGATCCTGCCAACATATTCTACCATCAAAATAACTATAATCAGGGTTACTATTACTTGTAAACCCAATTATTGGTCATTATTTGTGGTTTGCATAAACCATATGAGTTATACTTGGTTTATGCCCTTGATTAAGGGTTTTATGTTTTTCCCCTTATTTCAAGTTATTTAGGCATGACAGGTATGCAAAACTGTATCCACTGCCATTTTATGTATGACTAAATCTGTTTCCTTACAGGGCTTAAAAAAACATTCATACAATATTTTGGTCTGACTTAGAGCAGCAGTATGCAGAAAATTATAGGGTTTAAAGTCTCTGTGTTTGATTAAATTCATTCTGATTTATTGCACGCTATAAAGACAAGTCCGGACAGCAATCACAAGTAAGCTATGTGAATCCATAGCACTGATTCATGATCGGGGGAAAATAGTGATGTGTTGACAGTGGCTCTTTAATAATTTCACACCACAAACGTTCCCAGATATCAGTACTACTGAGTTTAATAAAGGAAAACTGTCGAAGTGTAATGTATTATAGTGTGTTTTAATTCTGAATGAATCACAGGTGTCAAACTCAAGGCCCATGGGCCAAATCTGGCCCTTCAACTCATTTTATGTGGCCTGTGAGAGCTTTCAAGGAATATGATTATAGTACATTTGCATCAACTAATATCATGAACCGTAATTTATCATCCATCCACTAGGTGGAGCCAACCTATTTCAAGTAAACAGCCAGCTATTATTGACTCAGGAAAGATTGCAAGCTAATCATATATTATATGCGTGTAAACAAATAAAATGGCTAAGCAAATTTCCTGATTGCCCTTTTTGAATAGTAATTGGTTCGGCCCTCGATGACCTCGAAATTTATGGATGTGGCCCTCAGAGAATATGAGTTTGACACCCCTGGAACTTATCACTTATGCTACTGCCACCTAAAAATTCTGTCTGCTCTTGAGAAAACTGTAGATGTGAGTTCTATGCTTGTCTTTATGCCAGGTAGTTAGTTCTGTGGTAAAGAGGCATAGATTCCAGATAGAACGGTAGTCAAGCTTCTAAATAAGAATTGTACATTTGGCTACTATTACCACTGTCACCGGCAACCGACCCAAAGACAACCATAGAGAGTAAGCAGATACATTCTTCTGTGTCATTTAATATCACAGTTGGTGGGGGAATTTCTTTGCTGTGTTAAATGAAGTGGTGCTGACATACAGATGGTTTAACTCCAGTGTGTAATCCTCCCCACCTGTCACCTGTCTCTTTAGTTCCCCTCTGACTCACCCTCACCTCTCTCTCATGCGCGCTTTCTCCACGTCAAGCCAGCTCAGTTTTGAGCCCTTAATAAATCATAACTTTGCACCTGTAAATGAAAGCGCAATTAGTACAGGATGGTTGAAGGAATGACGAACCTGGACAAAATATAGGTATGTACACAATGAACGCTTCTCAAATCTTAAAGATTCAGTGTTCAGTGGTAGCTAAGGGCAACAGGTGAGGAGTTAGTTTTCCCTTTACTTTCTCTATACACCAAGGCAAGTCCAATTTTTTTAAATAATTTTTTAGTGTTCACAATGTAATTAAAAAAGACAAAATACAATTTGTTTGCACATCTAGCATAGGATAGACAAATTAAAGGGAAAACCAATGATGTTTAGCTAAGGTGCTGTGCTACCATGAGCCGCCAGTACAACTTCAACACACTTTAACAAAGACTGTACAAGTCTCTCGACGTGTACTGGAAGGATGAGCAATATTTATTTCTTTATTTCTTTATTTTACTTTTTTACAAATTATTCATAATTTTTCAGTTGGTGTGCTCATGATAGGACAATATTATCTAAAGTATTGTTCCACAATCTCCTTATATTTGTTCAACTGGGTTAATATTTCATGATTGTTAAAGCCATAGAATGTGATTTATATGTTTTTATAATCATTAGACCATTCAGAGTGTGCCCTGTGGATGCAGACAAAGGCATCAGGGAAGTGCTCGATCCCATAAGGTTAGAAATGTTTCATGATAAGTTAAAGGAGATCAGTTAAAAGAACTTTGTATTGATTTACAATGACTCTTCTCTCTAAAGGAATGCCAACAAAATTCCCCCTCAGCATAACTGGTTCTTCTTTTAATTTATCACCCATCTATAGATTTCTTTCATGGATTATGTTTTCCACAAAGGCGATACCCCTAAAGTCATGGATCTTATCATTCATCAGAGACATTTTTTATTGCTTTTGTCCATACTGTTCACTAAGGGAGCACTGACTGCTGGAAATATATGGTCAAGCAAGCAGGCAGGCCAACTCTTTGCTTTGTGCCTTCACATATTCTTTATTCATTTGCTTCTTGTAACAAATTTTGGATGTTGAAACTGATACAGCCTCAAAAAATCATCACCCACATAAAATCTGATTTGGCTAACCAGTAGTTGCATGTCCAAAAATAGTATTTTAATATTTTCTGTTCATATCAGTTAGATTTATTTCTGTCTGTAGATAAACATGCTTTACATGGCCAAAGGCTGATGGTTGTGGTTTCCGCCCGTCTGTTGCCATAAATTTGGAAGCACAAAATTGATTATGGAATGCTTTTGCAGGGCGTAGTATGCCTTAACATTATGATTGATCCCCCGATCTTAGGGGCCAAAGCTTTTTTCCAGCATGACAATGCTCCTGTGCACAAGGCATGTTTCATAATGACATGGTTAGCCAAAAATGGTGTGGAAGAACTCAAGAGGCCTGTACAGAGCCCTCTGATCAACCCCAATGAACTCTTCTGGGATGAACTGGAATGCCGGTGGTGTACCAGCCTTCCTCGCAAGCTGTTTTCTTTCTGATGGAACTGTACTCTGCCCAATCAAAGTGAATGCACTTAAATCAACTTTTATGCTGTCTGATCAATCTCTTGTTTATACTGTCTGATCAATTCATATGCAGTCTGATCAATTTGTACTGTACGTTGCCTGAGTTCTAATGATACATTTATGTTAATCTTTTTCCTTTCTGTAGAGCGGCTTTGTGACAATGTCCATTGTCCGTAAAAATGAAATGGAATTGGGGTGAATTTGAATTAAGTGTGTAATCATCCGTGCCTAATCAATTTTTTCCTGCTGTTTGATCAGTTCGTATGCTATCTGATCAACCTTTATGCTGTTTATACAGATTTTTTGCTGATATATCAACTTGTACACTGTGTGCTCCACCTTCTTGGTGTTTGGTTTATTCATATGCTGTCCATCTGCACTAGCATTGCTTGCATGAGTGCTTAAAATTAAGCACAGGGCCAGATCACGCAAAAATTTCGAAGTGATAAATAATTAATACCCTTGGGCTGGTTTAAATGAATACTGCACCTGAAGAGAAAAGATGATACGATTATATAAATGAGTAAGTAAGAGAGAGAGAGAGAGAGAGAGAGAGAGAGAGCAAGCAATTGATGCTCCAAACAAGACCGAGGAGATGCATCAGTGATAATATTTAGCCTCAAAAAGAAGAAGAAGAAGAAGAGGAAGAAGAAGAAGAAGAAGAGAAAAGCCATTACCTTATACACTAGTGTTCTTTGTATACTCTGGATCTGATGGTACGAATTATGAATGAATTAATTAATTAATGAGTGAGTGAATGAGTGAGTGAGTGAATGATTAAGTGAGTGGATGAGGGAATGAGTTAGTGAGTGGGTGAGTGAATGAGTGAGTGAGTGAATGAGTGGGTGAGTGAATGAGTGAGTGAGTGAATGAGTGAGTGAGTGAATGAGGGAATGAGTTAGTGAGTGGGTGAGTGAATGAGTGAGTGAGTGAATGAGTGAGTGGGTGAGTGAATGAGTGAGTGAATGAGTGAGTGGGTGAGTGAATGAGTGAGTGAATGATTAAGTGAGTGGGTGAGTGAATGAGTGAGTGAGTGAATGAGTGAGTGGGTGAAAAATTAAGTGAGTGGGTGAATGAGTGAGTGAGTGAATGAGTGAGTGAATGAGTGAGTGAATGATTAAGTGAGTGGGTGAGTGAATGAGTGAGTAAGTGAATGAGTGAGTGAGTGAAAAATTAAGTGAGTGGGTGAATGAGTGAGTGAGTGAATGAGTGAGTGAGTGAGTGAGTGAGTGAATGAGTGAGTGAGTGAATGATTAAGTGAGTGGGTGAGTGAATGAGTGAGTGGGTGAGTGAATGAGTGAGTGAATGAGTGAGTCCCTGTTTGTGCATAAGTGAGTATAATATGATTGCATTTTTTTTGCTTGTCTACCTAAAAATTCAAACTTTATGGAAACTAATAGCTGCAGTCAAGAATTTAAAAATCAAGATTGAATTATGTTATATACAAGATGACTTTGGTGTACATGATGATGTAACTTGGTTTGCTTCCAAGATCCATTAAGATCAATCTATTTCGGACTCTGATTACATCCATTATGGTATCATTTGAAATTTGAACAGATGTAACATGAATGGCAAACTTCAGCTTAAACATTCTGGCTTATACCCTTTTGTCTGAGAGCTGGACATGGCTATCGAGAACACCAACACCATTATATAGATGAAGTGTCACGTTAAACAACAACAACAACAACAGTAAATAAGGTAATCAGTCTCAACTATAGAATATAATTTTCATTTATTCCTAAGAAAATAGGGATTAATTTGCTGGCCATCCTATTATTTCCACCAGCAGGAATCCTGCCGCAGCACATGGCATGACTACCATCTCACTCTACAACAGCTTCGACTGCAAAATGACTGATTCTGGCAAATCTAAAACATGAGTGACATTTGACTGACAGCACCTGTTGATATACTGTGACAAATGATTGATAACCCACTCATCAAATGACAAATGATACAGTAAAAGAATCTGATGCACGTAACCTTCTCAAAGCTCTACAGACAAATGCTATTTGTTGTAACCTTTTTGTGAATATTGACATATAGACACTTTAAACCACTATTTTCAGAGACCACTATGTGTCTGGACTTGTGAAATATCGTGATCACTTGTTTCAGAAGAACAGGGAGGAGGTCAGACTGTCAACAGTTATAACTCAGCTGAACCTACCTGCCCTGTGTTAAATACTTAACAGATAGGAAACTGTCGTGTGCTGAAGTAGGGTACTACAAATCAAAATAAATCATGTGCCATGGTGTAAATGTATCTGATACTTCAGTGGAGGATTCTCATATTGCCATGCAGTCAACTCTTATCAAAAACATGGCAGTCAAAAGCACAGGGAGTTGCTTTATATATATATA
>JBCNYH010000016.1:651309-666700 GCA_039654325.1 Tandanus tandanus
CACACACACACACACACACACACACACACACACACACACACACACACACACACACACACACACACACACACATCACCCAAACTTTTCTATATTTCTTTCTACATACCACTTAGCTGATATTTTTCAGCTAAGTTCAGCTGTCATCAGTTAAGCTGCCTGTCATATTAAGTTTCTTCGGGCCGAAGATCGACCCACTCTGGTTATATAATTGCTTTGGCCTTTCTAGCATTCAGCTTCGATTTCTCATCATTTTCTGCAGCCAAAATTCTTCCCAAAAACATATGTACAGCAAAACCTGTTTTTGACATATTCATATAGTGAACATTAAATGTTTAATGATGATTATCAGTATTTCCCTGGAATTCGCTTATTCTTGATTCAGTACAGAGGTACTCAGATCAGTTCAAGTTATTAATTTAGTTTGCCTTGTCTACCTAATTAACCATCAATGCTATACAGCCCATACGTTTGTTTTTTTTTCTCCAGGCAGTTTGATGTATAGACATATTTGAGGTATCTAGTCAGCATTTGTATGTGGGACCTATATGGATAGTGAGTGGGCTGAAAATGGGCACCATATGGGACTGTCCACGGGTTCCATAGTGGCCCCATGTCAGCTGCCCACATTAAACCATTTCCAATTAGTAACCCAACTTGAACCCATATATATGCCAAAGTTGGACCTACTTATTTGATCCAAGTGGGCTCCAGTTAAGATGCTCATTTTAAGCCCATGCGCACTCGGATCTCATGTAGCACAGGCATAACTCAGGTGGAGCCCACATACACATATTAATAAACCAAACTCTATTACCATAAGCTGTAGGATTCATAAGATTCCACTAGAAATCCTTTACATTTATCCAAGATTATTTGGAATCCCATGTTACATTATCAGCACCATTAACATGGTGATATCAAGATGCAGTATATTTAAAAGAAATACAGAACCAACCAATAGACTCATATAGTAACATTCATTCATTCATTTTCTGAACCGTTTAATCCTAATTAGGGTCGCGGGGAGGCTGGCACCCATCTCAGCCAACTCTGGGTGAGGGCAGAGTACACCCTGGACAGCTCGCCAGGCCATCGCAGGGCTAGACTCATATGGTCTATAATTTATTTTTAGCGATATAAATTGACATTGTATTTTGGAAGTAAATCAAGAGGAATGCTCATAGTAAAATAATGGAAAATATTCACATATTGTATTATTCTTTCATGCACAATACATGAAACACTATGATATTTTCTAAAAAATGGATTACAAGAACCTGCCATATTTTAATTCCCCCACAAGAGGGCAGTAAAGTTCCATGTTAAATCCTGCTCAAGCTTGACAAAGTGTGTGCACTGTACAAAGTGTGGCATCATATAACAAGTCACTATAATGATGGAGATGATCCTCTGTGGGACTACACACTACATACACCCTGTAGTATTACCAGAGTCATGGAACTGAACACCATACCTATTAGAGACCATGATAGTCAGAAACAATGTGAAGTAAACTCGATCATTCACTCATTTGCCATACTTCATAATCCTACACATAATCCTGAGATATAGAGAAATATCTAATCACCTTTTTTGTGTTTGTCGGCAGAAAAAAAAGGTAAAACCTATATATTAACTGATACAAGGAATAGTAGTATATATACAGTAAATGAGATGATCCCAAGGAGAAGGCTGCTTTTTTTTAATGCCTTTTGTGTTAGTGAAACCCCATGCAGGTTCACATTACCAAAAAAAATTCATTGATTCATTAATTTTCCAACCGGCTTAATTCTAATTACGGTCGCAGGGAGGCTGGAGCCTATCTCCGCCGACTCTGCCTACTGTGCATGTTTTTGGACTGTAGGGGGAAACCGGAGTACCCGGAGAAAACCCACACAAGCACGGGGAGAACATGCAAACTCCACACAGAAACGCCCAAACAAACCCGGGACCTTCTTCCCGTGAGGTGAACGTGCTAACCACTGCACCACCATCCTGCCTACTGAAAAAAATTATTCATAATAATCTAAGTGCCACTGTATCCATTCTTTCAAATATCATGGAGAGCATAAGAAAATCTGAGAAAAGTGCTCTCAACAGATACAAAATTCTGCACATCTGCAATTTGTTTATATCTTTGATATATATATCACCGTATATAACACCGTGAACCATTCCATCGTCATTCCATATACAACCATTACATACACAACCATTCATACTCACACTCACACATAGGGGCAATTTGGAACAACCAAATAGCCTAATATTCATTTCTTTAGATTGTGGGAGGAAACCGAAGTACCCAGAGTAAACCCATGCAGACAAAGGGAGAGTATGTAAACTCCACACAGAATGCGATTTCAAGTGAGTAACTATGCTGAGGAAAAAATATACAGATATGCTGAATAACAGTGGCGATTGATTTTAAAAATTTCTGTGGAGTCCAGCATGGCTGGAGTGGGTGTTTCGACAGTCAATCGTTTGTAGTCTTCCTAGGACTCTAATGAGTGTATTTATGGTCAGATCACTTCTACATGATTGTTTGTTATCAATATGAACCCCCCCCCTCCCCCCATTACATTAAATGAGGCTTGTGTATTCACAGCCAAATCCAAATTCATACAACTCCTTTCATCAGAGACAAGAGGATGGAGGCAGCTGGTAGACACGAACATAAATTAAACATGTTATTGCTTTTCTGCACATTTTTAGCACAGTTTTTTTTTAACTGGGGGTTGTAACAGGCAGAGGGTCTGCAGTAGTGACTGTGTGTGTAGACAGATAGTGATATGCTCAACAGACTGATGGCTTTCATTAAAGTATACGTGTGTGTGTGTGTGTGTGTGTGTGTGTGTGTGTGTGTGTGTGTGTGTGTGTGTGTGTGTGCTTGTGGGGGTTGCTGGGGGACACGGTGTGTCACCTCACTGTCAGTGGCCAGTACAAAAAAGTAAGGTGCACAGATGGTTGCTTGCTCACACGGTGCCCTGTGAATATGTGGAACCGGAGCACAGACAAGTGAAAGCACTTAATATGTCAATCGCAGGTCACAGGTCTTGGCGAGAATCTTCCAATCCAAAACTGATTGCGCTGAGGCACAGATTAGTACCTGAAGAATACTCTGAATCCCTTAATACTCACACTTCAAGTCTGCCACTGATGAGTACACAGTGGTTAATCTGCACACATTAAATACTGGCAGTATAAACACACACTTGTATCCACAGACAAAGATTAGAATTCACCATGCTATCTCAACATATAGAGCAAAATTCAGAGGTTACCCTTAAACCACTTAACCCATATGTTTTTTTCTGGGTATATATTTCCATTAATTCAGCAGTCAATGTGTGTAATGAGGTCTTTTTATGTTCTTTTAATAATATGATTTTCCGCATAGTTTTACTTTACTTATAGGAAAACAACTAGGTACAGTGATGCTAATACAACCACCAAGTGGATTATTTTCCTACAGCAGCACATCCCAGGATTTTAGTCATCTCATGCCAAGGCAATTTGCTAAATTTTAGTTTACATATTTTTAAGAATAGCACATCATGTACATCATTTTTATCCAATGAGCTGGTTCATGTTATAAAAGCCAATTTAATGTTGTTTCTATCTCTTCCCACCTATTGTACTGGCTATACAAACCAGAAATACAACCAAATATCAACACCATTATAAACACCAGTGTTCATTATGACCCCCCAACTCTCATGGAGGACATTCGTGCCAATCTCACCTGACTTTGGGTTTGCCCACCCTAACCGTATTTTAAGGTAACACAAATACAACTATTCACACTCACATTCACACCTATGGCCAATTTAGAGTAGCCAGTTGACCTAATATGAATGTCTTTGGACTATGGGAGGAAACCGGAGCACCCAAACCAATGCAGGCACAGGAAAATATGCAAACTCTTCACAGAATGGTTTCAGGCTGAGATTTGAAACCCCAACCTTCTTGTTGTGAGGCAACTGTGCTAACCATGTCCAAAAAAATGTAATAAAATTACTGAATACTGAACATGAAGGGCAAGCTTACAGGCTTGAGCTGAACAACCATGATCTCCACTCCCTGAGACAGAACTGCATCAAGAACCATCATTCAATGCGAACAATATACTACCAAAATGATTGGATATTACTCTTTTTAAACTAACATTTGCTACACAGTACTGTAAGCTAACATTTTACTAGAACCTATTTTATAATAAACTGATGCACACTGTTATAAATCGACAGTAAAGTAAATAAATCAATCTACAGTTTTATTCTTAACTACTATAAACTACAACTATCCTACCATACTATGCACCACTATTACCATTACCATTAACAAATTACCATTAACTCCACTAATGTACTACATTATGCAATATGGTAAGGCACTACAAATTAACTTAAGTTCTATAAAACACTAGAATCTCTGCACTACAAAACTTAACAAAACTTAACTGGATTAAACTACCAAACATCAAACTACTATTGACTGCTAGAGACTACTGCAAACGATTACTAAACTTCTGTACTACAAATTTTTGTACTGTCTTTTCCCTGTAAACTATGATAAACTAATTTTGTATACTGTAAACTACTGCAAACTACTACAAACACCTTTAACCCTTTAAAGGCCACACCAAGAAAAAAAGCAATGGCATTTTTTAAATCAGTTTTGGCAACAATAACAATAATGTTTATGTTTTTTGTTCAAACAACTGCATAATTTTTTTTTTACATACACACCTCTCCCAAACGGTTGAGATTTCCTATTAAGTTAAAATTATTATTATTTATAGTAAAAAAAATTAAAAATAAAAAAAAAAAAGTACAAAAAAAATCATTGAAGTGTTCTACCAAATATTTACCCAGAACATTAAAGGGTTAAGGTCCTAAAATAACTAGAACTTTTTCTCTGCAGCTAAATTTATGGCCCTGAATTTATCGCACCCTGGTGGGAAAACAAAGACAGGCTCTTTTTTGTGTTCTTAATTCAATTATGCACCACTAAGTTATAAAAATTTAGAACACAGATGTGAATTTAATTTGGGCCAAATTAGAACCCGTATTGAACCAGTCCAAGTATGTGTCCAACCTGGTATACCAGCTGCCTCTGTCCTTACTGATGAAAATTAAATTTAGGACATACATATCACTTTAGGAATTCTGTTGAAAACTAAGAGTTTAATTTGTGCATAAATTTCATATATTAATTTCTGAACACTTCATGGTAATTAAGTATAAACTATAAACTCTAAGAATTTATTTGATTACAGAATTCCAGTGTTGTGCTGACAAACTAATGTTATGCGTCTCGATTATTTGTAGTATTTTTCAAGCAAATACTGCTTACAATTAGTCCTAGACTAGGTATCTGTTTTATAGACACTTTCCTGCCTATGAAGCTCAGAATCTTGACTGTAATCTGAACGTCTCTCTGTGCTTACATGTATACATGTTTCTATACACTACAACAATCTTTTGAACTTGGGGGAAAAATAAGCTTTAGAGAAGGATATCGTGAATAGATTAAAGAAAAGTTCATGAAATCTTTAAAACTTTACAGTTTTTTTTTTTTGAAGCAGTAAGGTCAAGTAGAGTAAAGTTGAAAATCACATGAGTTTGTTGACAATGACTTTCTGTCGTTCCATTCAAATTTGTGTGAGAGTAGGTGGAGCGAGAGCAGGTGGTTCCTGGTCATGTTTATTGATGTAAAGTACCAGATTCTCAAGTGTATTCTACATAAAATTCTGATTGGCAAGATAAGTTTACATTTAATTTATTTGGTTACTTAAAATTTACTGTTAGCTTGGAGTGAGATCTTTACCAACCAGGATGTTATTGGACTGATAACATTCACAGTTGCTGACTGTAACAATTCACCCCGATGCTGAAGGCATTTCCCATCATCTGAGGCAAATCAACTTTTACCATTAAATCTTCCAGCCTGTTTACTTCACACCAAAATGCTTTGTTCAGTTGGCAGTGATAGACCACTCACTCACTCATCTCACTCACTCATTCGCCAAACCACTTAACCCTATTAGGGTTGTATGGAGGCTGGAGCTCATATCAGCCGACAATGGTCTCTCATCACTGATGTCTCTCATGCCATGAACAGCTCGCCAGGTCATCACAGGGCCAACACCCACACAGTGATAGACTAGAGTTAATCCAAAACAGCCTTTGGGCCAACCAGGTTTGAAAATAATCCATATCTTCCCAACAGTGATGTATTCTTTATCTTTAATGTAAATTTCCTTTGAATCACCTTAGCAGGAAATCTACAATTGAACAATTTAAAATTAAAATTTTTTTTTTTTTTTTACAGCATTGTAAAAGAATCCAGAGTTCAACTCTTTTGACAATATGTTACAGTAAGTGACTAATTACACAATGTAACAAAATTTTTACAAAGTTTTGTTTATCTAAATCTTTTATTTGCTTATGGTTATTTACATGGCACTGATCACAAAAATGTCTTTAATTTCTCTGAAGTGTCAATGTGATGTATATGGCTCATAATGTCAAATTTTCTGTGAAAACCGGATTTTAAAAGTCAGAAGTAAACACATTTTCTAGCTTTTCTGCGATGTCCACTAGGGTTTTCACGTATCAGTCCCCAGATGTAGTCGCCCATAATACTGCAGTCCCATCTGCCTTGATACCTTCGCTCCATGGCTGCTATGTCTTGGTGAAATCGCTCCCCACGTTCCTCACTGATGTCTCTCATATTATCACTGAAAAAATCTAGATGTGAATGAAGAACATGCATCTTTAAGGACATCCCGCATCCAAATTTTCCATATTCCCAGAGCATCTGGTCTACATCTTGTAGTTACTGCTTTTCTTATTTCCAAGAAACTTTTCCACAGCATCCCTAAATGCTCTCCAAGCTTGTGTCTCTTTACGTGCCATCTTTTTCTCTAACTCTTCTGAATGTAGCATTTTATGAACTTCAGGACCAGTAAATATGCCACCACCTACTTTGGCTGCTGACAGATGTGGAAACATTTCCGAAATATATTTGAAAGTCCTGCCTTCTTTGTGTAGTGCTCATCAGTACATTCGGAGCTCTCTTCATTTTGACGTTCCGGGATAGGAAAATCATCACTGTGTGGAATAGGAGAGGTAGAGGATGGGATGCTTGGGTATAGAATGTCGTGACGATTTTTTGCTGTTTTATATGTAGAGATGTCTACCAAACAGAAAAAGCAGTCGTCTGTATGATTCTTTGGCTCCCTCCACATCCTTGGAATTGCAAAGGGCATGGATAGATGATCGCCACAAAGCCATCCCTCCAGGTGGTGCAGGTGCCACAAACAACATGTGGTGCCCATGTTTTGTCTTGATGACCACTCTTCATTCCGTAATAGTGTCCGTATGCCTTTGCATATTTTGTAGTGCTTTTGATTATATTTTTTAACTTGTTTTGGGCTAATATAATAGCCACACATGTAACAAAATGAATTGGTTGAATGACGACACTTTCTTGCTGAAGCCTGTCCTATACATATAAACAGTAGTTCTAAAAGTAAATTACTAGATGTAGAGCTCAGATATGTACTTCACAGCTTAAACACACACACCCTGGATGTCATAAAAGGATTATCGTACTAAAGATTTGTTTCTTGTGTGAACATTGGGGGTCCCTTAAATGACAATTTTTGCCATTTAGGCCTATGTATTAAAAATGAAACTTCTAATTTAGTTTCTGAAAAAACTGACACTTAACTGATACTAAGGCTAGATTTGTGCATTATATGACCAAATAAGCTGGAAAATGACAAAAAATTGACAGAAATAAATTTTTTTTCATTGTGTTTGCTGTCGATGGGATTTGAAGCATCATAAATTAGGACACATCCAAACTGCTAATAACGCACACTCTGGAAAGTGCATGTATATCTTTTATGTAAATACTGATACATTGACAAACTGAAGTATTTTCTAACTGAAATTTATATCTTGAGTTTTCTCTTATTTGTGAACTTTGCTTTATGCAATGTGGGTGATTTTCTGTTGAGGATACTGAGTAACTGCAGACTCCAACTCTCAAGCTGCTGATATTTGCCCAGAGTCACCAAGAGCACCTGACCAGTTGCCACAACAACCATTACTGATAGCTGGCCAAATGTTATTTGGGATCCGACTGTGGCAGCGCACCATCAAAAAGCAGTACACACATATTTCTCAGTGATGTCCAATCCAAAAAAGAAAAAAAAAAGAAGAAAAAAGAAAGAAACAGTACCAGGGCTTATTTTTCAACAAGTGTTGGAGTGATTGTTTTTATTCAGCACCATGGACAGCGTACACCGTGTCACCCTGCCATCACCAAACTCTAAACTCTCACATCAGGCCAGGTGCTCATGGCATTGCTTTATAAATGTCTGCACCATTGTTTGTGATAGTTCTTTAGGCTGGAATGTTTGCAGCATACAAAAATGTTCATCTACAGCACCTGAAACAACTTCAATAGGCTCCCGATGGAGAGCTCTTCTGTGGATGTGTAAATATCACAGAAAGACAGATAAAGGCAATAAAATGAGTAAATATTAATGAGGATCCCTCTCTGTTCTCAACAAACATGGTGTCCCATCAGCAGATAAATAACATCACCTGGTAGTGAAATAATGTCTACTTATTAATAGCCATAACAGTTCAAATTTCCTGCAGTACATCAAACCCATCAATCACGATTTGAAAGCAACCACCTGCAGGCATGTTTGTCACATTGCCACTGTTGTCCAGCTGTGATGATAAACAAAAAATACACCATCCTGACAGGAAGTGAGTGAAGACTTCAAACAACACAAGTGTGGAAAAGTGGCCTGCCATCAACCCACCACCAAACAGCGTAAAATGAGAATAATGTTATGCAGGTCCTTATAATTCTGTGCAGGTTTTCTGAACAAGACGGAAGCCTCACTCCATTTCTGGAAACCCACTGCTCTCTTTAATCCTGTGTTTTTCCTGCTCCAGCACACCTAATCCAACTCATCAGCTAATTACCAAACTCCTCATGAGATAAATCAGACGTGTTAATGCAGAGAAAATAGTAGGCTGTTATTTGCTGATCTTCAGAATTGGAGCAAAGAATCTAGTGAAAGGTGTTCAGGTGAATTTGTATTTCCAAATAATAGACTGTTGCTTGATAGGCATAAGGATCTGGACACGACCCCTTAACGGAAATGCAATAGCTCGCTGAACTGCAATGTGTGGCTGTTGATAAATGAGATAACAATCAGCAGTGAATCTAATCTGATGTACATTTGGAGTGAAGTGAGAGCGATAAAGCTAAGTATCGATCTTTAGAGTATGGAAGACAGCACAGGTGCCCTTGAGCCTTAGGCAAGTTTGTGATTAAGGGATGTGCTATCTCAGCCTGCTCCAACTTTACACACCCTGCCACCTGCCAACATTTAGAATTTTTGTAGCATGAAATACAGTAATACAATATTAGCACAGTATGAGGGCGACACGATGGCACAGTGGTAAGTACATTTGCTTCACAGCAAGAAGGTCTTGGGTTCAAGTCCCAGGCATAGGCGCTTTTACGTGAAGTTTGTATCTTTTCCCGGTGCTCACGTGGGTTTCCTCCGTGTACTCTGGGTTCCTCCTACAGTCCAAAGACATGCACTTTAGCTTAATAAAAAAGTCATTTAGGTTAATTGGCTGTTCTAAATTGCCCCTTGGTGTGGATGTGGGTGTGTATATCTAAGAATATAGTGGAAACATTCATTCATTCATTTGTTGAAGCACTACTGGTCTACTGGGGAGGCTGGAGCCTATCTCAGCCAACTCTGGGTGATGGCGGGGGACACCCCAAGCAGCTCGCCAATCCTATACTCATTCTTTAATTAATTATACTGATTATCCTGTTTATGCTCGTGAGGAAGCTGGACCCAATCCCAGCTGACTCCGGGCGAAAGGTGAGGTACACCCTGAACAGCACTCCAATCCACTGCAGGGCCCTTGACACATATTGCATTGCTTGATTCCAACCTAACATTCTTTGAATGCCGTGCATCTTGTTATGGCAACAATTTACACATCCCATGTCACAAAGCACAATTCATTTCACATTGGCTCCATAAATATCACAACGAATTCAGTAATTCAGTGATTTCCCTAATCACAAAATCCTGTCCACCATTGGGATGTGGCTGGAACAGAACATTTGCAGCAAGACAGAAAGATCTGCACAAATTATGGGATGTAATCATATCTGAGCCCTAATATAGAAGGTCTGGATGCCTCAATGTTTAGAATTATCTTCCCATTACACATGTTTAATACTGAATCTGAATACGGCCCGTGGTGAATATGTATAACCTAAAACTGAATGTGTGGACTATATTTTCATAGCACAACAATTAAATCAATCACTATTTTGTGAAGGATCTGACAGATGCAGTTCAGGAAATGTCCTACAATGCTGCTTTATTTATTCTTATCCTGGCCTTATTGGTGTTCTGTGCACGCAGGTAATTCTCACACTTCATCTCGCCCCTTCTAGACACTTGCTTCAATTGGTGGTGTCTGTCTGACCTACTCCTTTTCATTCCCTCTCTGTTCTCAAGGGCATGACCCCTCACTCTCATTCTATTACATGCTGTCTTTCACACACTCTCACCCTTTCCTCTTCCTGTCTCTCCAAGTCTCTCTCATACATGCATAGATATAGCTCTTCCGCTTTCTTTCCTTCTTTTCTCACTTTCTTGCTGCTACAGGTCATGCTGCTATATATCTCGCATCAGCTTATTAATGGGCTACCAAGAGACTCTTACAATACGCCAACCAACCTGTTCTGTCATCACCGCCAAGTATCCAACTTCATTTCCACTCTACCAGCCAATGATGTGTGCCTTTTCCTCACTAAAAATTATCTTTCCATTTGGACTTGTACCACAGATAACTATAGCAAAGGTGGCCTTAGATTCTTCTTTTAGAATATAATAGAATACTAATATTAATAATACTAATAATATTACTATATAATACTACTAGTGTAGTATATCATACTATGATATTACTAATATAGTATAATAATACTATTACTACTTCTACTACTAATAATACTCACTCACTCACTCATTTGCTGAGCTGCTTGCTCTGACTAGAGTCACAGGGAGGATGGTGCCTATCTCAACCAACACTGGCTCGCCAGACCATCGCAGGGCAACACACACAACCATTCACACTCACACCCCCAACTTTGCGTATTTTGAACATCCAGTTAGCCTAATGTGCATGTCTTTGGCCTGTGGGAGGAAACCGGTGTACCCAGAGAAAACCCCCGCAAGCATGGAGAGAACATGCAAACTCCACACAGAAACACCCGAGCCCGGAAATCGAACCTTGGACCTTCTTGCTGTGAGGCAGACATGCTAACCACTATGCCACCGTGCCGCCCATAATAATAATAACAACAACAACAACAACAACAACAACAACAGTAATAATAATAATAGTAATAATAATAATAATAATCATAATAATAGGTGCTTCATTTTCCTCCCACAGTACAAAGACAAAGACATTTGCCCCTAGGTGTGAATGTGAGGGTGAAATGGGTTTGTGTGTTTGTTGGCTTTGCAATGGTCAAGCAAATTGCTGCCATAATTGGCTAGGATGAGCTTAAGCCTTCCCAAACCTTAATAAAACATAAAGCACATCAGAAAAATCAATTAATCAATAATCAATTAATCAATAAAAAAAAAATCAATAAATAATAAAGTTATTTCTTTGTAGAAAGCATTTGACATGAATTTCAAGCATAAACCAATCTTCATTATAAAGCCATAATAAAAAACAAATCCAAGTTACCAGTCATGACAGATAGCAGCTCCTGAGCACTAAAATTTACACCTTAAGAGACATATACAAAGTGTATATACTGTTTTTTTCACATATCATATCTAAGCTTGGGTCACTTAATATATACGTTTACCATCCTGATTTGTATTAAATACCGATGTGTTTACTTTTATGCTGTCATTCATTGGAGTAATATTTGGGTGCAGACCAAGAAGCTAGAGAGTGAAAGCTTGTCAGAGTTGTCCAAAACCCCCAAAACATGTTGTATTCAGACACACAGAAACATCTTCCTAGTGGCATAACCGTCTGTCTATGAAACATGTCTTAACCCATTTCCTTATAAACTTCTGTGTAGCTATCAAAGTGCTGCATTCTAATACATCGGTGGCAGCAAGGTATCAAGGGCAGTTTAAGACACACCGATGGCCTCAGGTTGTTTCCAGGAAAACTTGGTTTCATGCTTCATCCCACACACACCTCAGCAAGTTTTCCTTTGTTCTTTGCTGGACCACTTATTTGTGAAGTGTAAAACTACACTAGAACAAATAGAAAACATTCATTAAAACACATAGGTCACTGTAGTTTCTCTAATGCTTGAGGCTCTGTGGAAGCGCTCCACTGTCTTATTACAGTCCTGGCACGTTGCTCGGATTATAACGGATAATTAGAGTACATGTGAGACCCGAGTGGAGTCTGTGCTTTTTCACTAGTTTATCGTAGATATCATTAAAATGTAGATAAGCGTATTATGCCTGAAAACCAAAACGGTGATGAAAACAAGAGAATTAAAAGAATAGCTGAGGGGAATAAAGAAACACGAGACACGGTGTGTGGGAATCTTTTCATTTCTTTTTTTAATTGGATTAAAAATCAGTGATTACAGTAGAGGCACTTGTTACTTGTATTTGAGCAGAACTACAGAGTACACACACATTTACATTTACAACATGGGAGCAATCTGTAGGAGAAGACTATAAGATGCTGATGAGGAAGCATCCCACGGGGCAAATGCCGAGCATTGATTTCAGGCTTATCAATTCTGCTTCTTTATTCACGGTGTGAAAGGCTTTCAGCCGAGGCCAATACAAAGCCAGGACGAGTGAGAGTGATGGCTAATCGATGCTGAGCGCACTAAGCCGCACCCAGATCCCCATGCTAACATGTGGATCAGCTCACTGCGTGCGGGAGTGAAAGAAAGAGAAAGGAAAAAGAAGTCGGAAGGGGGGTGAAAAATTAAAGTCACAGGTGAGCTCAGATGAGACAAAGACTAATCCTTTCTTCAATGCTTGTCCTTGCCAGTTTAAGATAACCACAATAGCACTATATGACCAGCCTAGTTTTACCTAGCTATTCAGATTTCTCATACCATCTTGTCAGCCTGAATAAAACCCGGGTCGCTATTTGCTGATTGTTAATTAAAGTATGCCTTTGGCTGTGCAACACTTTTGAATGCCCATAGGCACTACCAAAGCCTACACATTCCCATATGGCAAAATTGCTTTACTTCAGAAGTGTCAAAAGAAATAGATTTCCCTGTGTGCACTATATGTTCCATATGGTCACATGTTAGCGAACAGCTGAAGGTGTGTTAGCAGGGATAATAGAAGCTGCAGCTTTCGAGGAATGACATGTCATTTACTGCAAGATTAATGGCCTAACTTAGTGCAGTTAGGAATCCAGTGCCTTTGAAAAGCCACAAAGGTCCCCTGCCACCCGCTTACAAATCTATGAGAGATCGAAAAACTGCAGTGTGCGTATCTGATTCATGCGGCCAATAGATGTGCCGGCCCTGAGTCAGACCCCGTGCTTCCTACTTTCTTTTCTCCTCTCGCATACTGCCAGCCACAGTGTTGAAAGAATGTGTGTGCAGCATGAGAATACACTGCATGAATATATTCATCATCAAACACAGAGCTTCATGCGGAGAAAGTATAATGCATGTCGACACAGGCGTAGTGGTTTTAGGTTGCCAAATATGCATGATTGTCTGTGTCTGTGTGTCACTGCCACTGTAATTTGCGGAATATTGCATCCAAATCAGAACAGTGAAAATGTAGACATTGAGGAGCAAGCGACAACTCTCACACATATAGAGATAAAAAGAGAGAGGGAGAGAGCAAGAGACACATGAGAGAGGAGGGATGAGAGAAAACATCCCTCTGCACGGTGGACATGTTAGATAATGACCTCTCAGTCACTGTGCCATCTCAACAGGACATATGTGTGTATGTGTGTGTTTTGTCTTAGTCTTCTGTCAGTCCCGTCACCACACCTATCCTATTTCTGTCACCCTGTCAAGAAAATTGTAGACTCATACACAGTGTGCGCACACACACGCACACGCACACATATACACTCACAGACGCACACACTCACAAATCCCATCCAACAAAACACACTCATGCTGACAGAACAGCAGGATTTCAAATGTCTTTCCAAGCTGAACCAAGAGTAATCAGCATATATTGAGGAGTTCAGTCAGGAAGAAAAGCAGTGCCGAGAAAAGGAGCGCAGACACACACTATTCATCCTCGCAGCCTTCGTGTCGTGTGTGAACGATCAATCCATCAACTTCATAGCCAAATAAGAATGCACAAATCTCTTTTTTATTCTTAATATCGATTCCAATAGGAGATATATCTGAGACGTCACATGCACCATGTATTCCACAATTATTCTACAGTGACAAAGATCTGGGTCATGTCAGTCATTACCTCCATTCACAGCATAAAATATGTCAGTGGTTCACAAAGGAAAGCCCATACACTAGGTATACCAAATCTGATCCGATATCCATCCAGCAGCTCAGCATCCAGCTAATATCCATCCATCCATCCATGCCTCCATCCTCCCATCCAGACATCCCCCCCCCATTATCTATACCGCATATCCATCAGGGTTAGAGCTGGAGCCAAGCCCAACTGACTTTGGGTGAGAGTTGAGGTACACCCTAGCAGGTCTCCACTCTATCCCAATGCTAATACTTTGTTGAAAAGGTGACCTAATGTGCATGCCTTTATACTTTAAGTGGGAGAAGTGAGTGAATGATTGCTTTATGTCCAGCCAACAATTTTTCAGTTATATTCAGGACGAGAACAATTTTGAATCCAACACTCCTTAAGGCAGAAACACACTGACGGCAATCCAATGGCCTACTCTTTTCGAAAGACAGCGATGGTTCTTTTACGTGCCTCTCACCACAGACAGTGAGAGACATGGCTGGCCTTTGATAACCCAGTTAGCTGCATTGGGGGAAAGCAGTGACAACATGGTGATAGTGGGGCTTGAACCCACAAACTTCAGATCAGTAAGCCAGCACCTTCACCACCAGGCCACCACTGCCCCATATCTTGGGAGAAAACAGAGCACCTAGAGGAAACCCACATAGGCGTGGGAAAAACATGCAACCTCCACAGAGAAAACCCCCAGTCATCCATGACTCTTCTTGCTGTGAAGTGACAGAGCTATGATTCACTCATTAATCATTTCTGGATGTTTGTCTGACAGGAAGTACCCATAAAAGAAAGAAGACATAATCTAAACTCAGAGGGAGACATATATATATA
>JBCNYH010000016.1:709842-720723 GCA_039654325.1 Tandanus tandanus
TGTAAAGCTGCTTTGTGACAATGTCAATTGTAAAAAGCGCTATACAAATAAAACTGAATTGAATTGAATTGAAGTGTGAAGCATAACTAAATCAGACTTCTCACTACATTTGTTTTTTTCTTCCTCACTTCCTCTCTCTCTCTCTCTCTCTCTCTCCCTCTCTCTCTGTGTTTTTTCTCTCCTCCCAGTATTTCTCTCAGATTTAACAACACATCTGTATTGGCAGTGCATAAAAGAGAAAGAAAAGTAAGTAATAGGAAGAGAGTTTGGCGTGATCACTGGGCCCTGCAGCACTACAGTGACAGCCATTATCCTCTGAACAATCCCCAGTCATTACACTGACTGTGATCAGTGGCTCTCAGCATGGAGAGCTGTTTGGTAAACAGGAGGCACAGACTCTGGAGTGTCACTCATTGTCCGTGGTGCCGTCAGCGTTGTGGTTTGGCCTGTAAATACACCGGTAGGCTTGCTCCAAAGATACATTCCCTACATTCATTTAATCCTTGTGGTAAGTGGCTCCAGGCCATCAATGAGGACAAAGTGAGATGAAAGGGAGATAAGATATCCAGTTCTAAAAAATCTTAATATGATTCACTTTGTAGAGAAGATAAGTTTGTTTATTGTTACACTATACTTTCCGAGTTTCAAGAATTCTTAAGTGTTTTGGAAGCTTCTCTGAAAAGACTGTTATAATACTTAAGTTACATTTAGGTAGTTTGCCCTTATAATGTCTAATAAACTGATTTTTTTCCTACCAATTTATATTGGTTTCAAGATGGCACGTTCCAGGTCAGACGCATCCCTGAACGCTCCATCCGGAATGTGTTGGTTTTATTTTTTAACCTTTTTCTAACTATGCTTCTTTCACATACATATTAATCTTTTAATACTTACAATAGTTTAAACAAAATAATAAGCTTACTTACCAGTTTTCAGAAGGTTATATGAATATATAACTTACTAGACAATTTCACATCCTATTTCTATTCTTATTTCTTACATGGTTAAACATATTCATTCATTCATTCATTCATTTTCTGAACCGCAACATATGTTGGCAAAAAATATTTTAATAATTAATATAGCATATCATTTTGTGTCAAATAGTATGCTGGTGCCTGCAACATCTTTAGTCTCAAATAAATTGAATATTAAATAACAGACAAATGAAATCAAATTTCTACATGGTGTCTTGACCTATTCAAACTCAATACTAGGCATGCTTCCATCAAAATATTTTGCAAATTGTTTGTTAGTCTCTAAATGCTGGAAAAGAAAATGCATCAGCCAAGAAAAGAACAGAAAAATAAAGAAACAAGCGCCAGCAAAATGCTGGAATATACTGTTGCAAAGTCATAATTTATTCAAATAAATTGCCTCTCATCACTCATTATTTCATCTTATCTCCAGGAATATGCTACCATTTCCACCTTGGCCAAATATAGACTGAACTGTTTATGTTTTGTTTAATTTAATTTTTTTTTTCCTTCTGGCACAGACACAAAATTATTGATTAAAAGCCCAAATGAATAAAATAGCCTCTAATTTGCACCCAAACGTCTTTAAAAAAACTGCACACAATACACTTGATTAGGGCTCTTGAGAGAGGCGTATTTCTCCTCTCACCTGTCAACAAAAAGAAATCATCAATCTCTGTAATCAGGGCCAAAAATCAATCATCTTTACACTTGCTATAATGGCTAGCTGATTGACATTATTAACTGTCTCTCAGTGTTTTAGAGGCAACTCAGTGTGAAATGGCTTATTATGGCCAGCACTAGAGAGACCAGTTTTTAAATGAGAAGTGTGCACTGCTAATACTATGTCGAGATGTGTAGATAAATAACAGTGTAATGTGATTTTTTTAAGGGACATATGTCTACATAATTGAGGTTCCTCATCAGCACTTCAACCAGGTTCCAAAAGAGGATGGGTGGAGTACAAGGGGTCACAGAAAATTACTGAACAAGCAAAGCCTTTTTAAAGAGTGAGAAAGACACACACACACACACACTTGTGGTTATATGAAAAGATAGCTGGTACAGATTCATGATGGTTCACTAACAATGGAATATATACTGTATACAGTGCTACTTAAAGTCAGCTAAAAAAGTATCATGGTGAGGACAAACTTCCTGCCAGAATGAGCAGTTGGTCTGCATGTAAAATTACTTGTTAACAAGAACTTGTTAAAAAAAAAGGTGTTGACCCTTTAACCTGTAGTCACAATGAGATGAGAAGCAAAGGGCACATCATTGATTATGGGCATCAGTGCTGTACTGCATGCTAAATCGTGTCTGTGATCCCCCAGGAGCCCTATGTTTACCACATGCAGTCACATGACCTGACCCTGTGTTCTACCCACTGACCCCCCCAGCCATGAATGCGATAAGCTTTGAACAGCATGCAGGATAATAATGGGAGGGACTGCTGGGCTTGTAGAAGGACAAATAAGAGAGGTCATCCATCCGTGCAGCCAAAGGAGAGCAGGAATGGAGAAAAGAAGAGATTGGTCATGAAGCTTGTGTGCACATATGAAGTGAGTGTATTCTCATGGTGGTGTAATCAATACTTGGTTGTCTATCTGTCTATCTATCTATCTATCTGTCTGTCTATCTAGATATATAAAAATTTAGAGACCTATTAGAGGGTGGTCACCATTAAAAGTGGTTGGTCATGAAGCTTGTGTGCACATATGAAGTGAGTGTATTCTCATGGTGGTTTAAACAATACTAGGTTGTCTATCTATCTATCTATCTAGCTATATAAAAATTAAGAGACCTTTTAGAGGGTGGTTACCATTAAAAGTGGTCTCTTCATTTTTTCTATCGTTGTATATATTCCTTCACAGGAAAGGCACGATCTGATTGGTCTAACAATTTTGCAGTAATTAATTATGCAGCTAAGGCGAGGGGTGCAAATTGTATTACTATATATTACCACCTAAGCAAAAATGCACAATAAAATGGTTTATTTATTTATGTATTTACTTTTTTTTTTTTTCATTACAATGGTTATAGATGAACTGTGTAACAGCGGCCATTTAAAGCCTTTACAGAGTTATGGTAGTACTGTGCAGAAAGGAAAAAAAAGCAAATTAGAATGATTCTTTAAAGTTTATATTTAAATATTCAAAACCACAACACTGAGGCGGGTTAGGTAATCCAGCTTTGAATCATCTAATACCTCAGAGACTCTATGTAGCTAACAGCATCTGTTCTGGCCTGTTCATTTCAGAATACTCATTTGCACACAAAAGTAAACAGCCCTCTGTAAAGGTGCGTAGAGGAAACAATAAAACTAACTAAAATGGGATATTTATAGTTTATATTTATATATTTTAATCATGACATGGAGGAAGGTGGGGCAAACTCCGTGTTTTGGGCCTCCATGTCGTTCCATGATCCGTACCGCTTTTTCCTGTTTATTGTCCTGGGTAAGCTGAAGCTAATCCCAGTCAACTCTGCGTGAAGGCCAGGTTCATCCTGAAAGGCTGGACTAAAAGCTTTTTAGCTAACTGCATCTGCTCGGAAACACAAATAGAATAACATGAGAAACTGTGCCCCGTAAAGGTGTTTTAGTACAGATTACAGGAAACACAAGAAAAAAACTAAATGAAAACGTGTTGCTTATAGTTTATATTTACAAATTTGAAACCAGCTCCGTATCTGATGCCGGCTGTTCTGTTTACCATGGTCCTTCAGAAACAAAAGAAAACAGTACACCCCCTAAAGTTGTTTTGGTATGTAGTATGGGAAACACAAGAATGCCAGTTACAACAAGATTATATTATCTTGGATTATATTATTCTTATATTTTCCATTTTAAAGCGTGACATTGATGATGCTGCCTGCTCGAGTGCCTGTGACAAACTGTCTGACATTTTGATTCAAGCATTATCCATTCGGAATAATGATTTATGAATCTGCTTTATGAAAAACTCACAGATTTCCACATCACTGATTCTGAAATCCTAGATAAACAGCATATGGCCTCAGAACATATGGTTTCAAAAGAGGTTTTCCAAATATGCTGGAAAGGTGACGAATATACTATGATCTATTTATATGAGGAATTTTGATGGAGTGAAACACAAAACAACAACAACAACAAAAACAACAACAAAAAATCAGCTTACATGATAAGACCATAACCCTGTGAAAGACTCTGTATAGTCTTGGAGACAGTAGAGCGGGTTCAGCCAGTGAATAATACCATTTAAATGCCTGTGACAGTCTGGGAGATAGATGGTGCCATGGCCCACAGACGCTCCAGCGATATTAGAGGAACTGATAGAGCATGACAGCAGTTATGAGAACTATCAGAGAGATGGAGGAAGCAAAGGAGCCTGCTGGGGAGCATGATGGACAACCACATACAGGTCGAGAGCTGAGGGAAAATGGGCCTCTGCTAGCCTGGCTTACTAATGATGTCTGGCTCAGAGTGTACACTGACAATCTTTGACCTCCAACTCTATTGTGGCCAAGTGAGTGTAATGCCAGGTAAAATCAGCATTCACTGTTGGGAATCGATTGTGCTCAATTCAACCCAAGAAGGCTACATGCAATAATTTAGCAAGAAAGTTTAATCATAATTAAAAAAATGATCTGAGACTACACGAACTGAGCAACAACAGACTGTCTGAACAAAACATGGTGAGAAAGCACAAAGACATGGCACCTTACAACTCCAGGCTTGATCCTGGACTCAGCTTATCCTGTGAGGAGCTTTGTGTCCATTTGGATTTCCATATGGGGCATCCACACAGGAAGTGATGAGTGACAAGCGACCATGCAAAGTCAATGAAAGATTGAGAAATGAGCGAAGAGAGGTGAAATTTCCACAAAGTATGCTGAACTTTCACGCCGCGCGATTTGAGCAATTACTAATCGGAAACGGCTGATTACCCAATACCAGCCAACACTGACTTCTGTCGGGAAACAATGAACATAAGTTTAATGAATCTGCCTTCATCAACATTGAAAAGCAGCTTGTTACTGCTGTGCGATTTACAAATGCAAACCGAAATTTTACAAGGATCATAACCGGAAAAGTGAAGCTTGGATTCATGAAACGGTTGTCATTTGCCATCAGTATATATTTATGTACGTTTAAGCTTAAACTTGCCATGCAATAATAATAATAAAACAAGCTTTTTATTATGATAATATAACTTAATTTAAGCTAAAATAATAAGCTAATGATACATAAGCTATTTATTAGTGAACTCGTGGATCTACACTTCCTATAGGGAACTTGCTGTTCACTGCTTATGGCTTCACTCTGAAATTTTTGGAAGCGGGGAACATGCAAAAGGAGTTACTTCGGCAACCAGCAATGTTTGCTTGTGTCGCAAAGCAATTCACATATCACTTGAATCGCTTGTCACTCATCGCTTCCAGTATGGACGCCACTTTTCTAAATTCTCTAGTTCTCGAAATTCATCCTGCACACCCAAATCATGCTCCTTGGTGGGCTGACTATGCTAATTTGCCCCCAAGTGTGTGCATGGTGTCTTTAAAGAAGTGATCAGACCCTTGCACATGGTGATTTTGAGTTAGACTCAGGATCTACAGCAGCCGTGATCAGGATAAATTGGTTCCTAAGGATGAATCTGCAATCTGCATATTTGGGTTGTTGTGCAATCATCTCTGTCTGGACTTCGCCCCAGTGAAGTTCTATCCATCACTGGCACCAAGACCAGCAGAGCAGAAAGTGTCTCTCCTGTGTGAAATTAAATAGGGTTGGGTTGGTGTAAAGAAACGATGACTTCAATGGAAATTCAATAAAAAGCCACTCAGTCAACAGGGGGGAATAAAAGCTGGAGCTGTCATTACAAGACATTAGGGGTAAAATGTCTCACCAAGTGGCTGACATTACAAGAATAGGTGCGACAGTGATAAGGTAGGATCTTGACGATGGATGTCTGCTGACATCGATTGCCTAAAGACAAACTAGGATTTTTGGGGTCATGAATTACAACTTATTCCTTTTGGCCATAAAAGTGACCAGAGTCCATCTATTGGATGCAGGTCATTACACAGAACATCCATCGCTTGGAACATGTGTACAAACCCTGTGATAAATGATAAGAGACAAACACCTGGAAGAGGCACCATATTGACTGGGAAACCACATTGTTGATTACCAACAATTGCAGAAATCAAGCACCATCCATTTTGGTCCTACCTGCCTGCAAGCACAAAGACAGGCGGAGTGTCATCTTGTAACAATAGAAGAGCAAAATGGAGCCTGTGCCAGCGTTTCACTGCTTGTGTTAAAACCAGCATTCAGTCCACAACGTCTTGTGCTTTTCTACCTTTGTCTTTCAAACTGAATCTATTCTTTTTTTTTTCCCAGAAAATATACAGCATTCATAAATTTCTATCATATTTACCTCAGAAACAACGCTGGCAAGTCTAGTTAGTTGGAATACATAGCTTAGTGCTTTCATCATATGGGAGCATTTTGCTAGTGAGAGTGTGCAAGATTCAATAAAGGAAAGGAAACACTATGAAGGAAATCTCACAGATGGGAATGGAGTCTCTGAGACAGATGAGTCTCTCTTGGGAAATATCTCACAGCTGCTTAAAATATAGCGGTGAAATCAAGGGAGCAAAAACACACATATATACTGTATACTCACTTACTCAAACACACATGTTTTTTTCACATACTGTGTTGCCTTCACTGTATGGTTTCACTAACAAAAAGAAAATAAATGTAAATAACATTTTTTACACTTTTCCGTCTGCCCTCGCCCAGAGTCGGCTGAGATGGGTGCCAGCCTCCCCGCGACCCTAATTAGGAATAAGCGGAATGAATGAATGACACTTTTCCTCGCTGTCTCTGATCTTTGATCCAATTGGCCAGTCAGTAATGCCAGCTCTGTCTTCCACTAGGAATATGATGTACATACTATCAGGCACCATTTCGAGAAAAAGTAACACACAATTAGAAGCGTTCAACTATTATACGCAAACCCCATTTCTTTTATACTATCCTTTTTATTAATATACTCTTACATATGTTCGATGTTTTGTACTGCAGCC
Organism: Tandanus tandanus; assembly: GCA_039654325.1. Lineage (NCBI taxonomy): Eukaryota > Metazoa > Chordata > Actinopteri > Siluriformes > Plotosidae > Tandanus > Tandanus tandanus. The sequence continues at coordinate 716,895 of JBCNYH010000016.1, forward strand.
AATATTTCAGACAGATCATTGAAAGCAACAAAGATGTACAAGTGTACTGAAATATGCATGAGAGAGAGGTGACACGTCACCATAACCCGTGTCAGTCAATACTGCAATTAAATGACCAGTCTAAGACAACACTTTCATGCACCGTCAAAGGCTTCTCCTGCAATCATTACTGAGAACAGCCCCGTCTCTACAAGCAACAACAAATTGTATTATAGCTCCATCAATAATGCATACCCCCATATTATTGAAATTCAATGCAATATTTTATTCCAATGAAGGAAAATTGCTTCAAGTGGATCTACATTTCCAGGTGACTGTTGTAGTGGCTTCAGTTGATATGACTATGAAGGGGAAAAAATGAGATTTCAGGGGTTCGTTTGCTGTGATTATGGTTGTGGGTGCCAGCAAGAGGCTAGTTTGGTATTTCAGATATTGCTGGAATGAATATCCGGGGATGTTCAGAATCTCTTGGAATGTTTGCTCACATCAGTCTCCACTGATGTGCAGACACTACAGACAGCAGACACTGGCCAAAGATGGGGTACACCCTGAACAGCTCGTTATACCATCGCAGGGCAACACATTTACACTCAAATCCCCACCTAGAGACAATCGGGATCGGCCAATTAGCCTAATGTGCATGTCTTTGGAATGTGGGAGGAAACCAGAGTACCCAGAGGAAACCCACGCAAGCACGGGCAGAAAATTCCGAGACCGGGACCTTCTTACCATGAGGCAGATGTGCTATCCACTACGCCACCATGCGGCCAATAATTAATGAAGTAATTAAAAAAAAGAAATCCAGTGTGCTGCAGTTCTGTGTGCAGAAATCCTGTGTTAATAATGAGCAAAGTCACAGGAGAGAGACTAAACAGGCTCTACATTAAATAATTACTCTTTACAATCATGGTGAGCAGAACAGCATCTCACAAAATCTCAAACTTGAAGCAGATGGGCTATTAGCCAGGAGCAAAAATCTGAGACTCTAGTGGGCAGGGCACATGCTCACCAAATCTACAAAGTGAAAAAAAAAACATCGCCTGGTTGTCTGAATAAATTGTGTGAATGAGGAGGTGTTTTCACGTTTTCTTAATAAACTGACCAGTGTGTGCATGCATTCAACAGATGAACGGAAACAAACTAAATGATATACTAGGAAATAACTTATAGCTTTAAGGGCGAGAACTACAGCCATGTTTACTCTGAAAGCAATTTCACTTGTCATAAGATAAATCAGGTCACTAAGAGGTTTTGCAGTGTGATAAAAAGAGGATGTAGGAAGTGCTGCTCAATATCCAACTGCAAAGGCTTGTAGGGCACACAGACAGAATTAACAATGTGGAGAAAGGAAAAAACACACACCGTCTTATCATGGAGAATTAAAGAGCAGAGGAAGCAGAGGGCTCAGAGGAATAGTAATGAAGTACCTGCCATAGTGACCAGAAACCCTTTTTATTATTATTATTATTATTATTATTATTATTATTATTATTATTATTATTATTATTATTCAGCAGATTTGGTCAAACAATACCAAGCAAAAAAGTAAGTGGTATATCAATCTGTAAAATAATTAACAAATTAAGATTGTTGTGTATAATATAATAAAGAGGCCGGCATGGTGGCGTAGTAGTTACCATGTCTGCCTCATAGCAAGAAGGTCCTGGATTTGAGTCCTGGGCTCAGTTTCTGTGTGCAGTTTGCATGTTCTCCCCGTTCTTGCGTGGGTTTCCCCCAGGTACAACGTTTTCCTTCCACAGTTCAAAAACATGCAAATTATTCTAATTAGTTGCTCCCAGTTGCCCAAAGGTGTGAGTGTGAATGGCTGTGTGTGTGTTGGCCCTGCGATGGCCTGGCAAGCTGCTCAGGGTGTACCCCAGCTTCACCCAATGTTGGCTGAGATGGGCTAAATTGAGTCCATTAGAATTTATATTTAAAAGTTATATTCTAAAATAGTTGCACTCAACTTAAAAATGGACCACAGGTTGAGCTAATTGTGAAAGCATTTGGAGCATAAAGATGATATAATTGTTCATTTGGAAAAAAGAGAATCCATTAGCCTATAGATCCACCCCATTGATTTAAGGAGCTGTAGATTTAATGAAAAACATATAGAGCAGGCCTTCAGCAAACACTGTTGGTTAAGTTATGAACCAAATTAAAGTCATTGTTGCACTGAATGTGAATGTGCAATTTAAATGTGCAATTTAAACCAAAGGTATTTCGACAATTAGAGCAACAAACATGGTGTGCGCCACCCTTTTCAGTTTTGTCATAAGCTGTCACCAAATCCATTGCAGAACTTCCATTTTGGTGGCAATTTTAGTTTTGCGTGTTCTGCATAGGTCAGTGTGTGCATCCCTGTTTCATTACTTTGACAACCAACGTGTGATGTGAGCAAACATAACTGTTTGAACAAACAAATCAGATTAGTTTACTTGTGCAATATGAACAGTGTACATTTAGACTGAGGAAAAATGGAAATGTAAATTCAAACACATTTTGCTTTAGCATGTGACTTCAGGATAAAAACAGCATTATATGGGTGAGATGGATTTATTTATTTATTCATTCATTCATTTTCTGAATTGCTTAATCCTAATAAGGGTCACGGGGAGGCTATTTCCCCCCAAAAAATCTGACTGGCCTTAAAAGTGAGGAGGTCTTTGGTCTTTGGTGTTTTTCAAATCCTGCCTATGACTATCACCATATTCATTACTGTCAAAATTCACAGACCTCTTCATACCTAGTCACATAAGTTGGACACATTTTTGGCTAAATGACAAATCTCAAATTCTAATTTAAGTGTCACATACAAAATCATGCACAGTACAATATGTAGTGAAATGCTTGATACAACTGTCCGATATTTGAAGAAGAATAAAAACTATCAATATTCAAGAAAAAAAAAGAAATCTGCAAATCTCTCCCCCCACCAATCATAACTTAGTTAGCTATAGACAGGTCACAAATTGCAGTTTTGTAAAATTGTATGACTTATTTATGATAGAACTCTAAAAATAAAGAATACTTTATAAAGGCAATGCAGATGACACCCTATAAGCTCTAGGCTGTTGGGATTGTATATAGACATGTGCTTGCCCAGACCAGTGTGATTATAAATTTACCCACTGGGCAGAAAACAGTCTGAGGATTTTTTTTATGCAAATATGTTGTGAAGCCAAATGCCAAATTATAACCTAGCCAGTGGAGCCTGATATTTGCTTTAAGGCAAATCCATGCGGTACACTGATCCACACATGTTAAACTGGGACCAACGCAACACTGAGCTGAGTGCTGAGTCAATCCTGTGAGCCCCTTATTCTCCAGAATACTTTAAAAGCCAATGCATATTAACTTGAGGGGTTCTGATGGAAATGATGACATGATGAAATACAGAGTCTTAATTATTCAAAAGTCAGTTCAGGAATGCATTTATATTAGCAGAGTGATCAGGCCAGAGCTGTCAGAATACATTCACATTCAATGAATGGAGAAGCTGTTCTCTTGAGACAGATCAACTCTAAGCGCTTTTCACAGATTCAGAGGAACCCCAAAGTACAGACAAGCATTACTCAAGCACACTTCAGCAAAAATCAATTGCAAATCAATTTGGTCAAAGAATTATTATAATTTTTTTTATGTGCTGACCACGACTTATTGGATATAACCTCAACATAGAGAGAGAGAGAGAGAGAGAGAGAGAGAGAGAGAGAGAGAGAGAGAGAGAGAGAGAGAGAGAGAGAATATTATGTTAGAATAAAGTTCATTTCCAGCAAGAAAACTGGAAAATACAATTCATTTAACATGCATTTGACTAAAATTAAAC
>JBCNYH010000016.1:723526-734251 GCA_039654325.1 Tandanus tandanus
TATATAGTCCACTTCCTTTTTTACAGCCTCTCCTCTTAAAAACAACCCCCCTTTTATTACACTGATCAATATCATTTGTAGAGAATCAGGGATCAGGCTTGAGATTAGATTTAAAATATTCGGTTTTATGATAAATCACTGATGAGGTCTGGGAGGTTGGGATGGTCCAGTTATGGGTTATCCATTTTACATGGCTCAATGAAGCATCATCAGGCACATGGTGTGCTTAAATATTTACCTGGAAATCTTGTAAAAGTCATCACTGGTCAGTTTTCAAACTTTTCTCACCACCCCAAACATGCGCAAAATGCCAATTCATGAAGGCGCAGTTGAAGTAATTGAGAAAACGAGACCCACCGTAATGTTTTGTCAGTCTCCAGCCGCTCAGCTCGTCCTCTTTCACGATGAAGAGTCTTCCTCCATGCCGGAGCTGTCTGTCCGTATCTGTCCCGCGTGCCGGTGCGCACTGACGGGAGCGGAGACGCTGCAAATGCGCAGAGCGCGTTTTTAAATAAACACGGCGGGGAAACGGGGTTTAACGTTTTGGTCAGGGATGTTTCATAAAGAACAGCAATTCTCCTTTTTAGTTAATAGAAACCCTGAGTGGTGGTAGTGAAGGTAATAATGCAGAGAGGGTACAGAGAGCAGTCCGAAAGCTGCGCGCTCCTTCTCTCCTGCGCCGCGCTGCTGCAGCCACCGGCTCCTAAAGCTGCGCCATCCAGCGACATAATCACAGCTCATGCTGCTCAAATTAGGGGGAGGAGGGAGTGCACACGATCAACCCGTAGGTGCATCGATTTGTTCGAATTTCTTTTTTTTTTTATTATTACTTTTAGACCGCATTGATTATTTACAAACTCCTGGTCGTGTTCTGATTTATCACATCATCAATCATATCAGAGACACCTGAGAATTACAAAATAAATAAATAAATAAATGCACAAGACAAATGAATTCCAAAAGCCTTGTGAATTATTTTTAAATCCATTTATAGGTTAATTGACCTGCTGCAGGTGTATCTGTTCGCCTACATGCATTCATATAGCTATGCCTGTTTCCATGCATTTAAACATATATTTTAATTTGCGCTTACTATATTATGAATATTTACTGCAAGGAAGGTGATATGTGCAAAAATAAATAAAAAGTTTAAATAATGCAACTTCTTAGCATGCCATCTGCGCACAAACAAATGCACTCTGAAGTCCATGCTGCCCTGAGATCTCCTCCACACAGTGAGGCATCTGTCTCTTCCCACAGTTATCAGCTGCTGCTAGGTTAGGTGTAGACTGTCCCTCAGTCTTGGCTCTTCATCCCCCAATCCAGTCAGCAGTCCAAATGGCTTGTTCCTACTTGACACACACATGCACACACACACAGACTTCATCTGATGAGGTCTGACAATATGAGAGGCACACAGGTGAATTATGCCAAGCTTTTGCTTTTCATCAGTCTTAAACCATATGATCCACCTCTGATTTAGTAAGTATCAAGTTATGGAGATTTTAGAATAGACAGAGAATCCAGGAGCACAGGTAGTGACAATTTAATGGTTTAAAAACAGCCGCAAAATTGGAATGTACATAATCTTACAACTTCTGTCAAGAAACCAGCACTTGTCGAGAAGATTACCAGTTTTAACTTTCTTCTTGCTTCCAGCGGCATTGTCATGTCATTTACCTCACGTATTTTGATTAAAAGTCACATCAGCATATTTATTCCATCATACATGCGTACTGATTTTTGAAGAAACAACTGTTTAACATGCACCCATATCGGTGTTTGTATTTAACTCCAACGTGGGCATGGCTTAAACTGGATTTTTTTTTTAAATAAATGAACCTAACCATTCTTCATCCATAAATACAGGAAAACACTGGGGAAAACACTTTAGAAATGTTGTAGAAATGGCAACACTGAATTCTGACTCTGACAGTTCAATCAGCCTCCGGGATATCACCGGAGTTCATAATTGGCTTTAAATGTTGATGGTTTATTTTTAAATCCTGCTTGCACTGTTATTTTTTTGCTTGTATACACCGACACTAGGGTGGCATGGTGGCATAGTGGTCAGCACTCTCGCTTCACAGCATGTGGTTAGCGCTCTTGCTTCCCTGTGGCCAGCGAGGGCATTTCTGCATGGAGTTTGCATGTTCCTCTCATGCTTGCATGGGTTTCCTCCAGGTACTCCAGTTTCCTCCCACAATCCAAAGACCCTGGTTTGAATAGATGTCTTTTCTAAAGAACATGTTCCTAAATGAGCATGTAACCCTCTCAGGCAAAAATAAATAAATAAATAAATAGCAACTGAAAATATGAATCATCAAAACTCCTGGATGCAAGATGTGATGGATGTACCCAAACTATTTAAAGTAAACTTTAGTTAGAAACAGTTCAATCGGAGGATGTATGATGTTGATATTAATTTACACTCCAGGAGTTCATAAAGAAATTTGATGTACTTAATAAACTGAATTAGTGGGTGGGGCTGCCAGTGTTCACAAAGGCACAACATTCAAAGCTAAAGAAATCAGACAGTTCCTCTAATGATGGATGTGTCAAGAGATATGGAAGGGAATCCAGCATTGCTGAGAGAAATACACACTGACACAAAATTGCAGGTTGGAAGAAATAGCTACACTGAACTGAGTGTGTTGGTCAGCAGCCAGAACAAGAGATTATTGGTTTTCGGATTGGTTTTGAGAGAGCGCAGCAATATCTGTTCTACAGTTAATTCCTGGGAATAATGTTCGTCCTCCCAAAGAACTGAGCAAATGAACTAGAATATTAAAGTTAAGATGAGTATTTAGGCAGTGTTTTTTCCTCCCAGGATCTCTAAAAGCCTCATTCAAAACAGTTCCTTTTGCAAATGTAACTACCCTAGCTCACTAAAGCATTTCTACATGGAACATTTTAGCAGTTCTACCCAGCTAACACACAATGTTGTGCAAAATCACTGCAAAGTTGCATAAAGGTCATAATTTGGTTGGGTGCACAAAATGCTATCTGAACATTGTGACAATGTAAAACCATAATGTTTATTGAGAACATGTACATGACTTTTATACACAATGCTGTTTGGATGCTGATAGAATGTCACACACATGCAGACCCCCAGTACAGAGTAATCTAGTGTGGGACAAGGACTGTGCACATCCGTACTGGGGTTTTCTTTTCACTATCTCATGCGGGTACTGAAAAGGAAAGCACAGTATTGTGCACAGTTACTGTAACTTGTGATAACATTTTTGAGACATTTATAGAAAATGTTACCTGTAACATTTTGACATTTTTGGGAGTCTACAAATAACATTATTACAACATTTGTGCAAAGTTGTAGCAACGTAAAAGTTCCTAGAAGCTGCAAATGGATGAAACCTGGTTAGGTCATTTTATAAAAACACAGTTAGCTTAGAATCTTTAAATGCAAAATAAATTTAAATTTTTATTTATTATTATTATTATTAATATTATTATCCACACTTTGAACCTATTACATGCACCCAGTCTTAAAGATTTGATCTCAAAGCAAGAAGCAGGTCAAGATGCAATGATACAGGAATACCACTCTAATGATAACATTCCAGGGACTTTTCAAGTGAGGTCAAGGAAAGGAGAGGGAAGGAATGAGAGGGATGGAATGAGAGGGATAGAGATCAGAAACAGCAAAATGTAAGAAGAGGAAATAGAGAAAAAGTGTGTGTGTGTGTGGGGGGGGGGGTAGTTGGGGGAGGTGTTGGGGCAGACATATAAGACAGCATTCTACACAAAGTAAATGTCAGTCTACAGTTGGACAGCCTGTCCCTGTGGCCCTTGTGGAGGGGTGAGGACAGTGTTGGACTAAACCTTTATTACCGTGGCCTTTTGGGAGATCAGTCTCAAGCCTTTGCCAGTGATGTTTCAATCAATTTATACACTGTGCTTATACACAGTGGAATAGTTCATGTTCACATTGTATGTTTAAATGGCTACTCTTTAAACAAACTTTCTAAGTACCATTTTTGAACCATTACAACTCTTTGAACCATGAGGCATTGCATGCTCTCCCCAAGCTTGCGTGGGTTTATTCCTGGTCCAAAGACATGCACATTAGGCTAATTAGATATTCTTGATTTACCCTAAGTATGAACGGGATTGTGTTCTTGTTGCCCTGCGATGGTCTGGCAAGCTGTTCAGGGTGTACCCCGCCTCCACCCAGAGACAGCTGGCATGGGCTCCAGCCTTCCCACATTCTAATGAAGGATAAAGTGGAAGATGAAAACCATGTACCATTTACACATTATTCTTATGGAATGTAAGATTCTGGATTGGAGCCTGGTCTGGTAAAAACATGCTATCGTAAGCTACAAGCTGCATTGTTTTCCATGGGACAAATTCATTCCATTGGGTTGAATGTAATTCAAAGATAATTCAAGGCTCTGCCTAAAACTGCATACTACACATTAAGTGGTTTTGTGACAAACTATCTGGTAATTTTACACTGCACTCTTGTGTTGGCTAACATCAAGGCCAATAGACAATTAACTAATAAGATAGATCGATATATAGGTTGATAGTTAGATAGATAATGGTACAATATCAACTCTGGCCCAATAGCATGATCGGGGGTTTGAGGGCAAAAAACATGTTACAAACATTAGATGTACAAATTTCATACACTTTGAGTCATCTGATGTGCTCAGAGTCATAAAGATTTCTTACAATAGTCTTATTGTTGCCTTAATTTTAATTCTCAGGACGTCTTTATATTAATTTTTACGGCAGTATGTAAGTACATCATGTAACATATGCCTATCCCAGGAATATTGTATGGGTATTCAATTGTCCTGCATCAATCATATCATTTTTGTATGTATATGGCACAGTTTGACTTACAGTCCTGAACTATTTCCCCCACAACAGATGCACAACACATATCTTATAAATGAATGCAATTACGCAACTTTCAAATCCACGTCAGCCAAATCTACAGCAATCCCCTCTGTCGTAGCGCCGCTAAATTCTCACTCACTCTCTTATTTGCTGTACCGTTTAATACTACTAGGGTCGTGAGGAGGATGGAGCCTATCTCAGCCGACACTGGCCGAAGACAGGGTACACCCGGAACAGCTTGCCAGACCACTGAAGGGCCAACACACACACACACAGCCATTCACACTCACATCCACGTCTAGGGACAATGTAGAACAGCCGGTTAGCCTAATGTGCATGTTTTTGTACTGTGGGAAGAAATCAGTGCATCCAGATGAAATTCACGCAAGCACAGAGGGAACATGCAAACTCCACACAGAAACGTCAGTCCTCAAGCCCAGGACTGTCTTGCTGGGAGGCGGATGGGCATAATTGTCCTACACATTAATAACACACAAAAGTTGTGTGTTATTAATGTGTAACACACTGTTTGTTCTTTTTTATTCACAGTCTAGGTAAGACGACATCTCTAGACACGTGTAATTACTACAGCACTAACTGGGGTGGGGTTTAGTTGTGAATGTATTTGTTGGCTGTTGTCTACCCCAGTTAGTGCTGTAGTTGGTAGACATTAAGTAGTTTTGAAAGTGAAGTTGAAAGAAATACCTTTATACCTTGTTCCTTAAACATGCACATAGCATGCTTCCTAAGTTAGAACCCCTGAACACTAGTCTAAGAAAAACATGACCAGGAGTGATTGAAAATGGTCCACTTTTTAAAAAGTTTCAGAGCCTGGGGCTTTTTAGTATGAAAATATATTTTATTGATACCTGCTGTGTAGAGGGCGTCACCAAATATTACCCCAAAAAGTGTTCTGACCTAAAAATCAATAACCCCAACAAAAATAAAATAATGCAATACTAATTTTGCTATAGAGTATTATCCAATAGAGTAATGCTTCAACACTTCACATCTATGCATGTCACCTAATACACTTGTCAGCTTTCCTTTGGCTTCTATCCTTATGCTGTATCATTTTTAAACACTTTGTCTGTGGGCCAGTGTGAAATTCATTCTCGTGCACAGTCAGTGTGGAAAGACTGCCTGTGGCGAGCCTGGAGCAATGCTGAGCCCACCTGTCAGTGCTGCAAAGCCACAGAGTGGAGGGGGCTGCTGAGGGCACTGATACCCTTGCTGAGACAGTGAGTGGCAGAAGCCTGCTTTGTCTCACGCATATTAACCAAGGGCAGGTTCAACCAGGCTGGGAGGGGATCTGACAGGTCAGAGAAGGCTCGCTAATTGCCAGACTGAAAAAAGCAGTGGATCGTTAAGCAAATATAGGTTAATGAAGCTAGTGCCACAAGAGGGTTTGCTACCCCTTTACTATGTGTAATGAAAGTTGTCTCTTTCTCTTCCTGTCATCTAAGAAATGTTCAAACATTTAAACAGGCTAATGAGACAATTTAGTGGAGAGGGAAGATGGAAAATGGGGAGTGGAGGAAAGAATTGCAGCAGATTTTACCTTGCAGACATCATTTACCTTCTCTCTCACTTTTTCATATCCTCCATCTATCTCTCTATCCTTATCCTCTGCATCTCCATTTATGTAGCTGATAGTCTCGACATACATCCCTGGCTAATGACAAATCATTTCACAAATAATACAATTTGCAATGCATACATTTGCATGACCAGTACTTTTTCACAACATGTTGTGTGGGGAGGAGTAAGATCTTCAAACTGTCATAACAGATTGCAAACAAATGCTGGAAATGCTGTGAAAGAAACAAAAGTGATCTATTATCAAAATTATTGATGATTTCAGCACCTTAAGGAATTTTGCCCTGTACTTTACTGCCATAGGTGCAGAGACTGTAAAATGGGACTCCGTGCCCTTTTATTGATTATAAATGGAACAAAATGTTACCTTGGTTTTTTTTTTTTACAGGTTCAGTTACACATTACACCAACGATTCGAAATGGAACAAGAGAATTGTACACAGCATTATTTGGACAGGTCTAGGGTTATATAGATTTCCCAAGAAAAACAAAAAACAAAAAACAAACACTTTATCCAGGTCAGGGTCATGGTGCATCTGGAGCCCACTGGAAAAAAGTATGAGAATTCTCCCCAGAGGAAATGCCAGTCCAGTCCATACATTCACACAATCAGTCACACCTGGGGTAATTTAACTTACCCAATCACTGTTTTTAGAGAGTGGAAGGTAACTACAGCATCTGGAGGAAAGCTACCAAATATTCATTCATTTTCTGAACCGCTTGATCCTAATTAGTGTTGCGGAGTAGGCTGGCACCCATCTCAGCCGACTCTGGGCGAGGGCAGAGTACAGGTCACCAGGCCATCGCAGGGCAGAAACAATGGAGCCTACCCTTGACGAAAATCAGCAATCGTTATCATAGACATTGAGAGACATGGCTGGCCTTTGATAACCCAGTTAGCTGCACTGGGGGGGACAGCAGTGGCAACCCGCTGATAGTGGGGCTTGAATCCCCGACCTTGGGATCAGTAATCCAGCACCCTACCACTGGGCCACCACTGCCCTGCTACCAAATATAGTAACTCAAATTTTGGAAATTATACACTTCATGAAATATGGTTTTAGACTTTAAACTGTTCTTTAAAAAAAGCAAAGATACAAGAAATAGGGCTAATCTGGCCAAGTACAAAAGCTGGCCAAGTATTTTAAAAGTTTTTAAAGTTTTAAAGTATTTTAAACAGTAATTTAAATTGTTGGTCAGAATTTGCATTTTCTTAAAATTAAAAAGCTAGTGTATCAGAGGCTGGTATAAATGGATTAGCACACTCCCCATCTTTCAAAATACTAAAATACATCAATAAAAGCTTTTGGTTTCACATCACATACTTGCTGTTAAAGCAGATTATTTTGGTTGTTTGCGGATCCAGGTTCATGCAACACCTCTGTAAATAGTTGTAAGAAGTTGTAAGTTGTACACCGAATGGGATGACGATATGAGTAGGGGGCTGATTTTACTCTAGCACAGGTTGTAGGTGCATGCAGCTGATCAGTGACATTTATGGGAGTTTCCCTAAAATGTCATTGGAAAAGAAGCTAAAATTAGATTAGATCATTTAAAATTGCATGTTTAGTGCATTGTTGTTTAAATGGGAGATATTGGGGTTTTTTTTGTTGTTGAACCATAAATGTTGTTACAGTGTTGAATAGCCATGTTTGATGAAGCTAAAGTGTCAAATAATGAGGTTAGCACATGTTTAAGTTTTCTCTCTGGGCTGTTTGGACTGGCCATAAAGACAATGTTTCAAAAATAGGCGGACAGAATCTCCATCTCCCAGTCTGCCTCACAGTGCACTGAAAGGAAAGTCAACCCACTTCTATCAGAGCAGACTAGGCAGGCACAGAGAGTGGAAAAACCATAATTGGGAGGAGAAAGCCAAACAAGCCGTCCAGCATGTGCACTCAAATCAGCATTTTAGGGGAGGTGGGGAAGAAGCTTACTGATGAACCATGGAGTTTATTGGATTAGGAATTGTACCATATTGCTCCACTGCTGTTTGAAGGGAAAAATAAAGATGTAAAAATGGGGATAATATCTGAATTTTATGTGAAATAATTACAGCTTTTCTGTTTATTGTGTTTGTATAGGGAAGAAAGAAGAAACAACTTAGAACAGCATTCAGACATGAAACATTGGAATGATTATATGATAGTAATTATTTATTATACTGTGGAAATTAAAGTCCAAGTGCTATAGAGATTAAAGTAAATTATAACCAACTCTTATCAACTCTACTAAATAACACATAAGGTTCTTGTAACAGTGCATAGTTTAGTTATCTATAATGGGTAAAAATAGATAACAGATGACTTCAGCACACATATTACACAGTACTGTTATCAGATATGTCAGATGTGTCTTATAACAATCCCTTTAAAAGAACAGTTCCCAGTGAGAGCGTGTACTAATGAGATCAGAGGAGCCGAGTGAGTTGAACCGCATCCATACAATGAAACAGAACCACTATCACTTATCAACGGCATCAGGTGAGATTGTTCTCATTAAATATTGGCAGCACATGTGGCACTAGGTGGATATCAATTAAAATGATGTATGAGCCTGGAATTTTGTAATTAGAACATGGACCAGGATTTAATAACATTCATTAAACTACTAATCAAGAGTAAACAGGGCTCGAGTGAATTCCGTACAAACAACAAGGACTAGTTGAATTAGTTTCCTCAATTCTTTTTTAAAAAAAACTAAATCTAATATTTTTTTCTTACAGCTCATCACTGATGTTACAAGTCCACAGCAAATACACGGTCAGTGAACAATGTTTAGATTTGGTTACATAAAAAATCTGACAAACTAGGCCTAGATCCACATCTGAACTCAATTTCTCGCTGTAGTTATTTTCCATTCTCTCTCATTGAGTAGACAGCAGAGCAAACTGTTGAATCATAAACAGATATGCTGTGCACTCAGTGAGGAACTCTTTCTAATGACTCCCAGCTAACCCCAAACCAGAGGGGGAATATTCCAATCAATCACATATCAGGCGAAACAGCACAGCCAGCCTTTCCCGCTTCACAGAAAATGCTTTCCATCAAGACTAATTGGTGCCCCAGTGAACTGCATAACCAATTGAAGGACGAGCACACTGTGTTTTTCCCATTTGTGAAGATGTAAATCTATTATTTTGGGTTTTATTTGACAGCCGTGTACCGGATGAGTCATTCATTAGTGTGTGAAAATGAGAATTCACCGTGAAGCAATGGGGCATCAGAGGCAGTCAGTCCACCGGTCAAACTCCAGGTATGAACACACACAGACAAACGAACAGCGAATACACAGACTGGGAAGTGATGGAATATTATTACTCATATGTTCATCAGGATGATGATAACCAGAGATGCCTGCAGGCAAAGTTAATCAGATTGCAATGATGCAGCACCATTAAAGGGTCATGAGACATAACAATGGTACAATTTGTTAGTTTAGTTTGTTTTAGTCAGGATTAACTGGAGATGGTACATGACCTCAGACTTTGATACAACATTTAAGTCTTAACTGATAAAAGGGAATTATATTTGTAAAAATATACATAAATATGGGCAAGGAAGGGACATTCTCAGAGGGGAGTTCAGGACCTTGCTTTGGAACAGCAGTAAAATTCATTAATTCATTCATTCATTCATTCATTCATTTTCTAAGCCGCTTAATCCTAAATAGGCTCATGGGGAGGCTGGTGCCCATCTCAGCCGACTCACCAGGCCATTGCATGGCCAACACACACACACACATAACCATTCACACTCACTGTCACACCTAGGGGTGATTTGTAACAGCCAATTAGACTACTGTGCATGTTTTTAGACTGTGGGAGGAAACAGGAGCACCCAGAGGAAACCCATGCAAGCATGGGGAGAACACGAAACTCCACACAGAAACACCCGAGCCCGGGAAACGAACCCAGGCCCAGGCTGTGAGGTGGTTGTATGGACATATTAGTCTATTTGACACTATTTGTCAATTGGCACTGAAAATTAATTCTAACCTAAGTAAGGTAGGAAGTAGGCCTAACCCCCCCACTCCCCCTAGTGTGAGAGAGCACGAAGGTAGTTGCAATTGGATTCTTTTGAATAACAAATAGGAATTTACAGGTCAGTGTCACAAACAGTCTTGTAATAATAACAAAAAGGCAAAAAAGAAAGAAAGAAAGAAAAAAGAAACAATGTAGAAACACAATACCTTGCATGGAACAATAGAAAATGCAGTGATGTGTGTGTGTGTATATACACACACAAATATATT
>JBCNYH010000016.1:755742-788723 GCA_039654325.1 Tandanus tandanus
AGGCCATCGCAGGGCAGAAACACGCTGACGGCTATGCAGCCTACTCTTTACGAAAATCAGCAATGGTTCTTTTACATCCTCTCACCATAGACAGTGAGAGACATGACCAGCATTTGATAACCCAGTTAGCTGCTTTGGGACAATTGTTAAAAATGCTATACAACTAAAATAAAACTGAATTATTTCCATTATTATGATCACAACACTATTTATACTACTCCTTTCTTTTCCTTTCTGGTCATTTCATCTACACTTCAACAACCTACAGAAGTTCCAGCCCCCTCCCTCACTGATTTCCTGTTGAAAAATGTGGAAGTGTGGAAAAGGTCCATTCTAGCCAGGGAGAAAGAAACTGACACGGACTTTGAATTTCAGCATTTCAAGGTAATAACCACAAAGAATACGGTGCATATCCTTTACTGGTCTTCCCCCAAAAGTATAAAGACTTACACAGAAAATGGTTTAAATGTATATACCCTGTGACTGAATACATTTTGAGGGAAGATCCAACTTTTACCTTTAACTTATAACAAATTCATGTTTAACGGTAGTGAATCAACTCCGAGCTTTGTTCAAAAGGGATGGTAGAATTCAGGATTTATAGTCATATCAAAAAAGGGTTAGGGGCTGAAATCTTTAAAAGCTCTGATCTAGAGGATGCTCTTAAGAGTACTATTGTTATTCGGTGCACACCAACAGAGCTAAATACCCATTCCCTTACCTCGTTCTACTATGTGGAATAATAATACTGTCCAATCTTACATCAATGAAAAACCTTTTTATCTGAACTGTTTTCATCTCTAGCCTGGAAATTTGAAAAGTGGGGGTTGGGGGGGGGTTAACGTATCCTCTTCATGCTGTGTAAAGCAACATTGCTCACAGACACATGGCAAGAATAAATGTGTAAGGCAATGGGTTCTTTCTCACGAGGTCACTTTGACAAGCCAGTATCTCAGTGTATAGGTCTGCAGGTGCATAATAAACATGTTTTCTTCAAACTGGTGCAAAAACAATGATCCTTTCAGGAATAAACATTACATCAAACATTAAAGAAATGCGGCCCTGCAATGGCCTGGCGAGCTGTCCAGGGTGTACTCCGCCCTCGCCCAGAGTCGGCTGAGATGGGCGCCAGCCTCCCCGTGACCCTAAATAGGATTAATCAGTTCAGAAAATCAATGAATGAATGAGGATTAAAGCAATGCTGGAGTACCAATATTAATCAGAAACCATCACTTACTCATTTTTAATTTCACACCCCATGATGCATTGGGCCACTTTTGTGGTTTCTGTTACAGTGTCAGTTGAGAGAGTTCCACACACTCTGTAGAACCTGTTCAATTTTACCTAGGGGCATTTTTGGAATTAGCCCAATGTGCATGTGTTTGGACTGTGGGAGGAAACCCGAGCACCTGGATGAAACCTGTGCAAGCATGGGGAGAACATGCAAGCTCCACACAGAAACAGTCTCCCTGACAATGGGGCTAAAACCCAGGACCTTCTTGCTTTGAGGTGTGAGTGCTATCCATTGTGCCACCATACCCCTCAAACCATCATTACACACCTGTAAATTATAATTAAAGCATTACCTTGTGGTTTGTCTTAAACTCTTTAGAAGAGTACTGTAGTTCTACATCTAGTTCTTCAGTTCGTCTGAAGAAACAATATTTAGTTCTGTAGCAGATGTGTTGTATATGAAGAAATGAAAACAGAATGTGACTAAATGTATGTACGCTCTGTGCTTGCATGGGTTTCCTCCAGGTACTACTTTGTTTCCTCCCATAGTAAAAAGACATTCACATTAGGCTAATTCCAAATTGCCCCTAAGTATGAATGTGAGTGTGAATGGTTGTGTGTGTTGGCCATGCAATGTACACATGGGAACCCTGTTGAGATTTTCACATGCTGGTATATAACCATGGAAATGGGAATTAATATTTGAGTGATGGTAACATCTACTCTATCTTCTCCTCCAAACTGTTACTTGTTTCAAGCCATAAAATAAAACACTTTTTAAATAAATTTACACCTTTTTAACAACATGAACAGAATTCTATGTGCCATATGCAGTAGGTATCTTAGTTTTTTAGATGGCAAAATAAACTATTACTGCCACGCATTGCTCATTTGAATAGAAAGGCTTTTAACCCAATCACATTGAGGAAGCGCATGGCGTTTCTGGCGTGTATAACATGCTTACAGAAGGAAACCTCTCCAGCTGAATGGCATCTCGCTACCCTGTGGTGATATTGGGTTTCTATTAAATAAATAGAATCTTCTCAATAGCATAACACTTTCAGACAGTATCAAAACTTTGGGGAGGGGGCAGTCATGATGTGATGGTTACATGACATTACGTCATCGATGGCATCATTATTTCCGAGCGCTGCTTTAAGGCAGTGCCTAAATCTTTATGTTTTAGTGTAACATCTGACAGAAACACAATTAAAGCAATACCATAGGAGCTTACAGGAAGTAAAAACGGGAATGAAGACTGAGAGCCATTCTGACCTTTCGTATTCCATTGAAATGGGTCATTCTCTGAAACTGGGCCAAATTTTATTCCTGTTTGATACTAATAAAAGTGCAGTTATGTGCAGGAAGTAGTTCTCTCACTGTCTTTGTAAAAATGGTTCATGAATTTATGGTCAATATAGAGTGAAATAAGCTGGTCTACACTGAAATTTGGGGATTGTGAATGTCACATTTTTAGGGTACCAGTTTCAGAGAATGACCCAAATACAAAGTATGAATTGACATCAAACTTGTTTATGCATATAGAAAACTGATGGGGAAAAAAAATACTTATTCCTTCTCCAATATTATTCTGCACGATTTTCTTCTTCCCACACAAACAGAAAGACAATTTATTATAACGCTGACAGCTCGCTCACCAATTGAAAAATATTTGCTCCTACACAAAGGGTGTTGAAACTTTTCTCCTTCTTTATATTTGGCCTGATATGCTGTGTATTGTTTAAAAATCAAGCTAATAGAAAGAGAAGGATACAGATTGTTATTTTCTTTCTTTCGGTTTAGCTTGACTTATTTACATTTCCTTATCAATTGCCTGTAAGCATTTGTGGGGAGTAGGTAGAGAAAAGAATGCTGTCATTTAGCATTCTACATTAAACACACAAAAATAAATAAATAAAATCTTCACCCACTCCCCGTGGTCAATTTCGGTATTCATAAACAGAATTTGTTTTCCTCGGTCGGCAAAATCACTCAGTTGATCTTCCTCTTTATTTGAATGAATAGCCTCTTCACCAATTTGCAACCAATATTCTGCCAGTAATATTGAGAAAAGGCAATTATGAATAGAGCACACACTCCTCATATCCAAATAATGTGAAATACCATCGCTTCACACACTGACAATGCATAGATATCGTGGTTAACATGAAACCAAAAGGCTACGATTACAGTTATACACACCACTGTATTATTGATTCACTCTGTCAGAAGAGCTGAATGATTAAATGCACTGCTTTATTCACTCAACTACTCCATCTGCTCTGTATATTGAAGGTTAGATCTGATTTGAAACCAGAGAAATGCATAACTGAATGATTCTGACATCAACAAGCCAAGGTAAAGTTTTTTCATCCTACTCAACCTGGTGCAAGTCTATGCCAGACGATGAACTGGTATTTGTTTTCATGAAGTGCTCCGACATGGATACTACTCACTGCAGAGAGGAGTGACACAATGATCCCCTCCTCCTTCTCCTGTCTTCGTCACGTCATTTTCATTAGCTTGCTGCAGTAAATCACGGGCAAAGCAAGCAGATTTCATTTTAGGAAGAATTCTCTATTAGGGATCATGTCTAAATTTGAATCTGAAGACTACATGGGTGTAGACATGAGTGACAATCAGGAGCTCTATTTTTGGTCATCAAGTGTGTTGCGTGACACAGAATATAGTGTTCATATATCATTCCCCAATCGGGTCGTCAGCTAGCAAGGTGCTAGAGCTGCTCGAAGCTTTTTCAATTAACCTGTCAGAGTCACAAATGGAAACTAATCAAACCTGCAAATCATTATTAAAATGCAAATGTAGATTGAGTTCCTCGGTTATTTTCATAAGGGCCACTGAAAGCGCTGGGCCCAAAAGTGCTCTGAGTCACATTTATATTGCATTATGCCATGAAACTGAGAGGTGTGAAGCTGGAATGGGATTTTCTTTGGCAGGTTAGAGGCACACAAGATTGGCGCACAGGGTGCAGTCTTTGAGGTAGTTTGTCAATAACAGCAGATTATGTAAATTAACTTCATATCTGTTTTGCATACCCAAAGGAAAATGATGGCCTGTTCAAATTTCTGCTGTTATACTTCCATAAACACCAGCAAACATTACAATGATGGTACTCTCACTCACTCAATCTCTGAACCGCTTAATCCTACATGGGTTGAGGGGAGGCTGGAGACCAACTCAGCCAACACTGAGCAAAGGCGGGGTACACCCTGAACAGCTTGCCAGACCATCGCAGGACAATACACACACATAACCATTCACACAAAAACTGTACAATCAATTTTTTAAATAAAACTATTTTATACAATACTAATTAACCAACACTCTGACCCTCCATGGTAAGAAGTAACATAAATAAAGTGAACGCTGAGGCTACATAAATCTTTGAATAATATTCTAGACATGTAATAAATCATCATTCAACAGACCATGCATATTAGTTTCCTAGATTACTCCATTATCTCTTCATCCATCTTTAGCTGAAGGAATGACAAAGGGGTGTGGGATAGTGGAAGAGGGAAGGAGGAGGGTGTGACAGATCTGCTCATCAATTTATGTGGTTAAATTGAAGTTTATGGCTGAGCCACAATAAGAATTTATCTGAAGTGTCTGTGTAATTGGCATTTCAGTTAGAGGACACATTGCCATGCTGCTTTGCAAATGAAACCAATGATGAGGCATTAAATTAGAGAGAGAGAGAGAGAGAGAGAGAGAGAGAGAGAGAGAGAGAGAGAGAGAGAGAGAGAAAGGGGGAGAGAGAGAAAAAGGGGGAGAGAGAGAGAAAGGGAGAGAGAGAGAGAGAGGTCAGGCAACAGCTGTTTATAGCTACATAATACTGTAGAGAAATAAGAGAGAAAAACAGAGAGCTCTCCGTGATAATTCATTAAAGAATAAAAATTATATATAGCAACCATCAAACATCTTAGGGAGATTTAACTTTTTCCCCTGTTTTAAAATATTTTCCCGATGTATTCATTCCTCTTATATTGGTATCAAAGATGTTCTCCAAAGAAATGGGTACTCTCATGGGGGGCAGTCTGTAGTGATTATTATAATAATACATATAATGCAAATAATAACAAATTGATATTGCTATATAGAAAATTTTATTTAAAAAATAAAGTATATAATTATTCAATGTTAATTTTGCTAATTCAAAGGCTTTTAAAACTGCCGGTTCATTTTGACAGTTTAAAAGACATTTGCTGTATTATCTTTTACAGATATGATCAAATCATCAAATATTCTGATATTATTTGGATGCCAAAATTAACAAGGGATATTAATTCCTTCCTTCATTCATTTGCCGAACCACTTCTACTAGGGTTGCAAGGAGACTGGAGCCTATCCCACCTGACTGGGAGATAGCCTCCACTGTGCAATGGCAAGGTACACCCTGAACAACTTACCAGACCATCTCAGGGCCAACAAACACACCCCTAGGGGCAATTTGGAATAGCCAATTAACCTAATGCACATATCTTTGGACTGTGGGAGAAAACCAGAGTACCAGGAGGAAACCACATAAGCATGGGGAGAACATACAAACACCACACAGAAACGCCCTTGACAGGCACAGGACTATCAATATTAAAAATGCTGGATTAACATTACACATAACACATACATTAAGCCTTACTATTTCACACACCGATGGCCCCATTGAAAGATGAGCTGTTTGACCTAACTCTTAATGTAACTCCTGATTAGTACCCATTACAAACCCCAGTGGATTGATTATTGTTTTCTTTGTTTCTTAGTTTTCCCTTTGGTTGAGTTATATTTTCAATTTCAATTTCTATTATTGGAACTTTTATTATTACAATTATTCTTTTTAGGGTGGCATGGTGGAGCAGCAGTTAGAACTCGCGACTCACAACATAAAAACGCTGGGTTCAAACCTGCCATCCTACTAAGGCCTATGTTTTCTGTACAGAGGTTGCATCTTCTCCTTTTTCTTGTGTGGGTTCTCCCAGGTGATCTGGTTTCCTCCCAGAGTCCAAAGGCATGTAGATTAGGACAACTCGCTATGATAAATTGTCCATAAATATGAATGTGTGTGTGAATGGTTGATCATCTCAGAGTCCTGTGATAGGTTGATGAGATGACCATGGTGTATCCCATGCTTTGAATGAAGTCCACTGTGATTGGCTCATGTGCAAGTCTGATCATAGCTTGTATATACACATTTTGAATGGATGGATTTAAAGACATTATCCTTTTTATTTATTTAGGTAATTGGAATTAAATAAACAGGATAAAAATTAATTCTCTGCCAAAATATTTCTGCTTGCATACATCAAATCATAGCAAATATTCAAGATAAATATATTAGATACATGAAATAAGCAGTTGGCTTTTTCAACTAGAAAGCCTAAATGACCATCAGCATCAATGAAACTTCTACATCAACTTATCGGTTAAATGCCTTATTGGCTTCTTGTTGCTCAGGGACATTATACTAGATTTGTTGTAGAAAACATGTGGTCTGACCTCTGTTTGGTGTTTCAGTTCGATCCTAGATCAATTCTACAGCAGGAATTAAGCAATGCGCTATTCTGGAAACAGCAAATACAGTAGAATCTTGCAAATAAGGAGATATTTTAAAGCTTAGGACTTTTCAAAACACCAAGCCACCACTATCCAGTTCAACATTTTCTATTTAATTCTCATCAGAACGGCTTTCTGTATTTTTATAATAATAATAATAATAATAATAATAATAATAATAATAATAACAATAATAATAATAATAATTAGATGGCACGGTCACACAGTGATTAGCACATCCACCTCACAGCAAGTTCCTGGGTTCAAGTTCCGGTCTTGGACTGGGACTTCTAGTTGGCATGTTATCCCCATGCTCATGTGGGTTTCCCCTGGGTACTCCGGTCTCTTCTCACAGTCCAAAGACATGCACATTAGGCTAATAGTCTGTTTTAAAGTGTTCCTATAGGTGTGACTGTGTGTTGGCCCTGTGATGTACTGCCTCCGCCCAGTGCCGGGTGAGATAGGCTCCAGTAGTTTAAGCAGGAATGCCAGTGGATTCAGTGAGAATGAAAAAAACTAATTTTAAGTGGAGACCGAAAGAAAGAAAGAAAGAGGGAATGAGAGAGCATGGGAGAGAGAGAGAGAGAGAGAGAGAGATAGAGAGATAGAGAGATAGAGAGATAGATGGCTTCTGCCTGCATTTCCACTTCAAAAGATCTGCAGCAGGGAAAGTAGTTTTCTGACAAGGGCCCGAATCGAGCTTAAGTAAGCACATGAAAGGAAGATGCTATAATCCTAAAAATGACCCTTCCACAAAAAAACCAGTAGCAGTCTTGTGATGTGCTCAAACAGGGATACACTAAATGTGCCAAGAATCACTCTTACAGCAGGAGATACCACAAATCTCATAATACCTTGGATCGTAGTGATGCTCTTGACAAAGCAAATTTGCTAGAAACTAAAGAAAGGAACCAAACCAAAGAAATGTGAAGAGCTTTCATGTTACTTTGCTGAAGGGTCACACACTAACCAATACTGTATATTACTTATCCATTCACATTGCTTTCAGAAATTATTTAAGGTGTTTGCATAGATCCTTTTTTTTTTTTTTTACAAATGAAATATGTAAAATAATAATTAGGAAGCAGTGGAAAACACATTGGGGGAAAAAACATAGTATGTACCAGCAGTACATTTCACAGTCTAGGGAGATACATGTTCATCACTTTTGAAGAATCACCTTCATAGAAATGTAGCTAATGTTAACTACACTGTATGACCAAAAGTTTATGGTCACGTGACCATAACATTCATATGTGTTTCTTGACGGTTGGACTCCAGGTTTCGTTCCTCTTTGTTGTGATAATAAATTTCTCTTTTCTGGGAAGGCTGTCCACTAGATTTTGGAGTGCAGGCTGTGGTCAAGTGTCCATAAACGTTTGTCTATATGGTGTATCTGCAATGCAGTAACAATGCAAATAGATAACATCTGTATTGATTATTTGCTAAAAAGCACATTGGTGCTGATTACAAAGAAAACAGGAGAGCAAAGGCAGTCTTCACTATTCTAGGAAATCAGTATGAGCTGAATTATCATGTTTATGGTGTTGTAATGCGGAGTTTAAATGGGGGTTATGTCTGTTTCTGCCTCTCTTCAAATCATCATTCAAAAATCATCAAATATCTGCAAAACATATTGCAAACCAATATACTGTTAGAAAATCAGCACCAGATGTGATCTACTGAAATTTAAGCTGTTGCCAGAATTTGGGGGTCCCATCAAGCAGCATTAGCATAACATCAGTTTGGTTTTTCTACTTTATCTAATTTTGATGCATCAAAAATAGCTTCATTGTTGTTGTACTTCAGCTATTTACCTGCTAGAGTTCTAATCTTGATTCACAGCACATCCTGCTTTGGGATTATATTTTACCTGCAGAAATCCCTGGAAATGACTTGTGGTCATTAGGCTTAATGTTATGTTCGAGTTATAAAGAGCTGAATGCCATTAAGGTCATTAAGGGTGCTTAGTAAGCTTAGGTGAGTGGGTTCTTTTTTCATTTTTTTGTTTTTTAAAGACATGGGTATTATCACAGCTCAGCAGGACTCACAGGCCTTTCAGTATGTTCAATTGCTTTTGTTGGGCTGTAATTATGGTGTAGAACATTCTCTCTTGATGGGCATGTCCCTATTATTGCTAAATATACATTATTATGACCTATCCCCTCCTTGGTTCTTTTGTTTTCCTTGCTCTCCTCACCATGTGTCTGT
The DNA here is from genome assembly GCA_039654325.1 of Tandanus tandanus. Lineage (NCBI taxonomy): Eukaryota > Metazoa > Chordata > Actinopteri > Siluriformes > Plotosidae > Tandanus > Tandanus tandanus. The sequence continues at coordinate 764,758 of JBCNYH010000016.1, forward strand.
CAAACACCATGAACAGCTGCTCTTCCTGTCTCATAAAAAAGCATGTAATTGGTTTAGCATTGGAAGAGTGAATGTATCTCAAATCGATAAGTGTCTGCAGGAAACCCTCGTAAGGCTCATCCTCTACAGAGAAACATCTGACCTTTTCAGAGGTGGGGGTCAGGGGTCATGAAGGACAATGGATTGAGTAGAATGATGTGTTAAAGCATTTACTGACAAACACTACAATAATATAAAATGTAATAGGTAGGGATAGGCTTTGTGGTTTGCCTGCAGTCATGCTATGACTGGCAAAGATAAATGTCTCTAATGATACAAAATCTCTAATAATACAGACAGAAAGAAATGTTATACTTAAAATGAGGTAAAATTAATATTAAGACTATTTTAAATAAAGTCAATGGCCATTAAGGAGGATTTACATTGTTATTTATGTCTTTGGATGTTTACTCTACTGCATAGCTATGCTATAGCTAAAGTGCTGGCTGAATTTAATGGTTTCCTTTGCTCCCTGAGATTAATTCTGCATAATGATAATAATGAAATTATAATCATGAAAACCATGATTTTATTATGGTTATTATTAACAGTAATTAAAACTATTATTACTCATTCAGCCAATTAAGGAATAATGCATATTATTTCAGCTATCACCGCACATCGATAGATAGGGAACCACAACAAGATCAAAAACAAGAACATCAGCATAAGAGACAACAGCATGGTAACACTAGGCAGGAGTGAACCAAACATAAATCACAATGTATGTGTGAGTACAGAGTTTTAAATGGTCTGTAACCACCATATTGTAAAGTCCAGAAACACTCCAGTGTAAAACACTAACTAGTGAGGTGTGCATTTTCTTATGACAGCACAGACTGTGTTTGATTTCTCTTAAACCACACATTGCAATGTTGGATTTAGTACTGAACAATACACAGTATTATGTAGCTAGAAACAGTTGTTTCCCTGACCAGTCTCTCCCTCTCTCTCTCTCTCTCTCTCTCTCCCCCCCCCCCCCCCTCTTTATTAAGCCTTGACATTAGATAAAACATTGCATTGAAACTCAAAAGCATACATTTCTGAAGACTTTCCCATAATAATAGTGTTCCCATTATAAAAGCAGTGACACTCACATCTCATTGCATCAAATAAATCTTGCTATACAGAAAGCTTCACCATATTAATGATTATACATTCTTCAGCACATTTTTAATATCGTTATTATCAGAGTCGTCTGTCACAACAGTTCCTAGAAATTCATTGTTAATATAAAAATAACAACATCAGATTGAAGACAATAATATAATACTATCATTTGGTTTACAGCCTTACAGAATATACAATCTTTGTCTTTTTTTTATTATTATTATTATTATTATTATTATTATTATTATTATTATTATTTAATGGGGAAAGAAATAATTTCCTGTCTTTTATGGAATCAAGAGGGGGTCAGAACTATCACAAGGAGAGATCTAAAGGAACAGCAGATCTATTAGTTTTATTCAAATGCATTTCCTGTATAAGCATGCAGCACACCCAGCAGTAGTATAGCACCAGACAGCAGGCATCAAGTCAAGTGCAATGAATTACAACGGATCCTGCACTTACTACCTGTTCCCTTCCTTGGCTCCCTTTACCTCATACCTGAATACAGTGACAGGCTGGAACACTTAAATCTACTAAGATGTCTGGCACAATTCTCCATGAGCCACCTTTTGCCGTGCCACAAGGGATTAACATTGCTAATAGATATGTCATGGGGTGCCTTGCTACCAAACACATACATGAATAACTAAATTTAATTAGTTTATTTTGAATACATTAGTATTCATGTATGAAGCAACAAGAAAGCTACAATATAAATGTCAGCAAATTTGTAATATGTGATCAGGTGTTTTGAAAAAGGCATAGCAGGAAACCAGTTTTTCAAAAACGTGCTCGTGGTGTGATTCCTTATGGTCAATGAGCAGATAAAACTCTCCATCTTACATATGCTAATGCTCGCTGACATTTCAGTGTTGCTCACTGATCAGCTTCACAAATGACCGATCGACATGCTGAGAAGAGACACATAACTCCCAGACACACAGTATAATGCGGCATGAAGACAGATCACACCTGCACTGGACTCCTACTCAACACCATCATGCACAAATGGTTTTACATGGCTTGCAGAAAAGGTACTCATTAGATTCAAGTGGAGCAGTGCGTCTGCGATTCGCAGTAATGGCGCTGACTATAATGGGGTAAAATGGTGCATTCCCAGTTGGATAACATGAAATGGTTTAAGCAGCATATGCACAGCCAATATTTGCTGCAAGCAGTGAGCACACGGTAAAAAGAAACAGGTGGAGCCGCAGCACTGCCTACAGCAACTGAATATATGTACTACAGATGGATGAAGATGGATGATGGGTTTTTTTTTTTATATTTAAAAGGCAGAGTAGGTAGTTTTGTAGATGCACGTTTTGTTATATATCTTGAAATTCTCTTTACATCCTGACAGCAATGAATAAATTAAATATTCTAGTTAAAGGGAAAAAACCTGTCATCTGTGGCTGTCACAGGCCTGTAAAAACCCATCGAATCATTTAATTTGATCCTACCTGCATGTCTACCTACCTCCCTGTGCACATTCATTCCGTGATGAGACTTCCACAAGACTAGGCAGACATAATGCTAAAGCTAGCAAGCTAGTCGATAGCTGTCTGTGCTAACAATGGTCATGTTCCTTGGATTTTTTGATATACTGTATTAATCCCACAAAGAAAATTTTGGCTCTGCATTTAACCCATCCAAAGTGAGCACACACTCGGAGCAGTGGGCTGCCACACACTGCGGCACCTGGAGAGCAGTTGGGGATTAGGTGCCTTGCTCAAGGGCACTTCAGCCTTGAAGGTGGAAGAAGGGAAGGTGCGGCTCACCCCCGGCACCGCTGGTGCCACCGCACATTGTTCCTGTTCCGGAAATCGTGCCAGTCCCAAACCGCTTTTCTAACTACAAGACCATGGCTGCCCCCATTTCGTTGTTTACATTCATTATAATAATGTTAGGTGCTTTCTTACATGTGAATGAGACATGAGATTGCAAGATATGACGACGATGCACTGCACACTGCATGAATGAATGAATGAATTTAAACGTGATTTTAAGCATTTTTATATATATCCAGTACATCCCCAATGAGCAAGCCTGTGGTAATGGTGGCAAGGAAAAACTCCCTGAGATTGCATAAGAAAGAAAGCTTAAGAGGGACCAAACTCAAAAAGGAAAGCCATGTAGCTAGATGCAGAGAATTTTTATCGCTTCTGATAAAAGAAATGTAAAATTAAATAAAGGAAGTAAAGAAGATTCCATTAGTTATAAATAGAGAAAATGTGAATCAGGTGAGGGAGCAAAAGAAAGGGAAAAATGTGCTTGTGTCTACAAACCAAATTTGACAGCAAAACTGTAATTAATAAAATTAAATGAGAAAAATACAATGAAAACAACATACAAGGATAGAATAATATACATTCTCTAAAATGGGATCATTCTGTATCTCTGTTTCTCCTGTTGAGAAGGTTTTAAATTTGTTAAGTGTTTTCAGTGACCGCTTTATCCTGGTCAGGGTCGCAGCTGTCCAGAGCCAATCTCAGGAACACTGTACACAAGGTTGGAGAATTCACCCCCTGCCTCACTGGGTGAATGTATTTTTTCCTCCTGTTTTCTTTTGGGTACACCACAGTCTAATAATTATGCAAGTTTGACCTTGAGTGTCCCACGGGCACTGTCGGCAATGCCACAGTTGCATTAACTTTACCTTTTTATTTGGAAGATTTGACTCAGTTGAACATTCAGCAGACACAGCATTATTAGTATTCATTCAGCACACCATGTGTTTTCTTACATTTGCTTTTAAATCTCCTGAATTGGGCTATTTTATTGTTTACTGCATTTAGGGAAATGCTATTTTGCTTAGAGTAATGCATTTACAAGTCGATAATATATTGATTTCAAGCTCATGTTTGTCATTGATATCTTCACCTGTATTGCAATTTAAGTGTAATCCACTTTATTATTCATTCATTTTCTAAGCCGCTTAATCCTAATTAGAGTCGCGGGGAGGCTGGTGCCCATCTCCGCCGACTCTGGGTGAAGGCGGGGTACACCCTGAACAGCCCGCCAGGCCATCGCAGGGCCAAGACACATACAACCATTCATACCAACACTCACACCATGGGGCAATTTGGAACCGCCAATCAGCCTAGTGTGCATGTTTTTGGACTGTGGGAGGAAACCGGAGTACCTGGAGGAAGACCATGCAAATTTCACACAGAAAAGCCCCGAGCCTGGGAATCAAACCTGAGACCTTCTTGCTGTGATGCAAACATGCTAACTGCTGTGCTACTGTGCCACCCTTTACACACTCCACTTTATCAAATATACACATTGTTTTGATTGGCATGAACTGGTCTTGAGTATTATGATTAAGGTGCTTGCGTATTCACTGGCTGATTTGCCAACCAGAAGACATGTGGCCACACATCACCACAGCCATGTTTCATCATCACTATCCATTTGTGAAAGGAGTTCCTTTACTAGCCACAGATACATGTACAGCCCCACTGTATTTGACAGTTTCACTGCTATAACCACATCCATCAATCACTTTTACTATGTCTTATTTTAAGCACCTCACTATTCCTTCAAGCCCACATCCATCACATCGTAGCCATCTCTTTATTTACGCTATCTTTTTTCCAGCCATGTATCTTGTTGGTTTCTCCCCCTCTGTCATGATATTCTAAATAGTTTCACATTTTACAACTGGTAGTACTACATATATGTACAAGTTGTCACTATATATATGTAGTTGTGCACAATCATCACTGCATATGTGTATCTCTTCATCCATGTTCCATGGGTGGCTTAGTGGAACCAGAGCCCCATCAGTAAACAACATGCTTGTATCAGCAGATGGGGGTCTGTGAGGTATCCTTAGAGTACACTGTGAGATATGACTGTAGGCTAAATGGGACAATCCACAGGGACGCCATGTGAATGATTCGGCCTGCGTACTTGGAACAGATATGCACACAGGAGAGATAACAGGTGGTGTAGCAGCATGCTTTCAAATGCCAGAAATATGTGATGCATATTTACACTAGAGATGGCATGGTGGGACACTGGGCAGTGTGGCTGCTTTACAGCTCCAGGGTCTCTTGTTTGATCTGGAGCTTGTTATACGCCCACATCCCAGAAACATGGCTTAAGTGGATTGGAGACTATAAATTAAAAAGTGTGAATGAGTGCATGAATCAGTGCGTACTGGCCTGCGATGGACTGATTTCCACTGCACCCAGTGTTCCCTGATCGGTATAGTGAAGTCTCTGAACAGTGGCAACTACTGTTTTATGCCTAGCAACTCAATACAAGTGAACAACACAGTGGCGTAGTGGTTAGCACTTTCACCTCACTGCTATGCCCAGTGCCCAGTAAGGGCGTTTCTGTGTGGAGTCTGCATGTTTTTCCCATGCTTGGGTGGGTTTCATCCGGGTACTCCGGTATCCTCATGCAGTCCAAAGACATGCGCATTAGGCTAGCTGGCTATTCTTAATCGCGTTATTGGTAGGTGTGAACATGAAAGTGAATGGTTGTTAGTCCGCTGATTGTTGATGGTCTGGTGAGCTGTTCCTTTGCCCAGAGTTGGCCGGGATCCTAATAAAGGGTAACACAATTCGGGAAATGTAATGAAATTAACTCAATATAAGCATGAAAATATAAAAGGCAAACTTCTTTCATCGGAACTTAGACAATGCTATGCACCTGTTATTAAAGAAAACCATACCAGACTGTATATGCATGTATGTGTACGCAATCATGAAGCCATCAACTGAAGCAGAGAAAGCGTGAATATATTTGGCAAGAAAATAATTATGCAGATTAATTCATTGTCTCTCACCATACTCAAGGCTACTGTCCAACAAGGGTCTTTGCACAACCAGGGGCTTCGATCCAATTATATGCCTATTCTTAACATGGGGATTCTTAACAAGGGGCTGCTGCCCAAACTAAGAATTCATCCTAATGAGGCATTCTGACCAACCACAAGCACTTCTTGACCAGAAGTTAGGAAATTAATCAAAAAACCCAAGTATTTTATTCAACTAGAGCATAGTTTTTCCAATTAAGGGGAATTTGCCACACGATTTGCATAACCAGAGGATTAGGCCAAACATTGGATTTTGCCCAACTAGTAGCTTTTCCCAAACAATATTTTATTCAGTTCTTTTTTACCTACCTACCTAACGTGGATTTGCCCTACAAGTGGCTGTTACCCAACTAAGGGCCTCATGGGATTTGAGATTTAAGCAGAAATGGGTGTATATTTTGTATTTATACTTAGCTAACACTAGGTCAGTGTGTCAAGTAATTACTAATAGAAAGTATTAAGAGTAAAGCATATTAATTCATTCATTCATTTTCTATTGATTTTTAAATGTATTATTAATTAAATTCAGGATTAATAAAACGGCTTCTTGGCATAGTGGTTAGCATGTTGCCTTAACAGCAAGAAGGTTCTGGGTTTTGGTTCCAGGCTTGTCAAGGGCTCTGTTATGAATTGTCCATTTAAAAAATAATATGAAAGGAATGTTTAATTTAACATTAACTAGCTATATGTACATGAACTATGCTAGACTATGATCCTACGACAAAGTTAATCAGATACCCCTGGGCTCTGAAACCAATGCACATTAACAAGCTGAAATGAAACAATTAAAAGCACATTTCCTGAACTATCCAATTAATTACCCCAACAAACCCCCCCTCGCCAAAACCACCCCAACCCAACCCCAGCAACCCCAAATGCTGGATTGTTCTGTATCTCTGCAGTGACTTACAGACAGTACAGGATATTTATCCTTGTTCTTAATTAACTGTCTGTATAACTGATATACACAATAACACAGCTCTTCTTGCTGCTGTATTCAGTGTGATTAGTTTTGTTTTCATGTCACTGGATATTTCTGGAGGGTCAGAATGAGCTCATAAGATAAGAATAATTCAGAATTTTTAGTCCCTCTATTAAATGGAAATGTAATCAATTTATACATTCCAACAACTTCAACACATTTTATAAGAAACACAATTATGTGACATTACCTCCTTTTCAAAATAACATGTTCTACAAAAAACTCTCAAAAGAATAAATCTGATAAATCTTAATTAAAATGCTAGCCATCATGTAATCTCCTTTATGCTTCAAGAAGGCAATGGGAACTCTCAAACAAAAGGCGACGGATAGGAGGATGGGAAAATAATGGACTGGGGTTCCTACTCTAATGGCAGTCACTGCATTCACAGGCCTTTGAACTGCACGGATCTCTATAGAGACAACATGGTAGCCGTGCTGCCACTCACAGATGAGGTCTGGCTGCGTATTTGGGCAGAATAATGATTACGTCTGAGAAAAAGGCAAAGAAAGTAGAAGACCTCAGAGCTTTAATGTAAACACATTACACCTCATCTCTATTGAGCAAAACATTTTAAGCATTGTAAAATGTTAGCTATGATTATCGATAATTACAGGTGTACACATGCAAAGCAGCATTGATCACAGACACATGGCAAGATTCATTGGTAGATTATTACTGTGATGATATTTAACACAGGGTGGCACAGTGGAGAAATGGTAACCACATCTACTTCACAGCAAGGAGATTCTGGGTTTGAATCCCGGGCATTTCTGTGTGCGGTTTGTATGTTCTCCCTGTGCATGCTTGGGTTTCTTCTGGGTACTACGGTTTCCTTCCAAAGTCATGCACATTAGGCTAATTGGCTGTTCCAAATTATTTAGGTGTAAATGTGAATGGTTGTGTGTCTGTGGTGCCCTTCGTCTGGCGAGCAGTTCAGTGTGTGTACCCCGCCTTTCCGAGTGAGTAAGTGAGTGATGTTTAAAGAGTACCGGTATCCTTACAGCATAACTTGTGTGTATGTAATATGGTTAAGTGATACAGACACCAATTTTAACATAAATGACTGTAAAAAGCACAAAACTGGTAACTTTATCCCGTGGATTACTATCAGGAGCTGAACTGCGAGGGTTTGTAGTCGCTTTTCTCTGGAAATGACGTGAACACATTGGGTGGGGGTTAACATCCATTGTGGAAACAGTAAGACATTACACTCTAGTAACTCTGGAGGATGAGAATGCTGCCAGAGATGTGCGTGATGGTAAATCCAAAATGGTTTATGCAGCTTATGTTTTGAAAACTCGGATTTCCTGTCGTCAGTTGGTTTAGGAATAAAAAGAAATTCTAGCGATTTCCCCACTTGTTGTTTGTGCAACTCAGCACTGGCCAATAATGTGTTATGCTACATGGTTCAGTGATGTAGCCTAGCCAATCCAACGAATTCGAGTCACCACGAGGCTGGAACAGCCAATCAGAGAGGCAACATGTCTCTGAATATGCCTAGAGTCATAACACTCATGCGCACTTTGAAAATGGGCAAGGACTGATGTTGATGGACAGAACCGTTGACGTTATACGTGATCATTTTAAATAGCTAGTAACACTAATTCACCACAGGTACCCTTTAACGCAATGTGGATTTTTTATATGATCAATTAAGCCAAATCAAACACATTCACATGGGTTTAATAAGGACTGTTTGCATGGGTGTAATAGGACCGTTTACTCTGTCCATCTGATATTGCACTCTACACTGTTTGAAAGAAATTAGGCAGAGAATTCTGATTCATTACCACAATTTTGGCTTTTCTAGCTAGTTTTGTTTATAGTGTTGTTGTTGTGTGAATGCCTCTCAAATGTAGTTGCCCTGCTGTCTATGAAACTAATTTCTTATTATATGCATGAAATAGCTCGAGTGGCATTTGATATAAAGGCTCATCAAACACAAGTTGATAAGTGTGCCAAAGGAATCTGATTATTTCCCAGTTAATTACACAGAGATGACAGTAAGCTTTTGTTGAAAGGCATATACGCAGTCTCAGTTATATAAATAATAATTATTCTCCTACTGCTTAAATATTTTACAGTTTTAAATGTGAGGCAGAATCATTTTAATGATGAATTAAGTTATGCTTTTATTTGATACCAAGCACATTTATAAGTAGCAGCTTGTCTGTTTTCAACCTACCAGTCCAAGCCTTTCATTTCACACTAGTAAGTGACTATCACAGATCTAGCAATCTAGCTAAGGAAGGTTTAACAAATTAGTAATACCCATGCTATTCAAATCTCCAGTGAAAGGTTCTTCAAATTGTGCAGCATTGCTTATCAGGAGAATGTTTTCCAGCTAACAGCATTACCAATCCACCACAGCATTGGAATCAGTTCTCCTGCTTTGCCAAAGTCTTTTCGCGTTACTCTGCTGAATCACATTACCATAGAAATGTCATGAGCCAGGATTTCCAAGCCTTCTTCCTTTACACATGATGTGTGTGCAACCAATCACGAAGGCTCTCTGTAATCTATAGTCAATTTAGATGTGAAACACGTGCAGCCTGGGATTTGCTGAAATCTTCCACACCTTATCCCATGCTCCCAGGTAACACTTACAATGTAAATGTCAACCATCCTTGTGAGAGCTACTGACTCAGAAGCCCTGTAGGGAAGCAACCAGAAAACTTCGGTCATCTTATGTTTTCATCTGACAGGTACGGGTTAGCAATCAGAATGCTATCCAAGCATGTAGCAGTTTAAGGATTAAGGACTCGGTGGTTGAGGTTAAATACAAATGGGACCAAGTAACACTGGCATTTGTAATTGGTATGACATGCAGCCAGTCATATAACCTTTTGATAGAAATCTCATGCATTGATCCTGGAAATAGAAAACCATAAATTAATTTTACAGATTTTATTCCTTTCACTGCGAAACAGCCAGCTTTCTGCATAGACAATTTCCCAAATACAAACTGCATATACATAGCCAGAATTATAATTAGAATTCAGACAAAAATTAACACCATGTAAAATATACCATGTATGCAGTATCAGAAGTTAGATAGTCATATTGATTCTAACTGAATCAGAAGGAATGCAACTGTACGTTTGTCCATAATTTTTTACTGGTAGTGTACAATATATATTTGCAGCCTACAAATATCACAGTCATCTGTCTACTGACTGCTCAAACCTGGAGTAATCAGGACATGTGGCATATGCATGCACAATGAAGACACGGTGTATATTTCACTCTATATTTCATGTTCAGTGTTAATTGCCTGTTTCTGACTTTGCTTAATATTTTGTATTATCTGGTGGACTTTAATCAATTTTGCCTGCACCTGCATCCATCTCCACTACCTGTGGAGAAAATTGGAATAAATTGGAATAATAAAGAGGTATCAATTCAGCTTCTTAATGTTGTTTGTTTTTTTTTTTAAATCAAAAAATAAGTATTTCGCTTTACTACTACTCTCATTTACTAGATTTCACAGGTGCTTGGATGATGCTAATACCCAGTTTGCAACACAAAAAGCTGCACCATTCCAATCAAATGATTCGAAAACATTTTCTGGGTAAACTTAACTCTAGGAACACACACACACACACACACACACACACACACAAAGTCAAAGTGTTTTAAGCATGGATTTGTTAGGAAATTTTTTTTTTTAACTTTGTCTTTGCTGTAGCTTACTTCAACTAATTGTCAAATTTTACCATAAATGTGGTTTTTAAAAACTATTTTAAAACATAATTTTTTCATTGCAATGTGATTTGCTACTTGGAGAATTATACTGCCCATTTTCATGCCTTTGCCCCTTCCTGCAAAACCCAGCTGTCTAATGTAATATCCTCTAGTACTCATTTGCACAGGAAACAAAATAGAGACACAGTGAATATGACTAGCTCACATTTGTTTTTTAAACAGTGCAATAAAAATTCATTTATAATTATTTTCTCTTCCTTTAGTTGCGTCCCATTTCTAGAGCAGATGGAATGCTTTGTGGTATCGTCATACTAGCCAGAATCACATCAGTGTATGGCATTTCATGCTAGCCATCAGATCAGTATGGTATTGTCAAGCTAGCATTTATATTGATATTTTGCAGTCAAGCTAGCCAATCTTATGGATATATGGTATTGTCATGCTAGCCATCATATCTGTATATGGTATTAGGTTCAATTCTGATAATAGAGATAAACTGTCTGAATCTATTTTTTTTTTTCAGTATTATATCAAATTCTCAAAAGCTCTTATATTTGTAAATTCTCCTAGTAGAGTACAAACGACCATGTTCCGTTAGTGACGTAGCATTTTGCCAGATTCTTTAAACAGATTATGCTTTAAAATTCTAAAATGATCTTAGACACTGAGAGACGCACATATTTTATAATTTCTTCCCACAAGTATAATTCAAATACTGTAACAAAATAAAAATAACATTTGCAAACCTACAGGTAAACATTAACTCCATAGAACCTGGATTGTATATATTCATTCATTTTCTAAGCCACTTATCAAGTTTTCTTAATTATTAATGCAAAATAAAAGTTGAATAAAATCTGACCTTAGCTGGTTTATTCATGCTGAGCAAGTGACTTCTTTTGGCACATAGATCCAGACTGTGGGCTCTTTTCTCACCAGTGGATCTCTGACAGTTTGAGATCTGGGGCCACGGAACTGTAGTGTGTAGCACTCTCTCTCATAAAAAATAAAAACACCTGATTCTAGTCTTCAGGCAATTCTCAGATTTCATGAGTTACAGTAGTGTGCGGTGAAGATTATACACCACCACTTTTGTGTAAAAGGGCTCCTAATGAGAAGTAAAAAATTACTTCTCTATAATTTTATGGTGAAAATGTATTAAACAATGCTATTGTAGGCAATGAGAACCAAAAAAATAATTCCGACAAGTATATTGAAGTAAAACTATGGCTAATAAACAAAATAATTGACAAATGTTATTTTTTTGACTTTTACACAGCATGAATGAACTTCAAACCATATGGAATGGTTCAGCGAGTGAAGAAATTAAAAATATGTGAACACTATTCCTGAAAGGTTAAATGCTGTGAATCAAAGTAAAGGGTGGCCACAATAAATACTGACTTTTTTTTTTCTCAAAAAGAGACTGTTATTTTTGTTATTACTATATATTGTTGTTTGTTTACTTATTCTCATCAATATGATCCAATATTACATGAAATAAATACTTCAAAAGTACTTGATTTCTGATTTATCTTCATTTTGTTAAGTGTATAATCATCACTGCATCATTGTATTTTTAAATTTCTTCACTCGCTAAACCATTCCATATGGTTTGAAGTTCATTCATGCTATGCAGAAGTCAAAAATATAAAACTTGCGACACCTTTTAATTTTTCTGAAAAATTGGTGTTTTCAGTGTTTGTTTATTAGCCATACTACTTCAATATACTTGCCGGAATTATTTTTTTGGTTCTCATTGCCTACAATAGCATTGTTCAATACATTGTCACCAAAAAAATTACAGAGAAGTAATTTTTTACTTCTTTTTATCAGGAGCCCTTTTACACAAAAGTGGTGGTGTATAATCTTCACTGCACACTACTGAATATTTGTGGTGTTCATAGACAAAAACACTATTCACCTAAAATCACCTAGCTACCCCTCAAAAATCAGAGAATGATATCTCAAGTTTGGAAGCTACTTTAAATTATACACAGTTCTTTAAATACTGTACCCCACTGCTTTTCTTATAGCATCAGAAGAGGCCCTCCATTCATTCTCTGACCTTGAAGATCCTCACAATCAGCATGGTGCCTTCTTCATGAGCAAGCATCCCACAGTTCATCACTCTGCCTACCTCTGTGTACAACTGCCTGTCAATCCCCCCCAATCCAAAGCATATGAATCCTCCTGCAAGGTCAAGGTAAAAGATGAAAATCTTCCTATGTCAGCACATACTCTTTACAAACACTATTGTAGCAGTTTATTAGATTATCACTACAATTCCAGACCTAACTCAGCAGAAGCCATGGCCACCCCAGCACAGACGGTCCCAGTGGCTTGCTGAATAGAGCATATTCACTAAGCTGCACAGCTAGTCCTTTCTGTAAATGCTAACTATCCAGAGATCTGCACTTGGAACTGCATTTTGTCCAATGTAATTCCAACTCATTACATTACCTTTACGGCATTTGGCAAATGCTTTTATCCAGAGCAACTTATAATTATCGTTTTTATACAACTGAGCAATTGAGGGATAAGGGCCTTGCTTATCAGCACCTTGGTGGTACTGGGGATTGAACCCCTGACCTTGGGATCAGTATCCCATTGCCTTAACCTCTGAACCACCACTGCCCCAGTGGTCTTCATTAATCTCTGGTACAATGCATATGACTGCACTGTATTATACTTGTATACTGCAGATGAATAGTGGACTATGGTTTCCTCAAGGTGCCTTTTCCTCCCACATTCCAAAAGCGGATGAGGTCAAATGCCAATTCTGATTTGTCCATAGGTGTGAATATGAGAGCAAATGGTTGTCTCTGTGTTATCCCTATGATAGACTGACAACCCATCCATGGTGTGCCCTGCCTCTCGCCCAGTCAGCTGGGATCGACATATACCCAGTTTCCCCATAACCCTAAAAAAAAAAATGAACGTATGGAAATACAAGAGCCACAGCTTTTCTCTGCCTAATGAGGCATTCTATAAATCTGATATGAGCAACTAGTCAATGGAGGAAATATTCCAGCCTTCCTGTTACATCCCAGATCTGATGTATTAGATGAAGGTTAACGGTTTGTAAAGGACTCATAATTTAGTTACTTGGGGTTTTATTTGATTTATTTAGGTAATGAAGGACTTACTTTGTATCAACAATAATGCCTCAATCACTCATGAAAAGCAACTACCTTATAAATATTTATTAATTCAATTGGTAATCATCAATATAATAATAAATAATTTTTGAATGGTATGAATGGCATGCAGAGGCATGGTGGCAAATAAACAGGTGCTTAAATTAGGGTGGAATAATTTCATAATAATTTTAGTTATTAACCATGTAAACATAATCGCAATGTTGCTGCATCACAATGTTGTTAATGACAGTAAGACTCAAAACGTGTACATTTAACATGTTTCACCCTCTCATAGCATTATAAAGTAAAGTAATGCTTATAACAACTCTGAAATTATTCATTGTTATTTTTTTAGACAATCAACCAAAACTTAACACAGGCTGAAACTAGCAAGCAAATGTTATCTGTGATGGCTGATACTCAGTGCAAATAGTTCGCTAGAACATTCTGTAAACTGATTTTAAAATGTTGTACTGTTAATAACTGTAGCAGTGCAAGTTAAGAAATGATGAAATCAGTTCACAGACATTAGACTACACTACTACTTTGTGCTGTATTGATTTTCATGCTGACCTCATGAAGCCCGGCTATATTACTCAGTAGATGGCGTTCAGAGGCTGCATGCATCATTTTGCGTTTTTATGATCTCAGCATACAGACAGCTCCCAGAAAGTATTCTACACTAGTTTTAAACTACAATACGTTAAATACACTGTATTACAGAACTTTAACCATTTTAATCAAATCTATCAAATACAAATTTAAAAATCCTATTGTTTGTCATCATTCATCCATTTTCTGAACCGCTCAATCCTAATTAGGGTCGCAGGGAGGCTGGTGCTCATCTCAGCCGACTCTGGGCGAGGGCAGAGTACACCCTGGACAGTTCACCAGGCCATCGCAGCCTATTGCATGTGAAATAGTAAATGATAAATACTGTGCATCCCTGTACCTTCTAAAATACTAAATAAAACCCAGAGGTAGAAATGGCAGTGCTGTCAGCCTGGTATGTGAGATCTGTATTTGTATTTGTTAACAGCAGTGCCAGTTTTAGCCCACTCTTCTGCTGACTGGCTGCAGTTCAACTAGTGATTGGTGGTGCCTTTGGTTGGTGATTCATCTGCTGATTCAAATTATTTCTGTGGGATTGAGACCCTGAGATTTTGCAGGCCACTCAAGTTATCCCAGTCATCCTGCTCAGTGAAAAAGTCACACACTTTCACTCCTATGCACACTGTACCCTGGAACGGAGTATCTGAGTTATATTTGGACATGAAGCACAGATGGAAAAAAGTAGTGTCTGACCACCAATTAATAATCTGATTTCATGCTTAGTTCCATTCATTTCGGTATGTAACCATCAGTTTTCATTACCTGTTTACACACACACACACACACACACACACACACACAGACGAGTTATTAGATTTGTTACTGCCCTCTTTTATTTATTTTTCTCGCTTTTCTCTTTTTCATTTCCCACAGATTTGTTACATAGTACGCATGAGATTTGTTGTGTCTATTTGCTGACTGTCTTCCTAAATGAAGGAAACCAGGGTGCCTGTAGGAAACCCACACAAGCACTGGGAGAACACACAAACTCCACACAGAAACACCTGAGACCAGGACTCGAACCCAGAACCTTCTTGCTGTGAGGCGGACATGCTAATCACTACGCCATGCATTGATCAATATTGCAAACATAAACCCAAAATATTTAATAGATTACTTTTTTTCTTACCCTACCCTTCCATCTCCATGTTAAAAAGCACCATCACCAATTGAAAAGAAAAAAAAAAAGAAAGATAACCAATAAAGTCAAACTTGAACAATTAAGGTCACTGCACATCAAAGACCATCAAGGACTCATAAATGTGACAAGCTTGCTCATCAGTGTTGAACTGAGAGAGAATCTCCACTCAATAATTCTATTTGAGGATGACAGTGATCGAACAGAGGCATCCACCATGTCCTCTCCAATGATTCCCCTCTTCTCCAGTAATATGAAGCCTGTCACCAAGTTATCAGCCGCTGCTCAGATCAGCTTTTACATGTGAGGACAAAAAAAGATGTGGCAAAAAGACATTTCGGACTACAGACTGCTCTATCATTAAGAATAGGCGAGGTCCATATCAAATCCTTCCTGATCCTTAAACTTTGGATCACTGTTTATTTTTGGATGTGATCCTTCCTTAAAAGTAACAACCTATAAGTATTGTATGGTCTATTAATGGTTGTTGGTTTTTTTTTCAGTTATGTATTCTGTTCCTTTGGTGCAATAATTCATGAATTGCCACACTGGCTCCAAAATAGGTTTTTTTATTCATTTCTTTTAATTCGCTGTGGTGAAATGTTGCCCTTTCGCTATAGCCCTGCAGATAGCATACCGTAAACTATTGACACATTGGCAGGCAGAAAAGCACCTCATGTGATAAGAATTATTACAAATTATTTGCCATCTTTTTGTAGAAATAACAATTAACAAACTTTCTTGATATATGGCCCAAGGTTAAAAAAAAAAAAAAAAAAAAAAAAGGGAAAACTTTCAACCTTGACTCACAGTACTCACTGAATTGCTATACAAATTTATTCAGCACTTATCAGTGTTAATATGGTATCAGGTGGTCACTAGGATTCCAATTCCTGCTTAACAGTATATAGAATTATACAAAAAAATAATAATAATTCAAGTGAGCAGCAGTTCTGTGGGTGAAAACAGCTTGTTGAGAGAGGTCAGAGATGAATGGCTAGACCACTTTGTACTGACAGGAAGGCTACGGTAACTACGGTAACTCAGATAACCACCTGTAAGGCTTATGGTTCATACGGAACATGAGGAAATGGAAGCCAGGCTTAAGGCAACTCAAAAGGTGTGCTTCTATTCTTTTGTTGCACTGTAGTCTTCTAATTTTTTGATAGGCACACAGATGCGCGCACACACACACACACACACACACACACACACACACACACACACACACACACACACACACAGCTCTACATCCTCTCAGCTCTCTCTCTGGTTACCAGCTTTTCTCTGCAAACACACAGGAGACCTACAGTACATAACTAAACTGCCAGTAATTAGATACAGTTGAGGATCGTGATACATTACCTGCTGGTTTGACCTAGCTTCTCTTCATCTACAGATGACACGAGATCTATCACCTGCTTCCACACCAACGTTTACAACCGTGATAAGCAAAAAAAATCATCTCAGAACACACAAAATGCAGAACCTTGAGAGTTATAGTATCAGAAGACATCAGGTTCCACACCTGACAGCCAAGAACTGGAATCTGAGGCTAAAGTGGACCTGGATTCACAAAAACTGGACAGTTGAAGACTGGAAGAATATTACTTGGTCTTTGTGCCAGTACTCTATGCTGCCTTTATAAATGTAATTGTTTATTGTGAGGTGTCCTGTGACTTCTATTGCACACATTCTTGATTCTTTTAATAAGAAAAGATAAAGACCTCATTTTTATATACACTCATACAATAACAATAAAGGTATTTTATTCAAAACATTCAGCCTTATATTGTTTATTTTATGATTTTTAATTTTGCTGTTTGAAATTTGCGTGATTGTGTCAGTATATCCTACTATTACAAACAAAATGTTATCTTTTGGTTTTAGCAGACAATTTTTTTTGTCTAGCCCCGCGGAGGCCTGGCGAGCTGTTCAGGGTGTACTCTGCCCTCACCCAGAGTCAGCTGAGATGGGCGCCAGCCTCCCCACGACCCTAATTAGGATTAAGCGGTTCAGAAAATGAATGAATTTCTTGTCTATACAAAATTTGTGGAAAAAACTATGATGCCAAATGTTACAGAAAGAAACTACAACCTCGCTTAAATGTAGTGTTCCGTGTCCAACTTATATCATGTGTTTCTCCGGCAATAAATACATAAAACAGTATAAGATATAAAATCTTTTTTTATTAGTATTAGCAGCTAGACTGATGAGACCAGAACCACCTTGCTTATTTAAAACATTTCAAAAAGTCTGTAAATGTATGGCTGTTTGTTTGTAATTACCTCCACCAGTGTATGTATAAATTACAATCAGTTTGTGTGTTTGTTAGCAGGAATACAAACAAAAAATATATGCAGATTTTCATGAAATTTCTATCAGAGGTGGGGTTTTAGACAAGGCAGACTACAGATTACATTTTGGGGATGACCCGGATGAAATTCTGAATCCAGGAATTTTTTTAAAGGATTCTTTAACATGGTGCAATAAGATGACTTTTTGTAAATGTGCACATTCAGCAAGAGGTGCTGTATACGGTGTGTTATTTTTCAGAGCTTGGCAGAAGTTTGCGCTCTGTGAGTTCTCTAATTTGCAAAACATTTTGTTGGATTTGAACTACACAATTTACTCAAAAAAATTTTCACTTGGATAATGCTTATTTATTTGTCTATATGCATATGGGGAAAAACAACAGGAACACAATTTCTTCAGAGAATAAATAAATAACTGAGAGCTCAGAGCTCATACCCTAAACCGTGGAGCATCTGATGCTAAACCTCTCCAAATCCAACCAGCCCTGGGAGATCTCACTAAGCAGTAACCTGTCCATCATTAGGTCTCCCAGGCAACCAAACCTCTCCAGCATGACATAAATGTCCCCATAATTCCACCTGCTGCTCTTTTCTCAGGGTGTCGTCCCCAAGAGTGAATGAACCCTGATTTAGGCACGTATAGCAATTCTGTGGTATAGAGGTAATGTAAACATACAATGTATTCTTAGCCTCTGAAATGATTCAGTACTGTAAATATAATGTGGGAAATTATGTCTGTTTTTTTAGAAGATGTGTGTGAGCCAAAGAAACAAAGAAGAATGAAACTACGCTTTTACTGTAATAAAATACTTGTACGTGTGGAAAGAAGTCTGAAGATCAAGATTCCACTGGGGCCTGATCATTTCAGGGGCCACAATGATTCTGTGTGTAGATACTGATCATAAAATAACACAGTTAAAATTCCACTATTTGGTCTTGTTTGTTTCCTTTGTACACCACAGCGGAGTAACAATGTATATAATTTCTGAATATGCATTAGTCTCTTCTAAATGGTGGTAATAGGTTGATTTGGCAACATGAGTAACATGAGAGACATCATCAGTACACATTTTTCTCAGGATGGTGTGTGTAAATTAGAGCACAAATCAAACTGGCACTGGCTTCATTGTACATTTCATTACTCTTCAGTACTTCCAGCTTAACAGGCCATCAATACAATGCTTTAGCAGATGAAGACTATGACAGTCACAGGGGAAAATAGTAACATATATATATATATATATATATATATATATATACACATACATATGTGTGTGTGTGTGTGTGTGTGTGTGTGTGTGTGTGTGTGTGCGCGCGCGTGTGTGTATACCACAAAGATGGTACTTAAAAGTTTCTTAACCCTTAAGAATTTTCTATATATCCACATAAATATACCATTATCGGATTTTTATATACAACATTATAAGATTTTTACACAAGTCCTAAAAGTAGAATTAAAGAGAATTTAATTAAACAAATAAGACTAAAATGTTGCACTTGATTAAAATGATCCAGTATCATATATGTGTGAGTGGCAAAAGTATGTGAACCTTTGCTTTCAAATCCTTTTATGCACTAATAACTGTAAATAAATGTTTGTGGTAACTCACAATCTTTAAGGTCCTCACAAATCCCTTTTGGTTGCACCATGATATACTTCCACAAAAATTATTTTGTGAAAGTGTGAGAGATCCCTGTTCTTTAAATAAGACAGGGAGCACACTCACACCTGGTTGTCATCCAACTGACTGAAAACACCCAAGTCTAATTTCACCTTCAAATTTAACAGGTAATAGAAGAAGGTAAGTCTGTTGGGCTTTTTACACCCGAGCCTACTGGCTCATCAGACTGGAGTTTAGCCCGGTTTCTGTAGTGTGAAACTAGGAGTTCAACCCATTTATACTGGTGAGTGGGAGCCCAGCATCCTAACCATTACACCACCACCCCTGGAGACATGCACAAGAACACAGAACATACTAGAAGGTTCACATATCAAATTATTTTTCTCAATAAATAAATAACCAAGTATATTATTTTGTGTTATTTGTTTACCTGGATTCTTTTGATTTGCTTTTTGCACAGTGTGAAAATCTGATGTAGGTTATATTTATACAGAATTATATAAAATATATAAAGGTTTCATAAACTTTCATGCACCAGTGTATATGGGAAATGGTGAAAGGGCAATTTTGACACCAATTTTCTATATTTACATTTATTCCAAACCTACTTTCTTCCTATTGCCAAATATAGTTATCTGCATAACAGCTTGTGACTGTGGTCAGAGTCATCCACAGCTGACTTCTATCATCTCCTGTCATCTCTTCAGCTCCAGTGAGTGTAATTTTCATAGTGGGGTTCCTTCATATTTCTGCCATGTGGGGTTCCTTCACTCAGTCCCACAGGCTTAAACCTACCGTCAGTGGGTTTCCTTTATAATACTGCATGCTGTTTGCTGTCCAGTTTGTTACATTAGATGAACAGCTAACAGAAAACACAGTGTGGACTATAGCGTGGCCCATGATTCTCCCTGCTTCTGCCTTGACAACTTCCACTCATAGTTTTCCACACACCTCACCATCTGGCCAACTACCGGACCTGTGGCTAGAATAGTTGCACTGAACATTGCACTGTTCAGCTTGTCTGCTACGTTACCTGCATTAGTAATGCAGCAAAACTAGGTAGGTGGTCTGCATTGAGGTAAAGTGCAACTAAAGCCTGAGACACTCCTAGCATGTTGGACTACTGAAAGTTTACTTTTGGACAATGCAAAATTGTTTCTTTTACTAAATTAGAGAAATCACCCAAATTACCTGTTCAGGTTAGCAAATAAGCGCATGAGAAGAAAGATGAACAAGCCCAAGCAAGCGAATGAAGAAGTCACCTATATTGTGCAGTTTTTCCTTATTTTCTGGCCCCCGCTTCTTCCTTTCTTCTCCTATAAGCAGCAGTCCAAGTGCTGACTACACCAGTGCCAACTTCTTATTTGGCATGTCCTCAATTAAAAGTAGCTATACAAAACCATCTGTGCTGAGCAAGCGAAAGGCATGTGAAAATAATACGCAAACACTTTGTTTACGGTTTATATCTTCACAGTCATTCTGGTGTCCTTATTGAATGATGTATACATTAGCCAGATCTGCTAACACAGCAACACAATGTGTACTTACATACAAGATAGTATTCAGTCAATATTCACTGCCTTGGTGATCATCTGAGTTTTGTATAGACATAGTTACATGAGTAATATTTTCATTGATCAGTGACTAACGGTGATTACAGGATACAAATAAGCAGGTAAAGGTTTTGCGTTTTCTTCAAAGATCCAAGTATGGAAACTTGGGTCCTCGAACAGGTACATGGATTTGAACTCATGGATTTGCCAAATTTCTCATTTGCCTGCTTAATCCTATTAGGTTCAGCCAACACTGGGCAAAGACGGGATACTCCCTGAACAGATCACCAGACCATCTGAGGGCAGCACACAAACCGTTTTCTCTCACACTTACACCCAGGGGTAAGTTGGAACAGCCAATTAGCCTAATGTGCATGTCTTTGGACTCTGAGAGAAATCCAGAGTACCTGGAGGAAACCCACACAAGCACAGGAAGAAAATGTAAACTCCAGACAGAAACGCCCAAGCCCGGGCCTTGAACCCAGGACTTTCTTGCTTTAAGGTGAACGTGGTAAACACTACAGCACCGTGCCGCCCTGAACTCATAACCTTTCACTTTAATCTCTGAACCACCCACCACCAGTCTTTTCTATAGTTTCCTACCAAACAGAACCGATAACAGAAATAGTCAGTCTGCAGATATCTTATCAAACATATAGCTTGGTCTAGTCCAGACTTTCAGTGATAAATAAGCAGGTGTGGTGTGTGCAAATGAAGGATGGAAAAGATGAATAGTGTCAATCAGAGCATCAGCGGATGGCCTGTTGAACAGAGTTTGGATATGAAAAGCCTGTCTTTGTGGTGCTTCCGCTGCCTGTTCTGGGGCCTGACCTTTACCTGTAGGGAGCCAGATGTCCTTCATTAGCCAGGAAGCGTAGTGCTTCGATAACATCCTGTTGTTTGGCCTCTGCAAGACTGACAGCTGGACAAAACCCCTGGCTGTCTGGAGAACTGGGCAGACAAACAGTGCCACAATACCCATACAGTGCCATGGCTGTGAACCCCCATTATGCTTGAGGCGGGCAGCCAGGCAAGGCCTTTGAAGTACTTGGCTTCTTCTCCTTTTTGTGTTCATTTGTTATTTGATTTAAATTCTGAATGCAGTGTTTTGAAAAAGGTTTTATTTATTGGATGCACTAAGGTATTGGCTCACATTGTCGGTGGGGAAAATATAAAAAAAATGGCTTCATTTGCATTGAAGCGATTAGACCCAGGATAACAGGATGACTTCAGTGTCGCTCATTTGAAATGGATGAAAAGGTCCTGTCTCTTCAAAAAATAGATGCGAGAGCTGAGATATTAACACATAGGAAAGAATCACAATGGTGCTTTCAATCAACCATCATCATTATCACTGAAAATAACAGCTCTTAAAACTAATGGCTTTTATTATTTTTTACATGATTGCGTCATTTTAAAAGACAGTTCGAATCTACATTTGGATTCAGTCACAAGTTTGAACAATTAATGTGGTATAGTATAAAGAAAGTATTATTATGGAATGTCCAGCTTTGCATGTACGTCTCCTTTCTGCAGGAAACAATGAATTATACTGACAGCAGAATTAGGATTCATGAGCTATGGCAAAGCCACGCCTCCGCAGTTCTTTGCACCACTGATCCCCGTTCACCTCTGCTCTCCTGATGTGCATGTCTCTGCCTCTAATTTCCTCCATAAATCTTTTCCTCCTGTTCCCTCCTCCTTCAACACGTGCTCTCCCCCACAATCCCCTACTGCACTACTGAGCACATGATTGCAGGAACTGGAAGAAGTAAGTGTGTGCGTGTGCGTGTGTGTGTGTGTGTGTGACTAAATGAATGAAGAGCTATGCATGGCCATAGCCAAAGCTCCCTTTAGTCTTGTGCAGCATTACAAAATACATCAAAGCAATTTTTTCAATTTTGTTTGAGAGAGTTTTGAGAACACTTTATTGCCAGGAACTATTTATGTTTTATCATTTTCAGAACATTAAATAAGTCCTTTCTAACATCCGAAGATATGAGCATGTAATCATATCAAACCTGAATAAAATCTCTGAACACATGGCCTTGTTGACTACGTAATGTAGCATCAGCTAAATAAAATGTGATCAAACTCACTAAAACCAAAATGAAATGGAAGCTTTCCGTTTCAATTCAATTCAGTTGTATTTGTGTAGCACTTTTTACAATTGACACTGCCGGAAAGCAGCTTTATCCAGAAAAACAAGTTTGGCACAGAATTTAAATTTGTGATTTTAAACATTTCTCTATAAACCCAAAACAGTACATCCCTCCTGAGCAAGCCTGTGGTGATGGTGGCAAGGGAAAACTCCCCCAGTCAACACGAGGAAGAAACCTTAAAGCAGGGATGTCAAGTTCATTTTTACTGAGGGCCACATCACTAAATGTCCAGGTCACCAAGGGCCGAATAAACACTGAACACCTATTCAAAAAGGGCAAGCATGAATGACTAGCTGTTTACTTGAAATAGTTAGGCTCCATCTAATGGATGGAGGATGAATTGCATTTTATGGTAGTGGTTGTAAAGAATGTACGATAATCATATACTTTAAAAGCTCTCGTGGGCCACATGACATGAGTTGGAGGGCCGGATGTGCCTTAGAGGGTACCTGTGGTGAATGTGTATTACTATCTCTATAAAATGATCGAGTATGACATCACCGGTTCCATCGGGCAACTTCAGTCCTTGCTTCTTGTAAAGTACGAGCAAATGCTGCCACCCTACTACTACTACTAGGCATTAGGGACGTGAATCTAACAACAACTAACGATTCAATTCGATTCCGATTTTGGCGGTGACGATTTGATTCAGAATCGATTCTTGATTCAAACCAATGTTTGATTCATAACCATTACAAACAAAGGGTGCCAATTTCACGAGTAACTACATTCTTCTATAAGCTAGGAACAA
>JBCNYH010000016.1:806681-825535 GCA_039654325.1 Tandanus tandanus
AGGCCATCGCAGGGCAGAAACACGCTGACGGCTATGCAGCCTACTCTTGACGAAAATCAGCAATGGTTCTTTTACACACCTCTCACCACAGACAGTGAGAGACATGGCCGGCCTTTGACAACCCAGTTAGCTGCACCGGGGGGACAGTGGGTTAGGGATAGTGGGGCTTGAACCCCCGACCTTGAGATCAGTAATCCCGCACCCTACCATCGGGCCACCACTGCCCCGGGAGTAATTATCACGCATGTTATTTATGAGATTCTACACTGAATGTGTAACCAGGCATGAAATATGCCTTTATCATCATGTTTCTTCCAAATACCATCATTGATGTCATTAAATGGAGCAACTATGCGCAAATCTGCTTTAGTGCTAAATGGTTCATGGAAGAGAAAAACAGTCTTGTAATTAAAAAAAATTTAAAATGTTGTGGATGCCCGATTCTGGCAAGGGATTCAAAAATATCTCAAAATATCTGAAATAAATAATTTCACTGCAAGGAAAATAATACAGTAGAACAGATTTCAAACAACTACAAATTTGTCTTGGAAAGGCCATGCCAGCAGTTTCAGCACAAAAGCAGACCATTTCATGCAAAAAGCAGTCTCAAACATTAAAATTTGATCACAGGATGGTGTGAAATCAGGAGATAAAATTTGATTTGCATGGGAAGCATTCCAGGAAAAAGTCTTAGCTGCCAAAAAAGAACATCAGAGCAAAACTACAATTTGCCAATAGTCATACTGGAAAAGACCAGGCGTTTTAGAATTACATCCTGGCTACAGTACACTGAAGAAAAACTTCATACCTACTATGATTCATGGTGGTGAAAATGTTATGGTTTGGGGTTGTTTTGCTGCCTCAAGGACTGGGCAGCTTGCAATCATTGATTCAACTATGAAATTCTGCATAATATCAAGAAGTGCCTAATGGTAATGTGAGGCCTTCTGTCTAAAAGCTAAAGTTGAGTTTTCAACAGAATAATGATCTTAATGACAGACAGCTAATGACAGATTTGAAGCCATGTGAAATAATGTGGGGCAGGTGAATTCATGTAAAATTCTTGTGGGTTCTTAAAAATGGATTCTTAAAAATTACCATCACAGGTCCAACACACACACACAACCGTTGACACGCACACTCACACTCACACTTAGGGACAATTTGGAACAGTCAATTACCCTAATGTGCATGTCTTTGGACTGTGGGAGGAAACTAGAGTACCCGGAGGAGACCCACATAAGCACTTAGGAGAACATGAAAAAACCTGAGAGAAACTCCTGAGCCCGGGACTTGAACTGCTGTGAGGCGGAAGTGCCAGCCACTGGGCCACCGTGCTGCCCTCTATAAACATTATGGGAAATGAATATCAGCCTAACATATTGGGTATCGTCCTAAATTGTGAGTAATGGGTTGGTGCATCAGGTTTTAACCTGAAATTACTTTAATTTATAGCAGAGGTAATATTTGGATTTTGCAGTGCTTTAATATCACCTAGTTTTATTTAAAGCCTGTTTAGAAACATTAATATGTGGTACAGCATTTTGGTCAGGGTGATATGGTGCATGTTCTGTTTTGGTTAAAGCAGTACACCACCATTATGCCACATTCAGCCAACTGGCTGGTTCTGGACAGATATATTAAAGATAATAATAATAATAAAAATAAATAAAAAAGTTAGAGAATGTACTGCTACTCCATAATTGATAAAATCCACTGATGGAGGACTGTAAGATGTCCCTCAGGTTGAACAGCAGTGGCAAGCTCTGTTAGCTACACAACAAAAACAAATCAATTTATTAAAAAAAAAAAAAAAAAAAAGGCAGAAAGTTGTGTGTGCAAAGATACTGAGGCAGAACTTTTGTGGTGTGCCTTGTTACACTCCCTGGTCAAGTACAAAACCTTGGGTTACTTTTGTTTTTACACTTAAATATTTTTGGTGCCTAGTTAAGACAGGAGCAACAGCGCAAACTGAGGAACTAAATGAGCCACTGGATAATCTAAGTAACAGAACCATTTAGATACAATCCAAAAAAATTAACACCTTTGATGTGTCATGATTGTTGGTGACAGATGGTCTGGTTTGAATATTTCAGATCCCGCTGACCTGTTGAGACTTTAAACACAACGGGTAGGTGTAGGTTTTACTCAAAATGGTGCCAAAAACAAAAAACATTCAGTGAGTAGCGTATCTGCAGGAGAAAACACCTTGCAGTTGAGTGGTTCAAGGTAATGGGAAGGCTAAAGTAACTCAAATAACCACTCTTTACCACCATGGTGAAGATAGAAGAAACACAAAATGCTCAAACCTTGAGCTGGAAGGGCTACAACTGCAGAAAACCATATAGGGTTCCACTCCTGGAACAAGAACCCAAGGCTTTCAAATACACAGGCTCATCTAAACTGTGCAGTTGTTTTTCTTTAATCCAACATTACACACAAAATTCATTTAAAATCTCTTAAAGCCCGAGATTTGTTGTAATATATGAGATCAGAAAATTAGACCCTACAAAACTCTGCTTAGAACTATTTTAAAATACAATTTTTGCACACAGTCTTCAGTGAGGAGACAGTACCTTTTATTCTGTCAAGTGACACATCATATTAATATATATGTATATACAGTGCATGACACCTAATTTACATGATAAGAAAGCAATTCAAAACAAGCAATCATAAAATAAAAGAGAAATGGGTCTCTTTTGCTGAATTAAAAACTTCAATGCATTCTAAAAACACTAAACACTTGGATAATATTTGCATATTACACGTGAGAATAAAGCACTACCGTAGCACACACCTATCCAGATTATTTGCTCACAGATGGCTTTATTATGCATAAAGAAAGATGACGTTAGCTGGCTGGTTATGATGACTTTGTGATAGTCATTCACCTCAGTGGAAAAAAATGCCGATTTTTCTAAACTGGATTAAACAGCTAACATTTACATTCTTTGAATCAGGTAAAATACATCAAATTTTTCTCCATGTTGTTACCAATCTCCATGACATGAAGTGATCTAGATCTACAATCCCTTACAGTCTATATAGGAAATGCTGAGACACAACAACATACACATTTTTGTTAAGTAGTGACTGCAGTCCAAGCTACTGTGACATGGTTTAGAAAAAAAAAAAAGAAAGAAAAAGAAAAAAAAAAAAGCATGACACAGAGCTCCATTTACTTTCATACAACATTCATTCTTTAGCAGCTGAGCTAAAAGCTAAGGCTTATTCACAAGCCAACTGAATAGTATACTTAAAAAAAAAAATTTGAGAATCTGGGGTGATGTGCAGTTTCAACCTGTTAGCATTCAGAGAAATGTGCTACTGGATATGGGTGCATTCTGCTACGATTACTATATTAGTTTATATGCACAATAACATTCAGTAAGTACTCCTAAGATGTGATGTTTGTGAATGGCAAGTCATGATCAATTATATTACAAGGTGCATGAGAGGGGAAAATATCAGTGTATAACCTTTATATACACACAAGACAGATCAGTAATACATTGTTCTTTCTAGTGTATGAGAAAATTCAAACTTTGATGTGGTCGAAAATACACAAAGTCACAAAAAGAAACCATTTGAGAAAGGTGCCTGACAATATTGTACAAGCACAAGAGAAAGCAGAGAGCGCCCTCTAGCCGGACATCACTATGCCTACACCTGCACTGCGTGATTAAAGCATTTTTATCATTTCTTCTCCAGATCAGACCTCACTAACCCAGTGAAGGCAGACTTGAACGCATTCAGAAACATGACAGAGCCACTCGTTAAAAACAAAAGCAAAAACCACATAGTGGTGAGACCTCACATATTTTATAAAAAAAAAAAAAATTCTACCCAGCAGGGAAATTAAATATAATATTCTATTAACAACTTAAAATCCTTAAAAATTAAAAATTAAAAATTCAGTAACTAATGCCCGTTTAAACTACTGAAATATCCAGGGGCTCCGAGCTGAGCCAGTTCCTTTTGGAAGACTATGATACAGTAACGCTATTGTAGAGTATATAAATAATCTGTTTAAATAATTCCAATCAGACAAAACCACCAAAACGTGTAAATAATATACTTATAATGCACTTATAAGGTCACATCAACATGTGGTCAGAAGTGTCATATACAGTGTAGATTTAGAGAATAGAGTCTTGCTCTGTGGTCTATAGTCTTATAGTCTAGGACTTGTGTGATTATGCTAACTCAACACACTATGGGTGCTTTCACGCTTGCTGGGGGTTTTTTTTTCTTTCTTGTTTATCTTTACCTGGGGGAAAAAAGTAACTGGTTGGCACACTTATTTTTTTATTTTTACATGATATGCACACCACCGTTACAACACCCTCAGCAATTAAACTGAATACTAACCAGACATGGTTGCCATTGAGTTTTATTGCCAGCATTTAAGATCTAATAAAGATCTGTTTAGCAACGAGAAGGTGGTTTACTGTGCAACTTTGCTGAACGCAGCTCCAGTCAAAACTAGTGAGTGATTTATTGTTCATCTCCATGTGATTGGTTCACTCACTAAAAAAACTTTTCCACTAAGTTTTTTATTCATGTTTGTTCTTCTCACTTGCCCCTAAACTTGTGATCTAATTAGCCGAGTGGTTTCATGGCATTCTGCATTGAAAGTGCTCCTTTGAGACCAAAAAACGCTGGCGGCAATGCTTTTTAAAAGCAGTGTGTTTTGTGACTGCTTCCCATCGGATTACGTGCAAAGAATTCACTTGGGGTTGATGGTGGAAGAAAAAAAAAAAAAAAACGTCTACTGTGAAAGCATCCTGAGTATACACACTGAAGTGTGTTCTGTTAACAGAAGTTATGCACACAACGTTCTATCTACCGTCTAGAATCTGTCTATTCTACTTAAAAACTTAGTCATATGTGTTCAGTATTTAAAAACCTGTGGAAACAGCAGTGTGACAGCACATTACATTAATTGTAGTGTAGATTCCTTTAGTGTGTTTAAAAAGCACATTCAGTTACCCATTATAGTCAAGATAGGAACAAATTCAGTACTTTGTGTATGTAGTGATAATTTTGGTCCAATTTTTAAGGAGACAGACACTGCATATACTCAATCATATTCAAGCCCTAAAAAGGACATTGCCGAACAATCCATAATGAAATGTGATGCTATCTATCTATCTAGTGTTGATGTACTTATGGAACAATTATGATTTTTGTACTATATTTTGTTTGTTTCTAAATCGTGTCTAGATTGTACATCCATACAACTCACAACACAGAAATGCAGGGAAACCTGAACTCATCAGAAGAGGCCAGGACAAATGAAATACGTGTTCCACGCTTGACTGAGATCTACTGCTGACAGGTGGACGACAAACTGGGGTGAGGAGGGAGGTGGCGAATGAGAGCCACTGAAGAGAGGACGCATTTTCTCACGGTGTCTGGGCTCCAGATCTCTTGAATGTTCCCAGCAGGCTTTGCACACCCTTCTTGACACTGGAGCCCACCCTGCGTGCAACAGAGTCTGCAGGAGGGCCAGGCAAACATGAGATACTGCTGGGGGGCCTGGCATCTAGACACTTCTGATACCTTAGCTGGAGCCAGACACACACAGAGATGGAGAAAATTACAAATACTGCAATGTCTTATACATGCAATATAGCGCAGCCTCAAAACATTCATTAAAATCAGCCTGTCATTATGAAGGTAATTACCAGCAGGAACTATTGCACTTATCCACATGCAAAGGAATATGAAATATACAGAAACCACTGAGAAGCTCTTGGAATTACCTTTTAGTCTTTTCACAAGTGCATGTACAACGTTTTATTGCAGAGAAGAACAAGCAGTAGCTTTAATAACTTTTTAATGAAAATTGCGATTAAAATTACTTTTATATAAATATTTGCTTTAACTTTTCAGTGTAGGTATATTTAAACTATTTTTTTTTAGGTTTGGACTATTTTCAGCCAAAGTTGTCCATAAGAAATACAGTAAACTGGTAACTGGGGTGAGGTAAATACTGACCCAAACCCATCAATCATTCCAGATTCACCTGTCAAATTCATTTTATGACATACTGTCCTCTTTGTGTATTAGAATATGCATCAGCTATGTAGTACTCCGATGTTTGAATGCAGATTTCCTGCAAAAAAAAAAGCATACAATTTGTCGGCTCTCCTTTTTGTATAATAAACAGTATTTGCCTCAGGCTCTGAGATATCGCTGAATAGTCCCCTCCATGATCTGTCTCAGGGACTTTTCAGCGACATCCACCTCACTTTATATACACTAAACTACAATCAAGATTTGTATAGTTTATTTTACATATTTAAGCATTACAGAGGCAGGTCAGGTAAGCACTGGGCTTTAAAAGCAGACCATAAGTGCTGTGTAGATTTAACGAGGTCTTTTTAAACTCATTCACAGTATTAGTGTATTATACTACACAAGCAGGACATAAAGCAGTGTGTTAACTACACAGCACTTTAGTTCAGAGTTTTAGTATATACTACACAGAAACATAAGTAAACCGATCCGCAACAGTGCGTTTTTAATCTCATTCAAAGTTTTCGTATATAACACAGAAAAATGTTTTTAAAGCGGTACAGTGATGGCACTGCCTGGTTCAAGTGGCCGTGCCAAACCATGAGTGTCCATAGATTTGATTCAAGCATTATCTACTTGGGATAATGTTTAAATCCTCAAGTATTGGACAATCAAATCATGCCGTTTCCATAAAGTTTCCATGTACTGACTGCGTATGCATGTATATAAATAAACACGCACACTAAAGAAAAATTAAGTCTGAACTTTTTCAAACCTTATATTATATGTTAATAGTTAGTCACCACCATAACAGGTATCAGTCATAAATTAAAACAAGATTCAAGGTGTCCTCAATTCATTATACTAGTTTAGATTTTTAACCATTTATTCACTCCTGCATGAGATCACATTATTTTAGCTTCCCCCCCCAGATTATGGTTAATTTTATCCTCTGCTTACATTAATTAAAACTCATAGTTGGGTTGTTCTGATCTGCACTCTGACAGTGATACCTTGTTCATTACACTCACCATGCATGCAGCCTGCACGGCCTCGCTCAGACTGGCAGCATTGGGCTCACACCAGAACATGTGGCAGATGAAATCTCCAGGGCCTTCAGCCATGATGAAGGCAAAAGTATGTACATCTTTCCCCACGCCCATGAAAGACAGGAAGCGTACGCGACACTCCGACAGAACCTCCTCAGTCTACACACAAGACAAAACACAGAAGCAATGTGTTATTTCAAACCACACCAAAATAAACACAACATTTTTTACACATAATGAATTATGAAACCGTGTATTAGAGGTTGACAGATTCGGTCTGCTGATGAATTTGTCTGTTTATGCTGTATTAAAATAATCTCCTTCCTCCAATGTCTGCGTACACAAGGTCGATTATACAAAGAACAAAGACTGCACAGATTCGCTGCAGCCATGCAAAAACCTCCATACTTTTGTAATCTGAGCCAGTGTGCCACCCACAGCCAGGTAGCATTTCTGTAGCCTGTCTCTATGTCCTGCCCAAATCAAATACAATCAACAAAAGTTTCTGTAGCCTGTCTCTATGTCCTGCCCACTGTGCTTAGCTGGTGGAATTATGAAGCAAAATAATAACTGAATTTACTCGTATTCACCTTCACAGAAAGAAAAGTCAGCAGAAACAACAGATTCAATTTGTACTTTTAGTGGTACAGAAACCACTTCTGAAACACCACGATTTGTCTGGTGGAAGCAAGTAGCTTGTCTAGCTCAGACCTGATCAGCAGGTCGAGGGTGAATAACGCAGGTCCTCCTTCACTCTTGCACACACAGCTAGAACTGATGGCTTTCAGCAGTATATTTTCTCACAGATTGTGTTCAAAATACTGTACTGCAATAAACCAAGATTACAATAAACCAAAATATGAGATTATTAAGGCTGTTTCTAGATATATCTGACTATTTTAAGCTTTAAGTGTCCTATTCAATATAGTTTGTAGAAAGAAGCAAAAATATTATAAGTCTAAAAATAGAAAACAGTTTGTCCAGAAACAGCCTTATTAATATTTTTAAATCTTACATATTATTTATACACATTGCATTTGAGATGTGAATGAGGCCTGTATTCTTATAAAGTTTAACTATTTAAGATAAATGAATATTGTTGCCAAATATTAGTTATTATTGTCCTGGATTACTAGAATTCTCTATTTGCGCAGTTAAAAACCATTGTTTTGTCAGATGCATCATCGCCGGCATCAGTCATTACAAAACCCATATCAGCTGAGCACTACTGAGTATGTGTGTGATTATACTTACATCTGAAATGAGTATAGTAAGAGTAGCAGAGGCCACATTCACAGTCACAGGACTCCACTCTGCTTTGTCTCTTGAGGCGAGGGCAGTTTCCAAGGCCGTATTAACAATATCCATGCCTAAACAGAGTACATAATGCAGAACAAAAATATTTAATGCAAAAATAAAACTGCTCTCCGGGCACCAAAATGATCCCTCATTCATGTGCGCTCACTTTGATTGGGATAACTGCAGAGCAAAATTTACCTTGTAGGATTAATTCAATTTCTCCAAAATTAAATATATAAATACCTTAATAAAAAATGTACTTCGATTCAAATCCTTTGTGCATTACAATGTTAAAAAAAAGCCACAACCCCTGCACCCCACCTCGAGAGTCACATTACACCAAAGTTTGAATGTGGTGTCTTAACAGGGGGGAAAACAAATCTATATTGGGCCATGGCTTTGCGGTACTTGATTTTGACTCTCCTGGTTTGCTATGTTTTAGTAAAGCTTTGAAGCTACTCTGAGGGTGAGTCAGGAAATACCTCTCCCTTCCTAAATCATTTTCCTAAATCTGCATTCCTGAACAGAACAAGAAAACACCAGGGTAGAACTCAGACCTTAAAAAAAAAATCAGCTTTCATACGGAGAGAGAAACAATGTTAAAGCCCTGAAGAGAAAAGAAAAAAGTGGTCCTTACCTACTGGTTTGGACACCAGTACATTACCAAGGTAGCGCACCTGGAAACGCTGGACCAGTTCATTCTTTGGCGCTGGGAACTCTACAACATACAAATTAAAAAAATCATGAAACCCATTTCATCCGTACAGGTAGTACCATCCTATACAAGACTCGCTGGACACTTAAGAGGAATACATAGATTTTATAAAATCATGCTTCAGTTAACATTCATCAGAAGGAGAATGTACAGACTGCTTTAAGCTGACAGGAAGACTACTGTAACTCAACAGTGGTCACAGGCTGTATACTAGAAAAACAATGCCTGGTCTTATCTTATCTTCTATTGTCCAGTTGCAGCCTGTCTGGCACCATCAACCAATCATCACCAAAGACAATGAGATCACATTTTCCCATGGTGCTTACTGTGAACATTAACTGAAACCCTGAGCTACATCAGCATGGTTTTATGTAATGTGCTGCAGTCACAGGATTGGCTGATTGGATAAGAGCATGTATAATTGTGAAGGCATACACATGTTCCTATTTACCTTGCTAGTACATTCTGTGCTGAATATTCTTCATCATTTTCAGTGTGATGTTACGTACCTTGAACTGGAATGTCCACTAGTTTGGAGGGATCAATATTGAGTCTATTTAGACTTGATTTTGAGGACTTCCTCTGGGCCATAATCTACAACAGACACATTTTTACAATTATCAGTTCCCTATCTAACACAGTTACCTTGCTTACCTTGGGTTCACATTGGGCCATGATGTCCACGATTCAAAAAAAAAAAAAAGGGTGGAGCTCCACGATCTCAGTTACGATCTGTAATGTTTTGTTATGAAGGCAACACGATTCTGGTCAAGATCTGTCACGATTCTCATCACATTCCCTCAAGTTCTCCTATGATCACCACAATATGCTCTCACATTTTGTCACGTTCTGCTAGGTTCTGCTTAGATCTCTCACTTTTATAAAGTTCTGTTAAGATCTCCTAAGATTTATGACCATGATTTGAGCAGGATTGCCACACTTGGAGCACAACTGGGGTATAAAAATGAGGCAGGGTGCATCCATGAGATGAAACCTGAAGGAGTTGTGTTTCCAAATTCATGAAGATCCCCTACAATGGTGCATCAATGTCTGTTATGCTCTACTATGCTTCCCACTTTGTCACGATTTCCATCAAATCGTAATAAATCCTGATAACCGAAGCAAAATTTTGGCAGTCAAAACTTTTGTCACAATCGTCATGATTCCACCAAGTTCCCGCAAGACTGTCACGATTCGATCCCACGACCCCCTACACAGGATTCTCTTAACTCGTGGAGATTGTGGACATTGTGACCTCAGTGTAAGCAAAAACTAAATTTTATATTAACTAAATTTATCATCATACAGGTTGCTTCCAAATTTATTCTCAAAAAAAAGAAAAGGGAAACAAAAAAAGACAAATAATGCCTTGTTATAGGCTCAGCATTTAAAAACAAACCATGACAGTATAAAAAGGTTGCCAAAAAATCATATATAAAACAGACAGGCCTCATGGTGCATGTGATTTTTAGTATTACTGTTTTTAAGAACACAGATCACTGGATTTTTGGATTCAGGAAACTCGGTCAGTGCTCATTCCATAGCGAAAAAATGCTAACCTTAGAACAGATGTCATGCATGCTGGTGGCAATGTTCTTGGCAGGAGTGTCGCACCGGAACACGTGACACTTCAGAACATGGGTTAGCTTGTCTCGAGCCACGTAGGCAAAGTCCCTGTGGTGAAACAGTCATAACTGAGTGCTCAGACGTCCAAAAATACATAATTGGGTTGTGAGGACTAACGAAGACAAATGGTGATGGACAAAATGAAAAACACTAAAGGGTCATGCTATTACTACCTATATTTTAAATAAATTAAATATAATGCAAAGCATGTAAAACAACAGGCAGAAATGCAATATACATTTAATATTCAGTTGTAATTAATAAACAGCACTGGACACTGTGAGTGTAAATTCCATACAACATTGAGCTGGTCATGAAAATGAAGCAGGTGAGATGAAAATCAGCTGTGGCAGCATATCGCCATGACAACCACAAACATGGAAAATAAGGCACAGTAATAGCAATACACTACCTCTCCCTGTGTCCCAAGAACGCAGCAGCATAAAGAGAAACCGAAACAAGTTTGAACAGCAAACAAATGAGGGGGCATAACAAAAGTCCAACTTAAGGCCCAAGTATAGTTCAGCGGACGCGGCTTCGTGCAACATGGGTTCATGGGTGTCTCTAAAGTATACTCAATTTCTCCTGCCTAATGTGGACACATCTCTGAATGCAGCTCGCAAATCAAAGGAAGAGCTTCTTTAAATGTTTCAGAAGAAGAATGAGACAAGGAGGAGGACACATTTTAAGTTATTCTTCTGGATTTGAGCAGTAAATGAAGATGCAATGCAGTGCGGACTCTGCGCATAAAAAAAAATCTGCTGTGTCCGTTCAAGTGTACTTGGGCCTTTGGTTGAGCAAGTCAACTTAAACTAAAATCAAATAAATCATGCATGTCATTAAGCACTATTTGCAGCAGAATATCAATCATTTCTGCAGCATTACTTAAGATTGTTCATTTAAAATATTACAGATGCATTAAGAAGATTCACAATACTTCCATAGACTAGATTTTGCTCTTTATTTAAGAATCTACACAATATTTCTACTTTTACCTTTAAAGGCAACACAGAAAGCATACAGAGTAATAGGGAAGTGTAAGGTTGTTAACGTTTTCATGGCGAAATGCCTTATAGGGAATTACTGCCCCTTTGAACAGTGTGGTCAATTTAGCACCCCCGCCAACACGGACATGCTGAGCTTTTTTTAGGATGTAATTATTTATTAGCCTTTTCTGAAGTCTCTCGACATTACAACTCCCATTAAAAATTAATAACAGCACGGATGCACTTTAAATAAAGTTACAGTAAAAACTAATAAATAACATAAGAACAGAGGGCATACCAACTGAAAGAAAAGTGAAGTAAAAAGTTAAAAGTAGCATCACTATTCCAAATCCTCGTTCATTTATATACTATTGGGCAGGTATTAAATAATTGCGTTGGAAATACTTCAATCAATCAATAGGGATGTACATACCGTACATCACTTTGTTTAAAAGGTTAGGGGAGATCCCTTAAGAATTCCTGATTTCAGTTTTAAGAGCTTTCAAAGACCCTGAAAGCGTTCCATATCTACAGATTAAAGATGGTGTTTTGTTCACACCTTTACCCTCGGCTATTGTACTTACCTGCCGTTGTCCCTGCCGACACCCCACACACGGATGCTGACTATAGGCTGGGAGTGAAGGAGGGTCTGTCCCAAAGGATCGATCAGATTTAGCATCTCGTTCTCCAGAACCAAGAGCATGTCCTTACCCTGGAGAATACAGTTGCATTTAATCACTACCCTGCATTCATTCACTGAAGTTTCCCAATGCACTATATACTGTATATTCACACACCTCTCCCCAGATGCCAGCTGTGTCGTGCAGGTTGTGTTTGTGGTAAGAGAGCTGCCTAATGCAGTTATTGACGGCAATGCTGCTCTTGCCAGGTGCCATCTCTTCCTCTGATATCTCCACCCAGCCCAGAGACCGCACAGCAAAACACTGCAACAAGAAACACCACAGAAAAGATTAGGAAATGCGCTTACACTACTACGTAATCTGAAACAAAAATAATGCTCATACTAACAAGCTGATTAAGTGGTTCAATCAAAAAAAGAGAAAAATATATTAAATACCAGTACCAATCTAGTACTGTCCTTACTTTTACTTCTGCCAAGGAGGTCATGCTTTGCCCTGTTTGTGTGTTTGTTAGCAGGATTAAAAGTTATGTGCAAGATTTTTATGAAATTCCTACCAGAAGTGGGGCTTTAAACAAGGAAGACTCCAACTGATTTTAGAGATGATCCCGATAAAATTCTGGATCCAGAAATTCTTTTTTAAATTATTCTTTAACCTTGAAAATCGGACAACTTTCTTAATGTGTTATATTACAGCAGGCCCTGCACGAACTGCTGTGTACTTGCTGTTATTAGCAATATGTTATATGTGAATCTCTAAAATCTAATGGAGTCTTCCTGGTCCAAAGCCCCACCTCTGGTAGAAATATTATACAGATGATCCAGATCAAATTACAGATCCAGGATTTTTTTAAAGGATTCTTTAACATTGTGAGATAGGATGATTGTCATTTCAGTTCACAAGGAGAACTGCTGGGCTTAGCGGAGGTTTGTGCTCTTCGAGCGCTCGTTTTATTTTTTATAAATTAGCTTCTAAGGAAGTGCATGACCCTTTTTCAGGCTTGTGAAAGTTTAAAACTATCTCTACATACAAACAGCAGAGTAGTGTTGATAAACACTATATTCCATACCTTGGCCTCGCCATCAGTGCTGTATGAACTTGGCTTCTCTTCTCCCTCTGACTGAGAACAGCTGGGAATGCAGACAGAAAATAAATTTAAACAAGGATGTTTTAAGAACTTAACATTTTTTAAAAGTATATCCTCTATGCTATATCTCTGAATGCTTCATAAAAGTGATACCTGAGATTGATTGAAGCATAGCGCAGAGTAGCACCTTCAAATTCCTTTAAACTCTGATCAGAAGTTACATCCTCCTCCTTCAACATAAAAATAGCAGCAAAACATCTCAGGCTCATAAGTTCACAGTTAAACAATGGATAAATATGCAGAAGATAAATAGGCCTTAAACCACACCAAGCTGAAAAAAGAACCACTACACTCACTTTCCACAAGTCATCATTGAATCTGTTTTGACGAGGTACGCCATTCCACGTAATCTAAAAACAGAGGCAAGTTTTTAGACTCAATGTGCATTCATTCAACCCCAGAGGAGGGCAACCCTTTCAGCTACTAACACTTCTGTCCAACTCAACTGAACTAGCGCTACAGAAAAAAGTACAGTATAATATAAAAATGTTCAAGGTAAATGGACAGCTGCTTGTACCTGTGGCTCCTCAGAGGGTGTAACTGCAGGGGAGGTGCTCGAAGGTCTCTCTAGCACTGCACCCTCTTCCATTGGAGATGGTGGCTCCCACTGCGTGGTGCCTGTCGGAATGTGCCAGTAATATGTGCCGGAAGTGTCCCGTACTCGCATCCACCCAGCTGGCAGGTCTGTGTCTGTCTCAAATGCGCTGCGGTCCCAGTAAGACTCTAATATTCACACCGCATGGAGGTGGGAGAGAAATAAAGAATGAAAGCTCAGAGGAACTGTTAAACAAAAGGGTTACTTTTTAGCAGTAAAAACGAAGCAGCCTTTTGGGACAGATAATGCCAACAAAAGGCAAAAAATGTAAAAATACTGCAAATTACAATTAATCAGCCTGCCAAGAGCTTCTTATAAGCACCATACCAACAAAATCAATAAAATGGTATACATCACAATTCCTGAAACATTTGAGAAACCCAACTGTGATTTTAATTAATAATCACCAAAGCTCGTGAAAATGAACCCAATAGGAATAAAGCCTGAGTTACCTGTGTCTCCATCAGGAGTGCTGGTGGCCGTGCTCCCCTGAGACAGAGACATGCAGCTGGAGTCCTCATCACTGGGCGCACCATTCTTACTGAACAGTAAACATCTGTTCTTGCTCCCGCCATCACCACTTTTCCTCGACTCACTGCTACTCTGCGCCTCAGAGGAATCTGTATCTTTCTCTCCACCACTGGCAGGTAGACTTTCTTCCTCCTCGTCCTCTTCCTCCTCCTCGTCTTGCTCCTTGCTCTTGGGAACATCAGAGGTATCGATCAGTAGAGGTTCATTGGCGGTATTCCTGATGTCCACGTCAGAGCAGAGGACCTTCAGGTTCTTATTGTTCTCCGCATCATGCTCTTGCTCCTCAAGCATGCGGTTCTGGTTTGGATTCGCATCTGGACTCTCGTTCTCATTTTCCGTCAAGTTAAGGTTCTGGTCTGGATTTCTGTTGAGGTCCTGCTGCTGTTCTGCGACTTTGCGCAGTTGGTTCTGACCTTCCTTCAGCCATTTGGCGTTGCTCCCAGAGATGGAGTGACCTTGCTCGTTTTCTTGATTCCTTGCCCGCTCTTCCTCACGCTGAGACCCGTCATCGTCCCGGCCGCCCATGATGCCGGTGAGAAGCTGTGCGGAGGTGGTGCTGGCGTAGATATGGCGGCTCTTGGAAGATGACGATGAGCCTTTATCCTTCCCTTTTAAACCTATCTCTGTGTCCAGTAGAGTACTGTGTGGGCAGCGGAGGTTGAGGCTCAATGAGGAAGGCACACACGTGTTCTCGTTAACTAGGTCTGACGTGCTTGTCAAAGACATGGCACACAAATGGACACCTCTGGAAGGATTTGGTGGAAGAACAATAAACTATTTAGAAAACTTTGATGTTCAGAGGAAAAATTATTCAAAAATAAAATAATCATGATTTAAATAAGAAATACCTCACCTAATGATTGTGCACTCAGAGCAATGGTTCGGTGAGCTGTTCTTTCTAAACGTTTACGAAACTCTATTGTAGTGAATGAAAATATTGAATTGCATGATCTGAAACAGCATATCTGTGGCGGCATCTGAAAAGGTATAGGTAGATCCTTAAACAGCTTCCTAACATTTGAATCAGCCTTCACGATATACCTCAACCCAAGTGTGACACAATTTCGTCACGTCTGACAAATTTCCAGATATAAGATGAGGCGTGTAGTGTGATGTCACTGAAGAACAGCGATGAGGCCTCTGGGACAACCCATTACACCCACATGTACCGTCAGATCATCACACCTAGGGTCAATTTGGAACAGCCAGTTCGCCTAATGTGCTTGTCTGTGGACTGTAGGAGGAGACCAGAGTACCCGTAGGAAACCCGCGCAAGCACATGCAAGAACATGCAAAACCCCACATAGAAACGCCCTCGCCGAGGCCGGGACTCGAACCCAGAATCCTCTTGTGGTGAGGCACCGTGCCGCCCATAATGACCATCATGAAAGACAACAACAACAGTGTATTTAAACTGTGGCTCTGATTTAGTTAAACTGTTTGTTGTATGATTAAAATAAATCTGTGCTACAAGCATTAGGAGGTCTGTTCCTACCTGCAAAAAGTTTGAGCACTGCACATATTATTTATAAGGACACACACTGAGAAAAATACAGATCCATAACTGATATTTAGTGACCTCTGTGCAGTGCCAGGTTCTGTCCATTAACACAGATCAGTATTACTTAAATCTAAACGGCTACAAACCTGGTTTATACCGAGGCCTTTGCCTGAGTAAACGTTTGTCCGTTAAATGTGTGCAGTTTTCTCTCATGTCGTGACTTATATCTCAAAAACTGTGTCGTGACTTATCTACAATTCTTGAAAAATATCGAAATATGGATGTTTTACGCTTTTATTCAGCTCCAACACCACCATAATAGCATTTCCTGGCTTGTGTTTTTATCTGCAATATCACGTAGCACCGAGCTAGCGTGGGCCGTCCCGTTAGCTGCGTATTCAACATTAGCCTAGCTGGTCGGATTAGCTAAATGCGGTGTATCCAAAACTTCGAAGTGTTCAAAATGTTATGTCACAATTAGATTAAATATAACTGTTTAAATTAATCAAACGATACAATACATTGGGCTAATTGTAACCGAGCTAATTCCCCACCTAGCCAATGCTAACCAGTTTCCTCCTCCATGATCTTCCCTCAGTAACCGCTCATCTCGCCCAAGAGCAGAACACAAACACACCCTTCCAGCTAACCCTCACGAAATATATCACCATTTTAATCAAATAAAATGCGCCATACACATCAACTTACCTTTTATACGATATTCTTCATCGATATCCACCTTTTACGAAGTCGGCAAAAACAAAAAATAAATCTTGTCACCCTCCACAATCACAGCTGCTCCGTTGCAGCGTATTCCAGAGTATGAGTCGACACCACAAGGAGTCGATTCCTCACTAGCGGGAAGTCAAGGGCAATCGATTCAGATCCATCCTGGAGCCGACTCCGGCAACTCCCAATACCAGGAATCAGTATCGGAGTCGACTCCAAAATGATCCAGCAAGCTAACGCTGTTAGATATTTCCTACGTCATACATCCCACGTAAAGATCACGTCAGAGCACCAGTGGGGCGGTTGAAGTATGAACGGTGAGGATGCTGCATTGAATTTATATACTAGTATATTTATATTAACTGCTAATGCAGACTAAAGCAGTGATAATCAGGGCTCATTATGAAACATTGGGTGTACCACAAAATATTCCACTTGGGCATTTCTTTTGTTTCCCTTGTTTATTTTTTCATCAGTATTTTTTTTTTTTTGTCATTGTAGGACCACAGGGTGGAGCTGAAAAGCAGCATATAGTGCATGAAACTGCATCTGAAGAGCTTCTGCTGATGGTAGGTTCCTGAATTTAATCATTCTTTTAATAAATAAGTAAATAAATAAACACTGTGCATGCATAATTTATTTTACTTTAGATTTAATTTAAAAATTAGCCATTTTTTAAATTGCAATCTTAAAGAAAATCCAGAGTAGATATCATTATTATTATTATTATTATTATTATTGATAATGATGATGATGATAATAATAATAATAATAATAACAACTCAGATAACTCAGTACCATGTTGAACAACACTGGACATGGATATGAAATACAAGGCCATAAAATAACCCATCTCTTCTACATGGACGATTTTAAGATCTTTGCCAAGAATGACAATCAACAGGAAAGTTTACTACAGACAATCAAGACATTCAGCGATTATATCAACATGCAGTTTGGGCTAGACAAGTGTGCAAAGGCTACCTTCAAGAAAGGAAAACTCACAGTAACATCAGATATTCAAACTTGACATCAATACCATCATAAAGGAACTGGAGCATGAAAATGCATGCAAATACAAATACAAAGGTGTCAATGAAGGAGATGGAATCCATCACTCAAAGATGAAAGAGAAGATAAGAAAAGAGTACTACAGAAGAGTCAGACTTGTCGTCAAAGGTGAATTAAATGCGGCCAACAAGATCAAAGCAATAAACACCTTAGCTGTCCCTGTGTTTAACATCATCAACTGGCAACTGAAAGAGATAAAGAAGTTAGATACAAAGACAAGAAAATTACTTACTATGGAAATAATGCACCACCCCAAAGCCGATGTGGAAAGAATATACCTGCCAAGAAAGATCGGTGGAAGAGGACTCGAATTGTCCTACAAAACAACAACGATTGGCCTCAATGCCGATGTTGAAACAACTGATGATTTGCTGAAATTGGTACTCCAACATGAGAAAAACAAGAAGCTCTACTCTGTGACAAAGGAAGCTAGGAAGTTCATGCAAGAATTTGATGTGCCAGCAATGACAAAGAAAGACCAGGAACTAGTCACAAAGTTTGCAAAGAGGACCAAACAAGAGGCCAAGAATTGTGGTCTGAAGAAAATGAAAGAAAAATGGGAAGAAAAGCCGATGCATGGACGGTACCCCAACAGAGCCAAGAAACCTGATGTGGAACAAGAACAGACACATCAGCGGCTACAAAGTGCAGGGCTGAAGGCTGAAACAGAAGGAATCATGATAGCTGCACAAGACCAGAGCCTAGCTACATGGTAATACCATCACATAATCATCAAAGATGGAACAGACCCCAAATACAGACTATGCATTGACTCTGGCAGTTTAGTCATTATCTCCAAAGTTACAAGAAGCATCAAATAATAATAATAATACCATTGCTGACTTCTGAAAAGAGTAGTATGCATTGCCGTCAGCGTGTTTCTGCCCTGCGATG
The DNA here is from genome assembly GCA_039654325.1 of Tandanus tandanus. Taxonomy (NCBI): domain Eukaryota; kingdom Metazoa; phylum Chordata; class Actinopteri; order Siluriformes; family Plotosidae; genus Tandanus; species Tandanus tandanus. The sequence goes on from JBCNYH010000016.1 coordinate 825,493, forward strand.
GCCTGGTGAGCTGTCCAGGGTGTACTCTGCCCTCGCCCAGGGT
>JBCNYH010000016.1:858673-879427 GCA_039654325.1 Tandanus tandanus
GAGGTATATATATATATATATATATATATATATATATATATATATATACACACACATACACACACACACACACACATACATATATATATTTATATACACTAGATTGTATCTCAGTTCAGAACTCTGTTCAGTCTTACCCATGTTAATCCAGCCATTAGACTGTGGTGTGCGTGCTGGAGGCTGCTGCCTCAGGAAGAGCAGGTGTCTGGGGAAGAGTTCTAACTCAGTTTTTTCCATATCCCTCGATCTGATCACCTGCACATCAGGAGTACATTATTATAATATGTAGTATCACTGCAACATTCTTTTTTTTCCCCATTTCCAGCATGGCTGGGGTTTGCACTCTCAGAGTGCCTTTCTAGCTTAATATAAAGGAATTCAATGCTATATGTCCACAGATAGCCTAAATAACTGTGATTAATAATGGTGATTATGACATTAGTTATAATCACCTAGCCATGTGTAATAAAACTATCCAGGAATATTATGAAATGTATCTGAAGGCCAGGATGTACCTGATCAACAGTGAGCACAAGCAGCTGCACTGTTTTCGTAAACACTACATTAACACTGCAATGACTGATGGGGAAGACTGGCATACTTACTGGCCGGGGCAGGCTGAGGTTTGCTCCATACCAGTGGTAAAGAGCTCTCCAGACTGGCTCAGGTACAACCTCAAAGTCCTGGCCCAGATGAAGGCTGGGAGAGCGTCTCAACAGTGCCCCTTCCACTGTTAATGTGGGGGCCTATTAGAGAGGATTACAAAGTCACTCTCCTGCATATTCAATGTTTAATAATAACACTATACATGTCAGGTATGTGATTGTTTATGACAGCGCTGCTTGGTGCTTACTTTGAGAGGTTCTGACGTCACCAGTGGCTGGTTGTCTATGGCACCTGGCCTGAGGGCTGTCACATTCCCATCAGCCCCCGGGAAACTCTGGCTGTCTATCTCAGATGAATCAGTTTGTCGGGAGAAGCAGATATCTGTGGCAGTCGAGCTGGAATGGAGGAGACCTAGACAAGAATAGAGCCTTGTCAGTCAAAGTCTTCAATCTGTAGCCAGAGGCAAGGTTTGATTTTTTTAATGTGACTACTGACTGCCACTTGTCGATTCCGATGCTTCAGAGGCACTAGAGATGTTGTCAGAGAACTTCTCTTCTGGGGAAGAGCGTGAGCTTGCTGTGCCCTCACCCTGACCCTGATTCCCTTGTAACATGCCTGCAGATGAGGTAGGGGTCCTACTGCTAGGAAATACTGTGGGTTGTTCCACCACTATCACCTTATTTTCCTATAAATAAAAGAACTAGATGAGCAGCCATGTGTACAGTGCTTAAAGGAATATGTGCTTTTAAATCTAATCTTAATCCACTGTCTATTGATTACACAAAGAACTATTTCAATATATTTCTCTAAACAAAATAAGAGAACAGAAAAAACAGAAAACAACGGCTACTTAAGTATGCAGTATAAGTAAATAGAAATTAGGATAGAAACCTATAAAATGTTTAATATGCCTTTATTTAAAAATAGCTAACACAAGCTCGTCTACGCACATGTTGATTATAAACAATTATAAACCTACAGCATGTGCATAACCTCAAACATGTATCATTAACAACCGTTATCGTGTAAACATCGAAGTCTCAGAAAGTCAACGTGAGATACAACCCATGATGCTGTCTTAAGCTTACGTATTTGACATAGTCCTTCCACTGCTGCCACCACTGTGTAGCGATAAGAAACCAGTAATCTCCAGGCTGGAGGCCATGCCGACTTTCTCTCTCTAACCAACCCCTGAACACAGAATACACAGAAACTACTGATTAGATCAGTTTAATCAGACTAAAGTTCTGAACAGACTGAGGCCTGAAGAGGGAAATACTATGAAATAAATAGAAATGAGTGAGGTCTTATATGCACCTGATTATCTGTCCTTCCTCCTCAGGAGTGGCAGGCCGCAGTCCAAGTACGATATGACATACCTGAAGGGAGTCAAGGTGGACAATCTTACAACAGTAGGTCTGGGTGATTTTTTTTAAGATAAAAGATACTTAAGATATTGTGATCTTTAAAAAAAGAAAGAAAGAAAGAAAGAAAGAATTTAATTACGTTCTGACTTGAAGAAGCTAATTTGACGATAACATTTTTTGCACTTTATCTTTTAAACAGTTTAATGCTATGCTGTAAAAATGTAAATGACTTTTTTATTGGGCAATTCCACCCTAACTGATGTGTCATTTGCACAAAAGATAATACAAAACAAGTCCTATAGCTTTTAGTACAAATAGAATTTAATTAAAAATTCACTGAAAGACTTGATCAAAACAAATATTGTATGACAATTGTGAGCTTGAAATTTAAGTGACTTAAAGTGGATACAACAAAATAGTATCTGACGTGTCATTAAAAATCATGTAACATTACCTTACAAAATATAAATTCCATAATTCTATGAACTACATGGGAGCACATTACGTAAGTTTTGTACAAACAATTAACTGATAACAAGGTATTAATTGGGCCAATAAAATACAAAACTCATTTAAGATTATTATAATGAGAATAATTAATTAGCGTAACTGACGTGGCACCACAGCGTGACTGACGTGACATTACTGATTTTATATCAGTATACAGATGAAATTTCAAACTCCAAGATGGCCGCCAGTCAAGTGACATGCATTCTCAGCAAATATCTTGTGATTTTTAAAACAACAAATAATTCTTCAAACAATTCTAACAATATCTTTTCATAATTACTAATTTTATTTTTTTATCACAAGTGAACATTTTTATTATTGAATTACCCTATATTTTAAGAATTCAAAATTTCCTTATTAAAAAGGTCTTTTTTTTTTTTTTTAGACATTATAAAAATCATCACATTACACAACACTACTGTACTGCTCATGCTGCACAGTCATTTCAATAACCCATAATACAAAGTCATTCAATCATACCTGAAAAAGGAGGTTAAGAAACTCGGCAGCAAGTGCACTCTGAACGCTCCATATCTGATAGTCTTCGAGTGTCAGGTGTCCTTTCTGTATATAATCAGAGCAAAGACAAGCTGTAACCTTACTCTTAGATGGTTATGCACTTCCACTAAAAATAATGCAACCAAACACAAAATGGAAATATATACCTTGGTAGTGTCATGTGCTTTAAGAATGTCTTCAACAATATTAGGCACACTTGAATGTAATTCCTGCAAAAAAAAAAAAAAGGGTAGAAATGGTAATCAATAAATAAATTAAATCTATAAGCAAATTTAAAAAGTGTAAGAGGACTTTCATGGTGACTTACAGGGATTGAATCTGTGCGATTGTCCCTCCAGACCTCCAGCAGCGCAACAACCATCTCATGGATTTCTTCTCGACAAAGAACTCCGTCACGGTCGACATCAAATACTTTAAAACAAACTGATCCAATACAAAACATGGGCATAAGCTAAGAAAGCTCAGTCAAGACGATCTGACTTTATGTGAACTTCATTTATGACAAAATGTGCTGTATAATGTACAACGTGGAAAACAATTGGTGTAAAATAACTGGTCAGCTTTGGATTTATGCATCAGTGCATCATGGATCAATGACGCAGCAGGATCTTCACTTACACTTCTGTCTTTCAGCCAGCGGTCCCCTACAGCAGGCCGACAAACCACAGGATATCTCTTTGAAATCTATGTGATTGTCTCTGTTCTCATCAAATGCATGAAACAAACCTGACAGAAAGAATTCAGGTCACGTTAACGGTGAAACTAGTACATACATTAATATATAAACACCATTATATAAAACATTGCTCAAATAAAAAAGTTTTAAGAAACAAATACCTTCACTTATGGATGGATGAATAGGAGGGGATACCAATGGGACAAATGTTTCCAAATCAAAGCGTCCAGTTCTTGACTGAGCCTTTAGTAACCAATATCGCTTCTCTAGGTCAATGATATCTGATTCTTCCACTGCATCACACAAAACATTACAGTAATTTATCACTTTTAAGATTTTATCTGTGATCAAATTCTGCATCAATAATTTGATCACAGGACTTTTTAGCATTTTGGGTTCAGACAATTTATTGGAAGTGTAATATTACTGCAGGCCCAGCAGGGGGTGCTGTGTACTTTTAAATATATATATATATATATATATATATATAGCTTGGCAAAGGTTTGCACTCTCTGCGTCTTCTTGTTAATACTGTCATTGTTGCAAAAAATTACTTTAGCAGTCGGGCCCTAGTGTCAAGTAATATAAATAAAAAAAATGAAAACTTCTTTCAATAGAGTGTTACAAAAAAAAGTGCTTTTACATTTTTGGTGAAGCAACAAAATGACTGGAAGGAACAAATGATAACAGACCTACTCGCTTGTACACTAAATATCAAGAATAACATTTAGATGAGCTTTGTGACTTTCCTCTCATCATTGAGCTTATCCTAAAAACTTGATTAAATAATATTAGAATTTTTTTTTTTTTTAACATCGGTACAACTGAATGTCTATAGAGAATAAAACACTCACAGTGTGTGACCCCAGATAATGTCTGGTAGAAGGTGGGCGTGTCACTGTCATCAGTCAGGGTCACACACACCCCACTGGACAGGAGCCAACGAGAGAAGGTAAAAGCGTCCTTGTTTTGAAGTAGCCAGCTCTTAAACTTCTCATAATTGACCTTTTCGGCCTGGTGCAGATCAGATCACAATGACAAACGATTAGTGAAACTTGCTTTAGTATGATGACCAAATGCATAATAAACAACAATGAAATGTATGTTCTGGAACTGAAGAAGGCAGCGGACCTCTGTAAAACACTTTCTCAGAGAGGGATGAACCTCTCCATCCACGGCTTGCAGCATGGCTTCAATGTCCTCAAGTGTAGCATAGCTGCCTGATTCACTGGCAAATAAACTAAAAATGTCTACAAGAAAAAAAACAAAGACATCTTTCTGGTTGTCACTCCATGTTCCTGAAAATGTGCATCATTACAAGCATTTTAAAATCAACTGATGGCCTCCATGTAAGGTGTCAGAGAGATAGAGAGAGAGCTCACTCACATCTCACTTTTTCTTCATCACGTCCTCTTGTGAGCAGCACCAAGCCAACAATAAGGTTGTTAAAATGGAGACCTTTTGATGTGCCACCAAATGAGCTATAGATCACCTACAAGAAAAGAACGAGAAAAAAAAAATTAGAAAGTAGTACTAAATGTATAATCCCAAAAAAATAATCATAATATGCTTTAAACTTTTCACATTTACTTGCTGAATACATTTCCTCTGTAACTGTGACAAGCAGTAGTAATAAGCAAACAACTTCAAGAACATTCCATGCATTTACACACTTAAATATAATTTTCCTACTTATACCATTCATCAGCAAAAATGTCTAATTATTATTATTAATAATAATAATAATATCATTATCATCATCATCATCTTTCCATTCTGCACCCATGATGCTTTTGGCAACTTCTGTAGATTCCTTTGTGATGTTTTTAAGCCTAATGTCCATCACAGGGCCAACACACACACACACAACTAGGGGCAATTGGGACTGCCAATAAGCCTAATGTGAAACCCACGTCAGCACAGGGAGAAGATGCAAACTCCACACAGAAATGTCTTCACCAACCACATGGCTCGGACCCACGACCTTCTTGCTGTGAGGAGAGAGTGCGCTAACCATTACATCACCATGCCCTCCTCGACATAGTACATACGTGCAGATTAATCCTCACTACAACTGCTGGAAATGTGAATGAAAGTTAAGATGCAATATCTGGTGAAGAGTTTACCAACGGAAAAGCTTATGAGCTAAAATTAGTTTCATCTTAAATTGACAGCCTCAGCAAAACCTCATCCAAATGTACTTACTGAACAAAAGCCAGGGAGAATCATTAGACTGAAATGCGTATAAGTATGAAAGCCCCACCACCAGTCTTCTTAATAAATTTCAAATCTTTTATTAACCTTGCTTCTGTACAGGAGCAATTTTTTGCACACATCATCTAATGAGACTGGAAAGCTTACACAGTGATTAGTTTCCTATTTAACAGCGATCAGACGGATAATTCACCTCTTTTGAATGAAGTGAGAAAAACTCTTAACTAAGAATTCCTAATCGGTGAGTATCTGCTGCTTAGGGAGGGGAAATATATTTCAAACATCCTGGTTAGCATACTAGCTTGTTGCTAACAAATGCCAAACAGGAAGGTGTCCTTGTTTCCCCAGTTTGTTGCACAGTGATCAAAAGGTTAGTTTAAGTTTATAAAAGGCATGTCTAGTGGGGTCCAAAATCTGACAGCACATTAAAAATCTGGGATTTTTTTTGTTGACCTAGAGAATTTATGAATATTTCAAAACAATGAAAGAACATATTCAGTATTTTAATTAGTCGGTATTCTGCACCATTTCTAGGCCATTATGTACATGTAAATACATTTGTGATATTGCTCATGTTATCTCCTTTGACCAAAAGTTCAGCTAGTGCTTAAGACGTATCTCTTCTTTTGATTCACGTGTTCAGAATATCACCAGGTTTTACACAAATGTGCGGATGGGCCATGCCAGCTTAAGCACAAACAATGATTAAGGCGAAACGGGGGACGTACCAGACACTATAAAATTCGGAAATGCTTGTAAATATTTCCAGGATTCCATTTTTACTCACGTTACTATAGATGATTTGATTTGTAATGGAGAAAAACCCTGCATTCAATTAGAAAAGAATGCAAAAGCAGAATTTTCTTCAGTAATATTCTCAAACGTTTTGATTCCACTGTGTAACATATCATGTAAACAAGGATCCTATACAGGAAAAGGAAGTGGAAATGCGCCTTGCTTCATAAGAACTGAGACTGACATTCATTAGCAGCAACAAAAAAAAAACAATGATGAATAGTGAAACTGGGGTCAGAAAAAAAATTTAAGGCAGAGAGTTCAAGCACAAAACAGCACTTTATACATCAGATCGATTAAGCAAAGTGTTGCTTCACAGCCAAGAGTTTATTTTTTCTATTGGGCTTTTAACCTTGCTTATCATGCAGGTATATCATGAGGCAAGAGCAACACTGCAGCCAAAAAAAATCAGGAATAAAAAGTCTTTTAAACACAAGAAAACTAAGAATACATAAAATAACCAAAATTTTTACTGATAAAGTCCATAAATTATTTAACTGGATAACTTAACTATACAAAAATAACGTTACGTTAGGTGTATTACTGATTTTTAAATTGACCATAAATAGCACAGCATTTCTAAAAAACTACCATCTGGAGGTTATATGCCTTCTTGCAGTAAGGCTGCAGTGACCTTGGCCTTTGACCTCCAACATCTATACAATCAAATCCCTTCTTAAGGTATCATGTTCACAATAACGGCCTGGACAGACGTATGGGGGGACAACCCGGAAACATAATACCTTCGGCCCTGGATATCGCCGCCGTGGAGGCAAAAACATGACATTCTTACAGTTGAGGTTTAACATGTACATACACCTTTGGCTTAGATATTAAAACTCTACACATTTAATATGACTACACTGTATTACATATTGTCTGGCTTGAATTAATTAGGATATCTACTTCAAAAAAGCTAAAAGATTTTTTTTTTTATTTCAGCTTTTATTTTCTATATCAGTGGGTCAAACGTTTGCATACACTCTTTAGTATTTAGTGACCTTGCCTTTCACTATCTTAAACTTGAATCATTCACTTGGGGGAGCTTTTCACAATTCTTTGCCAGAATTTCTGCCCTTTCCTCCAAACAGAACTGCTGGAACTCAGTCAGGTCTGCTGTCCTCTTGTTTAGACATGATCTGTTAGTTCAGTCAGCAGATTTAGTACAGGGTTCAGGTCAGGGCTTTTTGATGGCCACGCTTGCACTTTCACTTTGTTGCCTTTAATCCAGTCTGGAGGTACTCTGAGGATCACTGCAATGTTAGAAAACCTACTTGACCAAGTGTAGGACCAAGACCAAGTATGTTTTGGTGTTTAGTAGTTCTAGATAATCATCCTTCATCACGAACTGACTGGTTGCACAATCTGACTGTAACATATAAACACTAGACTTTGTCCTTGTTATCAGCTGCAATTTTTACGGTGTCTTACTTACGCCAGTGTTCGAGACTTTGTCCTTGAACGACAGCTTTCCAGGCCACAGTGATGCAGAACTTTCTTAATAGCAGACATACATACTTTAACCTTGATTCCTATAATCCCTCCATCAAGTTCCTCTGCTAGTTTCAGGTGAAACTTTCAGACACAAGTTCATTTTCTCTGGAACTTGATTTGCGCCTCTTTCCTTAATGATGGATTGCCTGTGTGGTCCCAGTTGTTGGTACAGATGGTCATGGTACCTTAAGTTGGTTGGAAATTGCTCATAAGGATGAAATCAAACATCTGATTTTAGACCTTATCTCAGTTGCTTGGATTTTCCCCATAGTATCAAGGAACAAAAATGCACAGATTAAAATGATTTCCAATGCCTTCACCCACGTAAAATTACTTCTAATGTCCTTGATATGGGTGGGAACAAGAATTTTATGCATTTGTGAAAAACTGATAATGAAAATCTTTTTCCTAGGTGTATGTAAACAATTGGCTTCAACGGTACATTTCACAAACGGCTAAAAAAAAATCTGTTTCAGTCTCAGTCGCAGTAATTACACACTGTTTTATAGTCACCTTCAAATACCATTTACACACCACATGACCTTAAGCCACATGATTATTCCCAAAACTGTTTAGTTCATCAGGTCTAACAGGTATAACACATTCCCCTCGAGTTCACCTCCACGGTATATTAATCAAATTCTGCTGAATTAATCAAGCTTGCAGTTAAAAAAAACCCTTTCTGTTACATTAAGGAAATTAAACAAATTAATCACAGGTTTTAAAAATTAACTGGGTTAATTACAAAGGCTGGATCATCCGCATCTGCATCTCCTGACTGCACAGTAGACTAGTTTCCCTTCATATAAGACTAATAGAAATTAACATACGCGGTTTTATGTATATAGCCAAAAAGCAAAGCTGGTCAGTGTAATATATATATATATATGTGTGTATAATGACTGTGTGCCAATTATTTGCCAAAAGTGAGGGGAATATCAGTGAATATTCCCTGAGATAGAACATCGATGGGACTATTCACTGATATTCACTGATCCTGAGCCCAATAATTATCTTGGTATACACTACACTAGAACATAAGGAAAGCAAAGTAAAACATGAATTTTAAGGTTTGAATACCCGGAGGAAACACATGCAAGCACTAAAGAGAACATATAAACTTCATACAGAAACGCCCTTCGAACCCAGGACCTTCTTGCTGTGAGGCAGCAAACTAACCACTATGCCACCTCCTCAAATAATCACTGCACAATGTTTAGGATTAGATTGATCTTTAGGATTGTTGTACCCAAGATATTTATAAGTCTACAGCCAAAAACAGTTTGCATTTCTCTTGACCGTGACTGGGGCGGTAATACGTTTGTTAAGCGCTGTAAAAACAATTGGACACATATAACATCAATCATTACATTCTAATGGGGTGCAACAACAAATATAAGTCACTAATCGATTTAAATAGAAATAAAGTGGTGAAGCGTGTTGTTTTGGTAAAATAATAAATGATGGGGTGCTCCACACCAAGTGTTCACCATTTCAGACTAAAACTGCCGAGTACGATCTAAAAACATAAGATTAATAACATGAGCAATCCTAGTCAATGTACAGACGATCAGTGTGCATTTCGGAGCAGGAGAATCTTTCATCTGAAAATACCCACAGCCAATTAACACATGCTGGAACATGCAGAGACGTGTTCCACATTCTCCACACACAAACAGGTCATACTTTACCACCCTGAACAGAAAGTATTTGCACCCCCTGCAGCATGTGTAGGAGGCCTGCGATTTAGACTGGTCTCACCTCAGAGATATTGAGCGGAACCATGTCCCCCAACACTTCCTTGAAGAAGCATTGCTGACTCATATAGCAGGACAGGCCACAGGTCCTCCTGAAAGCATCTCTCAGTCTTTTCAGCTCCACATCAGTGACTGAAAAATAAGCAGTAAATAAGGTGATGAGATCAGAGAAACTTTGAACAGATTTAATTTTGTTAATTACGTTAATTATGAAATGGTTCGAAAGCCGTGATTTGATTTTGTAATTTGATGCATTTCCTTTTATATTATATATTTCGGAGCAATAGCATGTTAAAGTGTTTTTCTGTTCCATTGTTTTCCTTATCATGTAGCGATCACGAGTTTCAATCCTGATGAAGCCACATCCATCTATGACCAGGAGCCCAAGAGAGCATAACTGGCCAGGCTTTCGGGAAGAGATGGATGGCACATGCTCTTTTCCCTGTCAGTCACAGGAATCTGTGAGCTCAGGCATATGAAAGTGGGTGGATAGCACTGGCCTCTGAGTGTGTCATTGACATTATATGAGCAGCAGTTCGGGGGGGGGGGGAATGCAGTCCACTGGAACCACGTGCCTCCCTGGTTGGGAGCGGTCATGTAACATGGAAGAGATGCCCAATGGGTGGGAATCGGAAATGACTAATTTATGGAGAAAGTGTTTAATTTACATAATCAACAGAAATTGAGACCTGCACAAACTTCGACTTGAGGTCTTGTTAAATATGAAAACAGGACCAGAGTCATTCTTCACGTGTCACCCTGTACTATTAAGCTGATACTGTAGAGAAAGACGCACCCCTGAGAGCAGGACATATACATTTTACAGCATCATTAATATACAAGTTCACAGTTTCGAGTGCATATGCATGAAATCCAGCAAATTCAAAACAAAACACCACAGGCTTATCAGGCTAGCAGTAAATGCACTGGTAAAAATACTAGTAATTAAGTGTTCTATGATTTATAATGAGATACACCGTGTATCAATCAAGCAGGAATGTTATATACATGATATAATAATATACAACCATGTACAGCACTGTTACAACATCTTTAGTATGATCATTTCTTGTCACTGTTTCTCTGGGAGTGAGAAGAATGGACAGAATTAGAAACAAATATGTCAGAGGGACAGAACAGGTGTTTAGGGATAAAGTGAGGGAGGCCAGATTGAGATGGTTTGGGCATGCGAAGAGAAGGGATGAAGGGTTTCTTGGCAGAAGAATGTTGAGGATTGTCTGGTAGGAGAAGAAGGCCAAAGAGGAGATTTATGGAGGAAGTGAGGGAGGGACATGCAGGTGATTGGCATGACAGGGTGGGATGCAGAGGACTGTCGCTGTGGTGACCCACAAGCAGAAGTAGAACAACAAGTACAGCTAAATTTGTAAAACAAGAGTACTCGGAGAGCATATCCCATGATCGCCTATTGGACAAACACTTTTAAACATTTTTAATGAATTTACAAAAAGCAACAAGCAGTATCATTATAAATAGAATGAATAAATATATAGGTAGATATCAATTTCTACCAATAATAATAATTATAATACAATATCATGTTTGTGTCCATAACATTAAGGGACTTTTAATATTGATATAACCTGAAACACCTCTTCTGATTTCAGGGTCACTTGTGCAGCCTGCTTTGACAGCAGGATTTAAATTCCTACCTGTGCTTTTCAGATGATTTCATTAATAGCAAAACAGTAAACATCCTTTGTGTTCATGTCAACGGAAACATTACAGCCTGGGCAGAAGGAAGATTGCGCAATAAGCTAAACTAAAAGCACTCCATGGTATAAAAAAGCTAACATGAAAGATACAGAAATCGAAAACAAATCTTGTGCAATTTGCTGGTTTACTGACAGAAAAGAGTTTGTCTGGTCTGATCCTGGTGGCTGTACCTTGTTTGTTTGTGTGTGTGTGTGTGTGTGTGTGTGTGTGTATAAATAGCGTTAGCAGCTAGTTATTAAGCATCTAAATGACAGCTGTCTAGACTATTGTTATCAAAGACGATTCTAAACTGATACTCAGAAGGACCAGTCTGCTTCTTCAGGCAAACAAAGAGACAATAAAATGTTTAAGTTCCACGTCAAGCCGGGCATGAGGCTAAATAAAACCAGCTAGCACTGGCTATGACAGATGACTATCGAGCTAATTTAGCTGCTTGTTGCTAATATCCATCAAACTGAAGCTAGTTAGCGTCGTTAGCGTCGTTAGCTAGTCAGCTATCTGCATAAACAGAAACTACAGCTGCAACACCTCACCTCTTTTAACGGCCTCGTCGTAAGAAAGGAAACCAATCCTGGATTCTTTGGCCCCCATGTTTTTGTCATTTCATATTAAAAAATAAAATATAACATAACTGTTGATGTAGCTGTCTCTAGCGTTGCATATTAGAGACTTTATTCTTTCAGCTCTCCCCCTCGTGACGCGCACCGAAGGCTCAGTCCTGAATTGCTCGGTATTCCCTACACGAGTGCCCTACGAGGGCAAGGAAATGAAGCAGTCCACTCCCTGAGTAGTGCACTGTCCGTGAAGTAGGAGGCCTTTTGGGATTCAGCCTGAAAGAGGCTTATTCGGACGCGAGTGAATCTTCAGCAGATGAATCATTTAAACGAATCATTTAAACGAATCATTCAAAACGAATCACAAATCTGCCGCATTCGAGTCTGTTTAGGACAATGTGTTGTTCAGAATCCTCCACATTTCTCCTGGAGACTTTATCCGAGGCGTAATGAATAAATGTATTATATAGTAATTATATCTTAGGGAGGCGTAGAGGGTAGGCAGGTCCACCTCACAGCATGAAGGTCTGGGTTCGAGTCCCAGGTTCGGCGAGGTGAAGGTGTCGTGTGGAGCTTCTGTTGCGTTGCAGTCGGTCATTACAACAAAGAGAGCTTCCGTTGCCGTATAGCGCTGTGTGTGACGTCATATGTAGTTTGCAACACAAACAAAGCCACGTGGACGCGCACCTACGTTTAGCTGACACAACACCCCCCCCCCCCCCTTTCTGGGAACTTTCCTGATGTCTGGATTAACTTTTAAAATGGAATAATATAAAAATGTTTAGGCACTGCCTAAAAGCGGGGCTCTGAACATGTTTGCATTTATTTTCAGTAAATAAACCGCCATAATAGAACTTACAGAATATCTTACATAATATACCTTACTGTCTTTTCAGTGGAATTTCAAAACTTACTTTTCTTCAAGAAGAAAAAGTAAATAAACTAAAAATAATTGTTTTTTTTTTAAATTCGGATTTCTCATCAGAAATTTTTGTTGACCTAAATGCAGCAGGGGTTTTGTTTTTTTGTTTGGGGTTTTTTTGTTTGTTTGTTTGTTTGTTTGTTTGTTTTTGTTTGTTTTTTAATTTATTTTTTTGTTTGTTATTTTTTTGTTTTTGTTTTTTTTTGGGGGGGGGGGGGGTTGTTTGTTTGGTTGGTTGGTTGTTTTTTTTTTCTTTTTCTTTTTTCTAATAGAGAAATGAGGTGACTGTTGAAGCCCAAAAGCTCTTAAAGCTAAATGTAGGTAAAGTGACTGAAGCTATTTTCCTCATTCAGTGGGTTGCCTGTGTGGGAACGTGAGCACTGACGTGATAACAATCAAGCTCATGGCTTTACAACAATTGCATAAATACCAATTACTCGTTTAAATAGCAATTAAATACTAAGCTTTGAATTATTTAATAAACATTGAAATCATAACATCATAATCAGAAAAGGAATCTTTAACGTTTTAAATGAACTGTGATGTGTTACAGTGTGTTATGTAGTAATTAAACTCTTCACTTTGCTGTGACCACTAATGTCTTTCTGGAATCCATGAATAAGAATGAATTAACTGTAGGATATCAAAGTCACTAAAATATGTGTCCACTTGTGCTCCCATGGTCAGACAGCTATTGTGACTGCTAAAGTTATAAACAAAACAATGAATTATTAATACCACAGTGAAATTAAAATCACTAAGAATGAAACACAGTTCAAACAGTTATTCAAGTCCGAGATTCTCTCTGACTTTCAGAGGTTCAGTTACACGTTTCGTGTTCACCCGGAGGAAACCCATGCAAGCACGGCGAGAACATGCAAACTCCACACAAAAACGCCCGAGCCCGGGACTTGAACCCAGGACCTACTTGCTGTGAGACTACTACACCACTGTGCAACCCACAGTGTAACCAATGGGGGCCATGTAACACCATGTGACTGTGACCACAAATCACTACACAAACTTACACTGTGTTAAATTAGAAACGTGTGTACTATGCTAGACAGTTATTGAGTATTAACACAAAACATTTTTACTATAATGCTTAGTGTATGTACATTTAAAATTCTAGCCGTCTTGAGTGGATTTTCTTCTGAGTACCAGTCATCTGGATGTGGGGTCAGAGCTTTCAGTTCAATATATGTGTCTCATGGCATCAGTCACAACGACATTGAGGGCATTGTGGGAATTATTCACCAGTATTCACTGAGCCTGTTTTAGTAAACCATATACTACATGATAACATGTGTTTAACATCACTGTGTATGAAATTCAACTTGGGAACCAGATGGACCGGGATGTTTTCACTCTGACCTGCCATCTACTGGATGTTGCGTTTAATCCTCCAGATGTTATAACTCTGCGGACAACAATGCCGCTTGTGTTGCTGCTGCTTCTGCATGCACATGCAAAGTCATGCATCAAGGATTAACTGAACACTAAAAGAAGGAATGCCATCATGTCCTTTTTTCCCCATCCATATTCAGATTTAATTCCTGTTTCCTGTGTTGAGATCAGTTAGTAGTTCTTGCATGTGAGCAGGTTGACCGTTGTTCTGAAGACCTGTGTACAGTTTTCCTATATCATGATCGAAGATCAACCATTCACCCTCACACTCACACCTATGGGAAATTTGGAGTATCCAGCTGATCTAATGTGCATGTCTTTGGAGTGGGTAGCATGGTGACGTCAACCTCACAGCAAGAAGGTCCTAGTTTCATGTACTGGGCTTGGCGAGAGCGTTTCTGTGTGGAATTTGCATGTTCTCCCAGTCATTATGTGGGTTTCCTCTGGGTACTCCAGTTTTCTCCTGCAGTCCGAAGAGACAGGCTAACTGACTGTTCCAAATTGCCCCTGGGTGTGAGTGTGAATGGTTGTGTGTATGTTGGCCCTGCGATGGTCTGGCAAGTTGTTTTGGGTGTACCCCGGCTTTGCCCACGGTTGGCTGAGATAGGCTTCAGGTAGTTAAAAGTAGCAACTTAAGTGCTAATGAAGAACTGTTCACTGTAGCTGGTGTATTTTTTTAAATATTACAATACAACTCTATTGTAAAGCTTATGTTTTGTAATCTATATGCTTAAAATAACTCTGTAATAAAAAAATATATTAAATCCATTACTTATGAACAGATCACTTTTAACTGTAAACAAGGCTGAAAAGAAAAAAACAGCAGTCTTACTTTTCCCCCTCACTCACTCACACACACACACACACACGCACGCACGCGCACACACACACACACACACACACACACACACACACACACACCCTGATCATATCATATAGCACAGAGGGATGAGTACTGGAACCCAGGCATGAGATAGACTTCATGCAGGTTTGTCATCATGGCTAGAAGCGCATCGTGCTGATTACAGCAATAAATAAAGACAATGCTGAGGGTATGACAGGCTGAGTGGTGGGGAGCTCTCCGGGCTCATTTGCATGACTTTGTGTGGCCATCATTTCCACACTAATGTAATGCCAAGCAAATGAGCCTGGCGCAATATTGGCCAATTCATCGCCGCTCCAGTGGCTCGACAACGCAGTCTATAAATCACAGAGGGAACACATGCTCTGTCTGACAGCTAAATCAACACAGAGTAATCACATCTTAGCAGCACCACACGCTCTGCACAGGGGATTAATAAACTCTGTGTGTACGCATGTTAGAGTGCATCCTGAATCTTTCAGGCTTATATAACATGTAACAGAGCCCATTGGTTTTTAATGACGTGCTGTTCTGGTATGTTGCATGAATGGATATGTTGACTGTTCATATTGTTTTCTTAGAAGCTTGAACAGGATGGCCTTTGAATCCATGCAGCACCTCTCCAAGCACACCAGATGGTGCAGTTGACTGCGGGATGAGATACACTGACCTGCCTTGCATCAGGCAGAGCAGCTGAGCTTACAGTAGCAGCACCTTTTCAAAAATACTAGTTTAGTTGCTTTATAACATCATGTCCTGTGTATTTTCAAGAGTACTGGAAATCTGCGAAATCTGTGCAAATCTGTGCACAACACAAACATTAATTTATTAATTTAGTCAGTATGCAGTTTATCTTAGTCAAGGATGCAGTGGATCCCAAGCTAGTTCTAGGAACACTTAACAAGAAGTAGGGTTACACCCTGGATGGGATACCAGTTATTAGTCCATCACAGACCATGCACACACTCATTCATACATATGGTGTCAGACAATAAGTCAGGCTTTGGAAAGTATGGAACCTGAGAACTTTAACACAACAATGTTGAATATTTTCTGGTATTTTTTTGTTAATTTTTTATTTAATTTTAAGAACATATTTTCTATAATATTTGGGCAAATTCTTAGGACAGTTGTGGGTGCATCATACGAAAGTCACCTGTTGACCCTTAAATCATACAGTTTTGAACTTGTTAAAAAAACTTCCGGGTGGCACGGTGGATTAGTGGTTAGCATGTCCGCCTCATAGCAAGAAGGTCCTGGGTTCGAGTTCCGGGCTTAGGCTTTGTGTGTGAAGTTTGCATGTTCTCCCCATGCTTAAGTGGGTTTCCTCTAGGTACTCCGGTTTCCTCCTACAATCCATAAACATGCATATTAGGCTAATTGGCTGTTTCAAATTGCACCTAGGTGTGAGTGTGGTTTGTTGTATGTTTGTTGCTTTGTTGGTCTGCCTTCGCCCAGTGTCTGCTGGGATAGGATTAAGCAATTTGGCAAATGACTGATGAGAATTTCCATCTTGAAAGTTATTTTTGACATCAGAATCATTTCCTAGAGCTGTTCTGTGATGCCCCTATGAGGATTTGTTTATCTTACAACAATCGTATCATTTTCGTATGAACATCATACAGGTTGACTTACAGAACTGGCTTATTTCCCCCACAACAGACATCTAGCACATATTGTACTTGTGAACCTGAAGCGTACGACAAAAAATAAATTTGCAGGTTATCTGTGAAAGATGCTTCCAGTTTCACGAAGATGCCACAGCATTAAACATGTTTAAGATTCATTATTCATCATTGCTACTTAATTGCGATTTACAATAAAAATTATAATTGTTGTGGTATTCATTCATTTATTCATTTTCTGAACCGCTTAATCCTAATCAGGTGGTGCCCATCTCAGCTGACTCTGGGCGTGGGCAGAGTACACCCTGGACAGCTCACCAGGCCATCACAGGGCAGAAACACGCTGACGGCAATGCAGCCTACTCTTGATGAAAGTCTGTTGTGGTATAATGGGAATAAAACAAACATAGTTCTGCTGTTAGAAGACAATATTAACTTCAGAGTGCATCCTAATGCATCCTGTCCCCTCTTGCTTGCTTGGGTTTCCTCCAGGTACTCTGGTTTCCTCACACAGTCCAAAGACATGCACGTTAGGCCAACTGACTGTTCCAAATTGCCCCTAGGTGTGAGTGTGAATGATTGTGTGTGTGTTGGTCCTGCCATGGACTGACGAGCTGTTCAGGGTGTACCCCGCTTTCACCCAGAATCAGCTGAAATAGGCTCCAACCTCCCCGGGACCTGAGTAGGATTAAGCGGTTCAGCAAATGAATGAAGGAAATTATATGAAAATTTTAAAATGGTGAATCCACAGGAAATGACGGTGATGCCAGATGAAGGCTTGTATACCAAGCTGGTGAGTGAAGCTTCTGTTCCAACACTGTGCAGAGTCACGCTCCCTCTATAGTGCGAAGACCAGGTATAATAAACATTACAGCAGATTTCATTACCTTCCTCAGACAGACCTCATGAAAAATGCATGCATTAGTAGCTTGTGTTCTCACTTAGCATGGCCATACTGCCAAGAACAATGAGTAAATTCCAGAACAGCTGAACTACTTAAAAGCCACTCAGTAGGTCAAAAGGGATGACTATTTATAAACAAACCTTTAAAATTCTGGACATTTCTGGACCCCCTCTGTCCTGTTAGATTGTATCTTTCTTTGCTCCTGAGCTTGTGTTGTTGTCCAGTTCGACATCTCAGACGTCTCATGTCAGATTGAGTTGTGCGAAAGCCTGATCGCACGGACAGAAGTTACTCAATGGGTTTTCCCCAATGTAGCATGAACATAGCCAGCACTGTAATAATCTGTTCTCTCTGTGAAGCATTCTTGCTTTTATTTCAACAAAACAGTCCTCACACGTGCTGCCAGCACATATCCGTGTGTAATATATTTCGCCAGGGACAGTTCTGGAACTGCACATTGCTTGAGAGCGGAAAATGTGCTAGTGATTTTGTATGTTTTTTTTTTCCATTTTAGTGTGTAAACAATTGCGGAAAACTGTTTAACGCAGCTGTCAGCATTTATAACGTAAATGAATACATGATCTGGACTATTTTGATTCTTTCCAATAGTCTATATTATCACATATATCTGCCTATCAGTCTGAGGTGTTCCTCCTTATTTTTTATCTGCACCTGCTTTCTCTGTCTCTCCAGTTTCCATTCTGACCTTGTCTGGCCCTTCTGTTCCTCCTTTGCTCCCTCATCCGTCTTCTGTGTCCTTCGCTCGTCCCTCTTTCCCCGTGCGGGCTGGCTAGACTAATCGGTATCATCCCGTCTTCTCATCCATCAGGACTCCTCTCATTGTTTTGACGTCTAGTTAATTCTCTGCTCATGATTTATCAAATTCTTATTACCGCTCGCTGAAAGGCTCATTCATTGTGCCGATGTATGGTAATGATAGCCCCGCCGCGGCCAACCAAATCCCCAGCTAAGGCCCATCTTTCCTCCATTCCCTCCTCCCTCTTCCTGCATTATCTATTCTCTCTCTTTCTCTCTCTCTCTCTCTCTCTCTCTCTCTCTCTCTCTCATGTTGCTGGTTCTTTCTTTCTTCTATGTCTTTCCATTTTGCAGTATTGTATATTGCGATCTCTTTTCTCTCTAATTCATACTGACTTTCTTATCCTCTTATGACCACATTTAACATAAAGGCTTGGCTGCACCACAAAGATGTCAAACAGTTGCTCTGATGGCTTGGGAGGGAATCTAAAACAATTGACTCTGGTTGAGTTTAATCAGAGAGGAAGGCTGAAAGCAGGGCAGTGGTTCCAAATCAAATAAAGTGGATGAATATGCTGGTTGTTCAACAGTATTGTCTCTGGGATTGGCTCGATTTCATTAATGTTTCAAGCACAAAAAATAAAATGAATGAAAGGGACAACGATCAAAAGGTTATTATACTTTCCATCATGTCCACATAAGACAAACTACAGTATATGACTCCTACAAGTACTCTATTTAGGGCAGTTGAATATTTTCCAAAAAAACTATGTGCCCCGTCTTTCAAGCCTTAGTTTCAACGAATAGCAGTAGAATAGTTAAGGTCATATTTCCCGTATCTTCCCATCGTACTCACCCTCCTACATCCATTTCCTGTCGGCCGCTCCACAGCCAACCCCCCGGGTGCCTTCATAATTTATATGCCTCTAATATTACATTACATTATCTCTGCACATTTGATTCACATGGGTGCTAATATTGAGTGATGGCATGCCATGCTTCATGATGACAAGAGCAATGGGAATCATATGTAAAGTTCATGGGAAATGGGGTCACGTTCCAAATTCAGAGTCTAAAACTTTTGACTTTAAGCACATGTGTCACATACAGAGAAGCTGTGCTTAAGTGGATTGGGAGTCATTTCTGTATTGGTATTTTAAGGGCATTATATATCTTATTTCAGCAATATGTGCTTTAATGTTGTTCCAGTTTCTTAATACGAGTATGTTTAACCATGCCAGGAATCCTGTAGGCTTGTATTTTGGTGCTGAATATAAATAAGATTTAAAGAACCAGAGTACAAAAATGGTTTTCAAATGTTATGTACTACATAAGCTGGAACCATTGTTACATGTTGTTGCCTTAACTTGACTTGTATGTCTGTAAAATATTTGACTGTTTTTTTTTATTCATTCATTCTTTCATTCATTTTCTAAACCACCTAATCCTAATTAGAGTCTCGGGGAGGCTGGCGGCCATATCAACCGACTCTGGGCGCAGGCAGGGTACACCCTGGACAGCTCGCCAGGTCATCACAGGGCCAACACACATACAACCACTCACACTCACACCTAGGGGTGATTTGGAACAGCCAATTAGCCTACTGTGCATGTTTTTGGACTGTGGGAGGAAACCGGAGTACCCGGAGGGAACCCACGCAAGCACGTGTTTCTGTGTGCAAACTCCACACAGAAACACCTTGAGCCCGGGAATCAAACCCAGGCCTTCTTGCTGTGAGGTGGACATGCTAACCACTGCACTGTTTATTTATTTGTTTGTTTATTTGTTTCCATTTATTTACTGTTTGAAAAAAAATGCCCACTGTTAAGAAAGCTATACGAGTTCCTGAGGTGTTACAGTTATTAACCAGCTTGCGTGATTACTTTGTAAGTCTAATAAATATTGAACCTAATATGATGTGTTAGAGAGTAAAGTTCAAGAATATAAAGCTATAATAGCTAGATAGCTAGATAGCTAGATAGATAGGTAGATAGATAGATAGATAGATAGATAGATAGATAGATAGATAGATAGATAGATAGATAGATAGAT
>JBCNYH010000016.1:882895-893387 GCA_039654325.1 Tandanus tandanus
TATATGTGTGTGTGTAGTTTAAATGTATATAATATTCAGTCTTGTTGTCCTTTCTCTCCTCTCCTCTTCTCATTACTCAAGTCACATATGATGTTCCAGATAACTCAGGTCATAATAGTCCTCTTTAACTAAGCACCTTGACATGCCTGAAATTCAATATGCATCCATCCCTCACTTCCACCCCAGCTCTTCCCCTTACTTTTCCTTCCTCTTTATGTCTTTACACACACACACACACACACACACACACACACACACACACACACACACACACACACACACACACACAGGCTCATTAAAGCAAGGGTTAACCAGTGACACATGATGCATGATCCGGGAGGCACTGATCCTCTCTCCACAGGAAGGTGTCTGGCCATGGAGATGTATGAGCGGCGGGCGCACTGAGCAGGAGCATCACTCAGGTGCCATGCTAATGGAGAGGCCAGCGCGTGCACACACACTCAAAGCCAGTGACAGATGGCTTGTCAGGGGTCCGCGTGGTTATTAGATAGCTGCAGTAATGCTTGACCTTCTTTGCTCTCATGCTTGTCCTTCATCCGTCCCTCAGGAACAGAAAAGCCTTAAGTAGACACGGAAGAAAAGATGGACTCAGAAATCACGTCACGTAAAAGAGGTTGTTTAATTTCATGAATGGCACAGTTTATCTGAATATATGACTGTGGCACCATGTTGGTCATGTATAGATATAGTTGATAAATAACCTAATGCAAACATGGGGCATTTGTATGACCTACCTCAAAAGAAATAAAATTAGGTATAGAGTACCTGGCTACCTGCAGGTGACATAAGAACAGAAAACAGGCAAAAAGCAATAAATATGAAAAAAGAAAGAAAGAAAGAAAGAAATCCCATAAATATGGAACATCTGTTCCTAAAGTCAAGAAGACAAGGTGGCTCTAATTCAACTCTGCTTGTCTGCATCACTGTTTTAGCTGTAAACAGACGTATCCAACATGTTGGAACAACCAATTAGTGTTAGCTGATCAGTGTAAATGCCAATAATCTAAGTAGATCTCCAACTAGTGTAATTAGCATGAAATTATACACATTATTCTTAAGCTAGGCTCGCACGATACCAATCATAATCCCGATTTGCCCCCATCATATTCTGATTTTACACTAGAGGAAATCTGAGAACATCTGAGGATTTCGGGGAAACTTCTGAGAAGAGTGAAAAAAAGGTGCATTTTTTGTATTCGGAGTACACTTGGGAAACGGAAAAATCGGAGAAAATTGGTGAACATCAGTACATGTCGGTAGTGAATGGTGTAACATTGATATAAAATTTGGAAAAAAAAATTGTGTGTTTTTTACAACATCAGAAGATAGAGCAGGATAACTGATACAAATCGGAGTGACAAATCATAATAATATTGGATGAAACATTGGAATCACATCAGATAACAATTGGAAAACATTGCGACATATCGTAACAAAATCGGCTGAAACAGCGGAGTATGATCGGGGCAAATAGGGATCATGATCGGTATTGTGTGAGCCTAGTTTTAGCAATAAAAAATGTGAGGACATTATGCCACAATATCATAACAATACAACAGTATGCTAGTTGCTAGTTAGCTAGCTGACTAAAATACAAAGACACAAATAACTTGAATGAATCGAGAAACAAATTATAATTGTGTTGCTTTTTTTTTTTAGGGTGATCAAAATGCATTTGGTCATGGATAGGGGTTAAAAGGCTAGTGCTATTCGTTAAGTAGGCTCAAGCATTCTGCATTTATGTCAATAGTGGCTGTTAAAGGACTATAAAGAACGCTCTGCTTCCTCTAAAATACAACTAAAGATTTCATCAAATCTGTACTGTTGCTTTAACATGAGTACTACAAAGAGAGTGCTACAGCGTGTTCGACTTCATGGCTAGTTCATTCAAAATCAGCATACATAATAGTTACGCCCATGGAAGCTCAGATTCCCTGAGGCTCTATGAGTAGTAGGCAGGTTAGGACACTGTACTGCTGCATGCTGATTAGAGGAAGTGTCAAAGAGGCTGGACCTCTTTTTGATTGACAGCGTCATCAAAGCTTTTCAAGTTTAGCCGAACCCAGCTTTTTAGCAAGTAACTGCTACGTATAGTGCTTGTGTTTTGCTAGTGATATAACTTACTATGTTCATTTGTACATATCCTACTGTAAACATAAACATAAATATAGTGTTCTTGAGTTTGCTTCTGGTTTTAGTTTAGTAACCTTTGTTTGTTAATAAAGTTCATTAGCTAGCTGTGCGTGATGACAGAGAGATCAAGTGACTCAGAATTAAACAGCAGGGCCAATCAACTCCCGAGATTGATCTGGTTCAGAACTCAAGAAAAGTGACCAGTCTTTTCAGCTCTCCTGGTGTGAGCTGGCTGTGATAAAGAGAATGTACTGCTGGCCTTTTAATGAAAGCATCTCAGGGTGTCTGATCAGCTTTCACAGGGCTTCCATAAGAATTTAAATAGAAATAAAATTATACAATAATCGACAAATTTTATGATCTATTCCTAAAACGTGCTTCCCCTTCATGACCCTTTGAAATCTATAAAAATTGATGTTTGGAATGAATTCTGGGCATGATGTATGACTAATGCACTTGTTAAACCATTTATTGAACTATCGATCAGTTAAACTTTAATTAATTCTAGGTTCTCTTATCTCTTATGTCTTTATGTTCAGTCATGTGGCTCCTAAAATCGAGACCATTGACTGGTTCAAATTATTATATCAGCACGATAAGCTTAATCACATCTAAGGACACTCGAGGACATCATGACAGAAATGCATCATAGTGCAATAAAATGTGTGTGTGTGTGTGTGTGTGTGTGTGTGTGTGTGTGTGTGTGTGTGTTTGTGTGTGTGTGTGTGTGTGTACGTGCATTTGCATTGTGGTTTGCATGTGTGAGCATGTGGGTGTGTGTGACATGAGTTGTCAGGAGCAGCAGGACAAGCAGGGGTTGGGCGAAGAAGTTCCAAAGAAAGCACGAAAGCCATCTTTCAATTTTACGTCTTCAGGCTTTGGCCTGCCCCTGCCATCCAGC
The DNA here is from genome assembly GCA_039654325.1 of Tandanus tandanus. Taxonomy (NCBI): domain Eukaryota; kingdom Metazoa; phylum Chordata; class Actinopteri; order Siluriformes; family Plotosidae; genus Tandanus; species Tandanus tandanus. The sequence continues at coordinate 885,951 of JBCNYH010000016.1, forward strand.
TGTCACACAGTGAGTCGAAACTGACAGCTCGCCTAAGACTGGGGATCAGGTGTGTGCCACATGTACATTTACGCCCACATGCCCTTAAAATCTCTGGGTGGATAAATGAAAACGCAGGCTTTGTGAAACAATAGTGTTGATCTTAGATGATGATACAATAAAATAATATGTTGAGTGACAACATAATTATCACACAAGGGTTTCTCATGACTCGTTTGGTAACCCTGTTGACTTTTCTCACCATAACTGGTTCTAGAGGAATATGATTCCCGAGATATGAGTGTATAAAATAATTGTTCAGTCTGTTCACAATTAAATATAAGGAAACTAAAAAGGCAGAGCAAAACAGTTTCAAAATCTCAGATCAACAAATAAATTTTTTTATATACACCATTTATTTATTCATTTTCTAGGCCTTTTAATCCTGATTAGGGTCGCGGGGAGGCTGGCGCCCATCTCAGCCAACTCTGGGCGAAGGCAGGGTACACCCTGAACAGCTCGCCAGACCATTGCAGGGGCAACACACACAACCATTCACACTCCCTCTCACATCTAGGGGCAATATGGAACAGACAATTACCCTGATGTGCATAATTTTTGGACTGTTTGAGGAAACCGGAGGAAACCCACACAAGCATTGGGGAAGAGGCAAATTCCACACAGAAACGACCAAGCCCAGGAATCGAACCCAGGACCTTCTTGCTGTGAAGCGAACGTGCTAACCACTGATTCACCGTGCCGCCCTATGCAAACATTTTAATAAGAAAAACAGACCATTACACTCAGGAACAAAGGCACAGCACTGCTGTGACATGGTAATGGTGGGTCTTGGACACAAATTAATACATATTACAGCTACAAGTGAAGTCTCCTGGGATTTATTTCATGAAAATAAAATACTTGAGTGAGAAAGAGAATTCAACTGAATAACCCCTCTGTAAACACAAGAACCTAAGCATGGAGATAACTGATAATATTACACATCAATCATGAAATCTTGGCAGTGCAACATACAGTTCATACCATAAACGTGCCTCACCTTAAACAATTATTCAAAGTGAGTAAACTTATTAAGCATGACATTCCTTCCTTCTTTGCACAATTTATTTTTATTACCACAGACTGAACCTTCAGTCATTCATTCACTCATTTTCCGAACCGTTTAATCCTACTAGGGTCGAGGGGAGGCTGGAGCCTATCTCAGTCTCTGGGCGAAGGTGGGGTAAATCCTGAACAGCTCATAGACCATCACAAGGCCAACACGCACACACACAACTATTCATGCTCACACTCACACCTAGGGGCAATTTGGAACAGCCATTTACCATAATGTGCATGTCTTTGGACTGTGGGAGAAAACTGCTGTACATGGAAGAAACCCACACAAGCATGGGAAGAATGTGCAAACTCCACACAGAAAAGCCCAAGCCAAGCCCGGGACTCAAACCCATACCCTGCTTGCTGTGAGGTGGATTTGATAGCCACTACGCCACCGTACCGCCTAAGAGTGAATCTGATATTGTATTTTGTAGGTTCACATTTATAAATGCAAATGAATAGTACTGGCCTTTAAAGTACTTCTTTCTGAGCCCATGATGCATTGCACGTAGGTCAAGCGCAGTAGACTAGAGAATTTGTTTGAAGGAACTCTCGATCTTTCGCAGTGTTTAAAAATCAAGCAGATTTATTTGTAAATATCAGTTGTATAAATATTCTCCTTAAGGCATGTCCTGCACAAGAAAAATTATTTGCAACATTTTTTATGAAAAATCAACTAAATACATGTAGTTCTGACCATTATTACCGATCAAAACACTTCGAATTGCAAGATATGATAATTTTTTTTCTCTCTGAATAAGAGCTAAGCAATGTAAACAAACAAACCTAATCGATAACAACTTTTTGACTTGAATTTCGCGATTTGTGTACACCAAAACCTGTGACGTCATTTTCGGAAAGTCCGGATGACGTGACAAATTTGCACCAGTAAGAGAGTCAAACATGGCAATGCGCAAAAGGCGAGTATTCAAAACTGAGCCTGAACGGAAAATAGCAAGACGTGAACACAACAAGGAACGACAGAAAATGAGGATTTATATCCCAGATCAATGGCAGGCACTACAGGAAGAGAGAAATCTTCAAACACATTCAGATACAGCCAGATTTTGGTTTGACTGGTAAGTAAAACATTATTATCGTTCAGCCTTTGCTCACATCTCCAGACTGGCAGTTACATGAGCCATCCCCTCTGTTGCATGTCACGATGTCGATCTAGCACGATGATGTAGACTATAGTGGAGAATTAACACTAGTGTTTTTCGGTGGTTTTCAGTGTGATGTCACTGAATTGTGTGTACACAAACTTTGGCATCGTTTGGGTATTTTCGTGAATGAAAGTCAATGGCGGATTTGGAAACTCGCCCTGCAAGTTCTCGGACACTTTTGTACCCTTATTTTGTAAAATTAAGAAATGACTGATGGCTGGGCAAACCAAACACAAAAGTTCATTCATTCATTAATTTTCTAAGCTGCTTAATCCTGATTAGGGTCGCGGGGAGGCTGGCGCCCATCCCAGCCAACTCTGGGCGAGGTACACCCTGGACAGCTCGCCAGACCATCGAAGACACAAACGTTTATCTACCATAAATGTATCTGCGTGAGTCAACATTCAACCAAGAAGAGACTTGTTTTGACATATTTTTTGCAAGAAATTGGACAGAGACTTTGCTGATATATTACTTCGCCACGTGTCAGCATCTGTCGACACAAACCAGTTAGAATGGTACACCTCGAAGGAGGCAGATATGTTATGTTGGATATGTTGCTGACATAGCTAGAGAATGTACCCATGGTGCGCTCTCTGTGGCATTCAAGACTTAAGCTTATTGTTGTTGCTATCACCCTGAAGAAGTCGCTGGACCAGCAGCTTCATCATTTAATATTCCAGATGAGTTTGATAGCGTGTTGTTGTTATTCACAACACACAAATATTCAGGGTTAAAGTGCTGATTGTGTGTGATCTTTCAGTTTGCCAACTGCAATGTCATTCTCTAATTACTCTCATGGTAGAGCTGCCTAAACTTGCTACCTGCATGTAAAGAGCATTTGCAGTGTGTTATCACGCATTAAAAAAGCTACTGTACTCGATCTAGTAAAGTTTCTAAGCAGTAAACATGATAACAGACTTCCTGAGTGCAATAAACATCAGAACAGACTTACCAAGTTCCCATAAGTGTATAGTCTTGGCGATTTTGGCTGGGCCTCAATGAAACATGACTGACAGTCAGCGTCAGATCTGTTGCTTGGAGTTTAATCAAAACACAGAAGCAAAATAAATGTGTATCATGGACTTGGACAGACATACTTTAACTATCTAAAGAGAACACACCCATTCTGCGAATCACCCTGTATGCACATCTTTGATTTCAAATTTATCCTGAACTGATTCCCCAAATTTCACAGAAAGAACTCCCTTCCCTTCCATTGAACAGACTGACTGCACTTGCTGTTCGCCATTGCTATTTTACCATGCTGGGGTACAAAAGTGAATTTTGATCTAACTGTTCTCATTCACAACCCGAGGCAACATATAGGATTTATATCCCATCTAGGACTGTATGCAAATGTGGCTCAGGTCTTATTTTGGGAAGGGGGTGGGGTGTCGGTTGTGTGCATGCACCTAAAAAAGTATAAAAATATATGGCACATAATTGCATTTGTGACACTTAAAGCTGGTAACATAAAGGTAACATGAAACCTTACTTTCAGATATCAACTAGTTGACTCAATATATAATACTAAATGTTGCCTATGCTGTATTATTATTATTTTTTAATTATCAACATATTACTTCAGAAGAATGTTAGCTCTGGAAGACAATGTAATATCCATAAATCCTGTATGAACCTTTTTTGCTTTAAAAGTTCTTTAAACTTTCCTCATTTCCATTGCCTGGTATGGTAAGGAGGAAGATTCTTTTGTGCAGATCTGTGGAGGAAGAGGGGAAGGGGGGGGGGGGGGGATTAGAGATGGAGATTGAGTGAGAAAGGTGTCACTGTGAGAGGAAATTCAGGGCAGAGTGTGCCTGACAGCTGAGTACTATTAATCACATAGTCACCTGGGAACAAGACAGACAGGGAGAGCGAAGGAGAACAGAGAGCAAGAGAGAGCAAGGTGAGCATGAAAAAAGATGATCTCTCCTTTGTAGGAAGAAGACAAGTTCGGAGTCTTATTCCAAACTACACTGAGGCATCGATTTAACACACATTTTTCATATGTGCCTCTTTCGCACACACTTACGTTCGGACAGGGTGAGTGAGAGACGGGAATCATAGATCACTGACAGTGGCTGGTCACTATATAGGTCTCTATATAGGTCTCAATATCATACTTTGCCTCATTCAAGAATAAATAATTTATTATTCCGAGTGGATAACGCTTGGATCGAAATGGCGGACACTCACCGTTTGTTACAGTCACTTGGAGCAGATGGTGTCATCACTGTCATGCTTTAAAATAAAAAAATAGAGCAAACATTTCTTCTTTTAGTTTGCTTTCTTGTGTAGTATATACTAAAACTCGCCATTACACAGCGCTACATGCTACTCACTCAGCGAGGTCAGCCACTGACAGTGGCTGGTCAGTGGCTGACCTCTCTATTCCTGACTGTCTGTCACAAAGTGTAATCTGTGTCTCAAAATTCCCGTGTGTGGAAAAAGGGAGTGTGCGTGTACATTTCCACATGCACAGGGAAACATCAGTGCCTGAAAGGGTAGCATTTATGGTCACACACTTGTGGCAGGCTGGTCTTGACCCGTGTGGTTAAAAGTCTGCAGGCAATTTGAAAGAGAGCACTGTATCATTATGGCCTTCCAATAAATCCATTACATGCCCCACTTTAGAAACAGAGCATGTACACTAAACTGTGGAGACACTTTGATTTGCCTCTCACCATAAACCAGAGCTATTGCTTTGAACAACCCAGATGTCATGAAGCAGTTACTCAGCCTCCAGCGTCTAATCATAAAACTGAACTCGGCTCAATTACAAACGTAGTTGTGATTCGTTTTATGAGGAGTGAAGATGACATCAGGCCCAACCCTCAGGTTTACTGCCTTCAATGTTTAAACTTTTACAACATGATTCCAAGAGATGGTGAGAGTGGTACAGAAGCCTTTATGTACTGAAGGTAAATTACTGTTACTCAAATAATACTAAACTGAAAGTAAAAGTTAGCCAACTGAGTACTTAGTAAGAATACATTTACGTACAATGCAATCAATCAATCAAGTTTTATTTATATCGCACATTATGACAAAGTCCAAAGTTCAAAGTGGTTTACAGAAGGGAGTATAGGTAAATGAAACATAAAAATTGAATTAAAAGGCAAGAATCAAACATTAAATCAACAAAGTCAAACAAGTCAAATCTTATTAGCATAAATCACAAGGCTAATGTTAGCTGTTAGCATTATGATAGACAGCACTATATTCCTCTGTTTGTTTCCTAAATGTCCATATGGTTTTAACATGGAGGAACATTAAACAGTTTGACTGTTGAACCAACATGATTTCACACATTTGTAACATTAATTAAATTCCACGTGAATAAATGTTCCTTGTTTGCTGGTTTTTGCCCTTGATTGTTTGAATTTTTATGACCTATCAGGTTTCAGTTGTTCTAATGGGGCAATACTCGACTGTTGAATCATGTAGAGTAGAATGTGATTTCAGTTTGATTTTGCAGATGAATCACTAGGAACACATAAACTTAGCTAGTTTAAATGGTGGTACATCTTTTAGTTTGGTAAACCGTGCTGTGCACTGCTGGAATCCTCTCTGTCCTCATATGGCATTTTATGGGTGAGGAATAGGCTGAGTAGTACAGAGACAATAGAAAATAAAACTGGTTTTTAGCTCAAGGATATTAAACCCATGCTGCAAGCTTTGACTATCCTTGAGATAGCCCTGGTTCGCCCCGTCACCATAGTGGGACATTGGCAATCTGAATTCCTACACCATCATTTGTAGGTGGCATCAGCACAATGCATAAAATCATGCAATTAAAGGTCCAGCTTCAGTTACATTTAATTGAACCTCAGAACATGAAAAATAATAGGGCTGTACTGTTGAATATTGGTTAGTATTGCACTATTGCAATGGTACTGGAAACTAGAAAGATGAGTTTTGCTGAGCCTTTGCCCATTGTTGCCTCACATTTGTGTTTATGCCTGAAAGAAATGATATGCAAGTTGGTCTTCTGGTGTTGATGCCAATCTGCGACAATGTTCAGGATATACATTCTGAGATGCTTTTTTGCTAGTTAAAAGTGAATATCAATGATGCATGTTGAGACTGCAAAAGCATGATCAAGGGTCTTCTGCAAACAGAGAGGTAACATGTTGATGAGTTTCACCGGGCGTAATTACCAGCAACAATTTACGTATGTTATTTAATATGCTTACAGGGAGAGGCTGGAGAGAGAGAGAGAGAGAGAGAGAGAGAGAGCGCTGCAAGCAATGTGTATGTGTGCGAATAATATTAAGTGAATGTCTAAGTTATTTTGTGTGTCTCAGGGTGAGACGACAGCAGAAATAAAAGGTAACGGAAAAGTGCCTAGTCTGACTTAACTTGAGATGTAAAAGTAAATACACAGAGCAACCTGTCAACCTGTCTCTGAGTCTTTGATATCCAGAACCTGGATAATATCACACTTTTGCATTGTGCTTCTGACACGATTAGCTATTTGGATAGTTTCATAAATCAGTTGGTATACACAGGGCAGCACGGTGCTATAGTGGTTAGCACAATCGCCTCTCAGCAAGAAGTTCCTGGGTTTGATTCCCGGACTCTGGCGTCTGTGTGGAGTTTGCATGCTCTCCCCATGCTTGCTTTGTTCCCTCTGGGTACTGTGATTTCCTCCCACGGTCCCAAGAAATGCACATTAGGCTAACTGGCTTATCCAAATTGACCCAAGGTGTGAGTGTGAATGGTTGTGTGTGTCTTGCCCTGCGATGATCTGGTGAGCTGTTCAGGGTGTACCCTGCCATCGCCCAGTGTCGGCTGAGATAGGCTCCAGCCTCCCCATGACCTTAATAGGATTAAGCGGTTCAGTAAATGAGTGAGTGAGTGAGCTGGTATACAGGTATTCCTATTAAAGTGAATGTGTTTGTAAATGTTATATCAGAGGGACCCAAGCAGTTTTAGTCAAAGAGAACACAAGTATACACAAAATGCAGTTTTTAAATGAAGGTTTTTATTATTTAGGGAGAAAAAAAATCCAAACCTACATGGCCCTGTGTGAAAAAGTGATTGCCCCCTAAACCCAATAACTGGTTGGGCCACCCTTAGTAGCAACAACCGCAATCAAGCGTTTGCGATAACTTGCAATGAGTCTTTTACAGCGCTGTGGAGGAATTTTGGCCCACTCATCTTTGCA
>JBCNYH010000016.1:955503-968322 GCA_039654325.1 Tandanus tandanus
TCAGACCGGCAGGCCACAGGCCTTCCACAGTTCATGGGTCCAAAACCACACAGCGCCCCCAGTGGCGCCTGATACCCTGATTTCCTCCATTCAGGGGTTTATATATAAATGTTTTGGTTTGTTTTTTGGGGGGTTGTTTTATTTTTTTTGCTGGGGCGTAGTGGTTAGCACTTCTGCATCACAACAAGAGCCTTTCTGAGTGGAATTTGCACATTTCACAATTGTGTGAATTTCTCTCACAAACCTGAGTTTCCTCTGGGTGATCTGGTTTCCTCCAGCAGTCCAAAAACATGCACAAGGATGCATAGTTGGATATTCTCAATTACCCCTGTGTGTGAATGTCAGTGTGAACAGTTGTATATCTGTGTTGGTCCTGTGATGGTCCGACAAGCTGTTCAGGGTGGGATTGGCTCCAGCCTCTCCGCAACCTTAGTAAAGGATAAATCAGTTCAGAAAATGAAATGTTTTGGCTTCTTAGACAAGGATCAGCCCCTGCTCCTCTCGTTTTTTTTGTTGTATGACTGAATGAACAAATAAGTTTTCTGTGCAAACATGTTAGTTTTAATGGATACTGTAACTCAAATAACTGCATTTTACAACCATGGTAATCAGAAAAGCAGTTCAGAATGCACAGCACTCTCACAGTGGGTACAGACCATATTGAAACTTGGCAGTTTATGTTAAAAAAAAAAAAAAGGCAATGTTTTTCCAATCTTCAGCTGTCCAGGTTTGTTGAAACTGTGCTAGCCTCAGATTCCTGTTCCTGAGGTGGCGTGGGTGTAGCCTGATGTGATCTTGTGGTGTCCTAATAAAGTGAGTATATATTCTACAGGATAACTAATTATGAACAAGTTAGCATGCAGAAACGAATGAAAGATGAGTAAAAGACGGAGAATCTGTCCTGGGTCTCAGGGGAGGGAAAGGGGAGGACAGCCTGACAGAAAGAAATGGAGAATTTGTTTGGATTTGCAAGGCATTGTGATTTATGCCTGGCAACTTTGATCTTCTAAAAGGCTTGAAGATGTACACAACAATAAATCTTCTTGGCCCTGGCTAAAATAAATGATGTGCTGGTGGCAGGTTTCCAGAATAGATTTTAATTTTCATATCCACAGACACCCAGAGGCAAAGCGAAAGAGAAAGAATGAGAGGATAAGAGGAGGAGGGTGCAAATGAGTAAATGCCGGAGAGGCATGAAAAGTAACCAGATGCTTTTTACATGGAAGTAACACAGATTCAATAATAAAACATTTTTTTTTAAACGATCGAGACGAGATAAGAGCAGACAAAAGATTTTACCATGACAGTATCTGGAGATAAGAAACACTTATGGATGTGGATGTGTTCATGTACTGTTTATATTCTGTGTATATGTGTGTATTCTGGGTATCATGGTCATCTGTAATTGTAAACATTTCAGCAAACTCGGTACACCGGCATGACAGCCAAAAAAAAGAAAACGCATTCTTTAATCAACAAACAAATTCGCCCAAGCAAACACAACTTTAGCCTAACTATGTCCCCATCTGTTACTGCAGCAGTGCCTCATTCATCAACTTTGAGGGATGTGAGTGATCAAAGTGACAGCCATGACAAATGACTGCCATTAAAGTTTTCTTTTAGGCCTTGTGCAGTTCTAAAACAAACATCGCACTCACATATCCAGACGACTTCTTCGTTCGTGCATTTATGTGTGCATATAGTATGTGTTTGTGTGTGGACGTGGACCGTCAGGCTTGGCTGTTTTCTCTCCAAGCCTCTGCCTCTGGGTCGAGCTGTCAGTGAGGAATTCCCTCCAGCTGCCGTCCTGAAATGGATGGCCGTCACCCAACCACGGTTTTGGTTTTAATAGCAGTAAGCACAAACACTATAAATTTACGGCCGCAAGAGAGAGTTTTTGAATAGACGCTGGACACGGCCAGCACTATAATTTGTCTCTCTCGCTGCATCCGCCCGTCTCTGTGCCGGGGCAGCTGGTTGTACTCAGCGGCGTGGGCTGACATGCTACTTTGAAAGTGCAATCACTGCATTTATACAGCAGGGAGGACTCATAAATGTGTCTTGTGGTGGAATATACAACGCCATATTTCACTCCCCTTTCTCTGTTTAAGCCAGGTGAGTTATGGCTGTTGAGATGTGGAGCCATTAAAGGTGATATGATGTATGCTCTGCCTTGTTCTGAGAGCCATTCGTCAAGCCAGACAATAACCAAAACGGGCTCCTACTCCTGGCCCTTTGCTTTTTTCCAGCCTCGTTCTCCCGACCCGTAGCTCAGCATGTCAGAGTTATTAATGACAGCTTGCCTGTATAACCTTCTGAAAAGAAAATAACTCAGGAAAGCCTGGGTTCATCTATTGTCTGGCTTATATAACTTTATCCAAATGTGGGCCACAGTTAAGTCTATAAACACACCTTCAGATCCTTTATTGCATTAATTTTTTTTTTGTTTGTTTTACACTTTGCACGCAACATAGACCTAACACTGTGGCTACATATAGCACAGCAAGGCAGACAGTGGAAGGAAAAATGGAGAAAATCCTGGAATCACATAATTAGGGCTAAGCACATACATCTAAGAGAGTAATTTAGCATTTCATCGAGGTTTGATGATATGCCAGGTCCTTTACCGAGTGGGACACATTCATTGGGGGAATGATTGTCCTAGTTCAGCAGAAGCTGAGGTCAATAGAGGAAATATTTCATAGGTGCTAGAGCAGCTCAGTGACTTTGAATAATGCTCAACATGACAAAGTAATGCTTGTTCAGGTGAAAAACGACTTCTGCCTCCTTTCTGGGCCAAGCATAATCACATTCTGGGTAGCAGTGTTGAAGGCATTTTCTAAAATATATCGCTGGTTCATATTCATATATTCATAGACTGGAAATTAATTAGGGCTCCGACAGTTCAATCTAACTTCTCAAGTACAGCGATGTGTCCTTATAAATGAGTGAGGTGATTTAAAGAGAACTTCTAGAGAAGGTTACAAATAATCTTTACCTTTTCATGGAACAACATTTACAAAATGACAGCCATGTGCTATTTATTTTTCAGAAAACTCTTTTGCCAGGTTTTAAAATTACTTAATGCATATGTAATATGTCTGTAATACCAATTAATACATAATACCTGAATATTCATTGGTCGTATAATTTTTGATGGGGTTCCTTAGGTTCCTAAAAGAGGTCTATTTGATGCTTATTCGTCTGGAAATGTCTTCGTTTAAACCTTTAATTTACGTTACATTCGATTAAAACTTAAGGATCTCACCAGTGTCACAACATTAAACAAAATATTTTGTTGATGTGATACCATTAATGAAAGCAATTTACTAAAGTGATCTTATGAAGAATGTGTACAAATTAAAAAAAAAAGGTAATGTGACTGGTATTTATTTAACAGTTACGTGCCAAAGATGAGGATAAGATTAAGCAGTTCAGCGAGTGAGTGTGTGTCCATGCATGTGCTCAGGCAAGTTGGTGGTTTCTCTGGAAAAATGTTATGTGTTAGGAGTGTGACAAATCAGAGAACAATTCGTCTTTACCGATAAAAGAAACAGGAAGTGAACATGGGGGCCTGTGGCATCATTTCAAAAAGTTTGAATTTCTTCCTGTCCAGACTAAAATGCATCCCAGTTTCAAGGGTCTCAGACTCTCTGGAGTAGTACGGACACCAGGCATAAATGTAGCAAAAGCAATGCATCTAAAAAGTAAAATGTATTAATTTGGACATACTTGAGGATATAAACCCTTCATGATTTTGCAGGGGTCCCTCTTAGAATCTCAGGAGAAGCCAACAGCTCAGGTTTTTCTATCAGAAAGTGTTACAGGTGCAAACCTTTAAGAAACCTTGAATAACCTCCCGTTTTTCCAAGACTACATCTGTCCAAATCATGGCCTGCTTTTCCATGGAGTGCAGCAGGAAACAATTTCTGATTCATTTCATCCATTCCACACTTGAGGAACTCCAGCCCAAGATTCTGCTAGGCAATTTGCCAACCTGTAGTTGTCAGATGTCAAGCCTGAGATGAATTCTGAAGGCGGAACCTCATAATAATGATTTTGTTTGATGTGACAAGCCTGATAAGAATTGATTTACTTACACAATCATGGACTTTTAATTGGAGGCCCGCAGCCGTCTTTACTTCAAAGCTTGTCAGCCAGCACCCACCCTTCTCAGTGATGTGCTAACTGACAGGTCCTGAGTGTTGCAGTCCTTCCCTTTGTCTCACAGTATCCATCCTGTCTTAGGTCAGGGAGAACCACAGGGAGGGCACAGACCCTACCCTAAAACCAAGCTGCTGAGTTGGGACATGGATTCACACAACACCTGTTGAAGGGCATTAGCTGTAACTCAGGCACTTTTTAGGGTTGTTTTTCATGCTCTGGTGCTATGAAAGTAGACAGATGCACTCAAAGACAGACATCTCTGGGTCCAGTTTCCTCGTTTCTGTGCAGAGGTGCACTTGACAAACTGTCGGCAGAACCCATATGGCACACTATGTGGAGGATAAAATTGTGCTTAGTGCTAACAGATGGAGAGTGTTATGACACACTGACTGTGATGACACCCTACTCTCCACTACAGCATGCTCAAGACTCCAAATGGTGACGGAGGGGCTGCTACACACATGTATAACTACCATTGAGTGGATTTGTTCCCCAACAAGAATCGTAAAATAATGAAACGTGTAACATAAAGATGTGGCTAGATAACAATGAAATAAAATGAGACACTGTCATCTGATACAGTTTTGATTATCTGTAGAACTGCATTTATATTTCAAAAGGACCAGCGCTGCCCCTTAAAATGAAAGAAATTGGAAAGGAATTATACACTAATGGTGGTCATGCTCTCCAGTCCAGAGTCTTTTGCTGAATGGAAAAAGTCAATTTCGCATTTTAGTCTATACATAGCAATCCAATATCTTAGTGAGATCTAGATTGCCTTGCCAGTGCAGCCAAAAAAAATAAAATAAAATAAAAAATAGCGCATATTAGAATGAATTTTCTTGTTATTAGAAATTATGTAAGATATTACATAAAATTAACTTTTTCTTTTTCCTGCATGGATTGATAGAACATTATATTTAATTTAAGATTCCCCTAATTCTCTATTGACTTCTCCATTACAGTGGATAATTTAGTGGGATTGATAAATGACAAGCACAGAGTGAGCTATAAGGGATTGTGAAGGTCAAGTGAGTTTTATGGATCTGTTCGGTATTAATGAGGGTTTCTAAATCAAAGATAGTCTGTCTTTTATTTCCCTGTACCTTTAAGCCATCTGTGATGACAAATATCCATGCATCTGTCAACAACCACCGTGCACTTACAATAGAGTGGATGAACTGAGATTTATGCCTCCTGGCTGAGGTTCTTATGACGGAGGTCTTAAGCTCTCATGTTGTTCAACAAGCGTCATAGAACAGCAAATAACTGAATATGCGACATAAAGCCAAATGCTGCTGGAAACTGTATAGAACGGTGTCAAATCCTGAAATCTGGAACAGGTCATCCTTTGAGCGTGACCGTTCTGTTCAGTACATTCTGTGAGAGTTCACTGAGACTGAGAATTGGAAAGTACAGCCACATCTGGCTTTGCTTTCCCTCAAAATCACGTACGGATCAATAGTAATAGATTGTTCCAACACTGCCACTGCAGCGGAGGCTCAGAGAGAGTCAAAGACATTTGTTTCGTGCCCCAGGGTCCAGCAGTCACCATCAATTTCCTTGTACCTTAACCGTTCCTAAAGAACTACTATGGATCCCTCGATCACTATAATGAGAACAGTGCTCCCATACCAGAATGTAACTGAGAGCTCGTATCAATCTGGATGATCGATGATACTTCGGTGTGATTTGACCTGCTAAGGCAATATCGAGTCATGATCCATATTGTAATGTAGACACATTGAACATATAAGCACAGATAGACATCATAGCAAAAGAAGAGCACAGCACATTTAGATCTTTTTTATTGTTAATGTCCATTTCAAATACATGTATCTTTTAATACTTGATTTTAACAAGGGTGGCACGGTGGCATAGCGGTGAGAACATCTGCCTCACAGCAAGAAGGTCCTGGGTTCGATCTCCCCATGCTTGTTTGAGTCTCCTCTGGGTACTCTGGTTTTCTCTCACAGTGCAGGCTAACTGGCTGTTCCAAATTGCCCCTAAGTGTGAGTGTGAGTGTGAATGAATGTGTGTGTTGGCCCTGCGATGGATTGGCAAGCTGTTCATGGTGTACCCAACCTTCACCCAGAGTTGGCTGAGATAGGCTCCAGCCTCCCTGCGAGCCTAGTAGGATTAAGCGGTTCAGCAAATGAATTAATGAATGAATAATATTAACTATTCTCAAAAACTCTGACTGTTAATGACTGTCTGACTTATCGCTTGCAGCACACCAGGGGTTAATTGGCCAGATGTTATGGCTGATTCACTTTTTTAGATTTTTGATCATTGCGCTTAAAATAATTCTTTAGCATACTATGTCATTTATGAGAAATTCCAGTATTTATCTCTTTGATCTACTCACAGGCCAGTCACAGACGCCCTATGAAAAAAAAATAATAGGAAAAATTAAATATGTTGAATATTTACGACTGTAGTTTGGGGCTGTGGGTTTTGGCTGTTTTGTTCAAAAACACAATCTTGACATCATGTGAGAAAGACTTATATCCAGTGAGCACCAACTGTCTAAACTGTCATCAGACATGTGTGTATTGATCAGAAGCCACAATTGTTCTCAAGATCAATGTTGTGTGAGCAAATAAGAAAGTGTGGAGTTTTGTATTTTGGGCAAACAGTCTAGAGCATCAACTGCAGAAAAATGGACAATACATCATTATTTTTTTTAGTGAAGCTCTTCCAGGTCCAGCACTCCTGCTGGCTGTCTGTGGTACAGTTTTTAGCACTGTCCATCTCCATGAGTTTCAACAACAATACAGGTTTGCAGTAAACCTGAGTTTGCAGTTTTCCTCATGCTTGTGTGGTTTCCTCCCACAGTCCAAAGACATGCACATTAAACTAGATGGCTATTCCAAATTACTCCTTGGAGTGAGTGTGAATAATTGTATGTCTGTGTTGGCCCTGTGATGGTCAGATGAGCTGATTAGGGTGTACCCTTGCTTCGCCTGGAGTTGGCTGGGTTGGGTTCATATTGCCCCATGACCGAAAACAGGATAAAGCGGTTCAGAAAATTAAATGAAATAAAATGACTTCCTAATACTGATATCTACAGCTAACTTATTACAATTTTTATGGACACTTGAACTGATACAGGGGCAGTGGTGGCCCGGTGGATGGGTGCTGGATTTCTTATCCGGAGGTCAGGGGTTCAAGCCCCACTGTCACCGAGTTGTCACTGCTGTCCCACCATTGCAGCTAACTGTCTGTGGTGAGAGTAGGTCATCGAGTTGCCTTGCGATGGCCTTGCGAGCTGTCCAGGGTGTACTCTGCCCTCGCCCAGAGTCGGCTGAGATGGGTACCAGCCTCCCCGCGACCCTAGTTAGGATTAAGCGGTTCAGAAAATGAATGGAATCACATGAATGAACTAATACAAACTCTAAATATTTCTATTAAAAACATTTGAAACTTTGAGGCAATTAATACGAAAAAGGCTAGTTCAATCATGCTAGCTTTATCATGCTAGTGCATATAGCCTCTATGATAGCAATTTTGTTTTTGTGTTTGCAACATCAAATCAGGCACTTATCAACATTTTTTGTCTAAATCCATTTGTTCTTTAATTAATAGGCACTCTACCAACAACATTAGGATGGATTTTATAAGTAGGTGTCCTACATGAACATGTTGTCTACATTCAGTGGTCTGAAGGGTGCACCGACTGAAGAATGTATGAAATCTGTCATTGTATGTGGGTTTGCTTACATTTTCGATATCAGAATATCAGTAAGGATGGCATAAATGTTGTATTGCTCCAGGTGTAAGATCCAGTCAAGAGATCAGAGACACAGAGACAGTAGCTGTGTCTCAGCAGTGAGACAGTGGTGTGTTCTGAGAGAGGCTATGTTTAGTACGACGTGCTGTGGTGAAGCTTGTTAAGAGACAGTAAGGGCTGCATCACAAAACAACTACGGGTGAGGAGATAAACACCTTTGATGTCAGATGAAATTTCACACAACAGAGTTCACGCTATCAGATCAGATAGCCCTGATGACTGGCATACGCTAACAAAATACATTCCCCACCCAACCCATACTTATAACTTCTATATAAGCAATACAGTGCATGTCTTTGTGTGTGTGTGTGTGTGTGTGTGTGTGTGTGTGTGTGTGTGTGTGTGCGTGTGCATGCGTGCGTGCGTGTGTGTGTGTGTGTGTGTGTGGCTCTTTGCCTGTATGGGTTTGGCAAGTATGTTTTCTACGAATTACTATCCAACCTGCATTCATGTGTCATCGTGTCTTCATCATGTTTGTCTCTGGGTGTGAAAGGAAACACGGTGACATTAAGACAATCGGGTTGTTTTGAAATATTTATGAGTTGATGTCATTGTTGTGATGACAGATGAAGAAGCAGAGAGGAGGTTGACTGAAATCTACAGCTAAGAAATGATAAGTCTAACACACACATGACTGGCAGTGTGGAGAGATCAAGCTTAGCCAGGTGTGGGAAGATGAAAATAAACAGGATTGTGTGTGTCTGTGTGTGTGTGTGCGTGTGTGTGTGTGTGTGTGTGTGTGTGTGTGTGTGTGTGTGTGTGTGTGTTTGCATACATTTTCCCCCCATTATAAAAATATCTGTGAAGACCTTAAACATGGTTTAACAAAATTACACCCAACCTTATTAAATTATGCCTCTTTATTTGACTATATAAAACGTGGTTGGTGACTGTAGCTGTCTTGGTTTGTTGAGAGGATTTGATGAAATCCTAAGCAAATTAAATTTGCTTGGCAGGAATATGAGAAGGGTTCACATGAGAATACACTGTGTGCCTTTAATTTCCAATTTATACTGGCATTTGGGTTTTGTGACATGTTAAGAGCACATAAATAGAACGATTTCTACGTATTATTATGGATTAGTAAAAGATTTATTACAGCCTTTTGAGCCTGAGATGAAAGACAGAGTTCCTGGAACCATATTGTTGGGCATTAATAAATAAATGAAATCAAATAAGGAAGTAGGGGCAGATATGTACTGTATTATTTATTTATTTGTTTGTTTTTTTGTTTATTTATTTATTTATTTTTAGTTCCTTTGAGTATTTGCGAGATATTTTAAGAAAATGAAAAAACATTCACTAATGTATGTTGAGAGCAGCATGGTTGTGTTGTGGTTAGCACAACCGCCTCACAGCAAGAAGGTCCCGGGTTCAAGTTCCAGGCTTGGCGAGGGGATTTCTGTGTGGAGTTTGCATGCTCTCCCTGTGCTTGCGTGGGTTTCCGCCGGGTACTCCGGTTTCCTCCCACAGTCCAAAGACATGCACATTCGGGTAAGTGGCTGTTCCAAATTGCCCCAGGTGTGAGTCTGAATGGTTGGGGGTGTGTTGGCCCTACAATGGACTGGCGAGCTGTTTAGGGTGTATCTCAACTTTGACCCGAGTCGGCTGAGATAGGCTCCAGCCTGCCCGTGACCTCAGTAGGGTTAAGTGGTTCGGTAAATGAATGAATGAATGAATGAATGAATGAATGAATGAATAATGTTTGTTGAACTGATGATGACATTCTCTACCATCATCATATGTAATTTGTGCTAATTTTCTTACTACTCTGGTTTTATACCTGAACTTTATTAATGATTTATTAATTCTCTCTTTTGTTATATGGAACATGTTTCTTAGTAATTAAGTGAGAAATACAAATAAATCGTTTTTGTTTTGTTTTGTTTTTTAACATGTTTAAGGACTTCTGCTACCCACAGGCTTACATTTTCTGAAGAACAGCCACTAAAGGCTCATTAAAATGAAGTGCCTCTGTGTGGGTATAATGGCCATCGGGTTCACTTATCCATCCACAAGATTTATTGACCTCACAACTGGAGACCTGCTTCACTACCGTCCACAACAGGAAACAGCAATCAGTCATTAACATGGTGACACATCTGTTGACGAGCAACTTCAAGGCAACCCATGAAACATCCCATAGCAATTCTCTATTGTTCCTACAACACCCCCTCTCAGGCCCTTTCTTTCACCAGCCATTCGACTTTCCACCCTCCTGCTGGCTTTTTATTCTCTCTTTCTCTTTCTCTCACCCTGGTCTCCTCCTCTCTGCTTGTTTCTCAAGCTTTTCAATTGAACCGCACCACCTTCACTCATCTGGACGACAGGGTTGAAAAAAAAAATAGCCCGGGTCGTAAATTATCTTTTTTTTTTTCTGTAACCGGTAACTAAAACTTATTCTAGGTATGTGAAAAGAGATAAAGAAACATTTACATTGTGTGAACGGAGAGGGAACATGCTCAGAAATAATACAGTGACCATTCCATAGATTTAGAGGATCAGTGTGTCTGCTGGAGCAGTTCACATCTGAGGTCATGACCCTATGGTGAGGTCGTCCTCCGGTAACATTCCCGTCGACAATAAAGCTAAGAGCACGATAAGGCCTGTGGTTCCATGAAGAGAAGATGAGATTATGAAGAGATTATGAAGATAATGAAGAAATGGAAAATGTCTTTCCTATACAAAATGCCAGTGACATGTTGCACGATAAGTTGACAATTCTGAGATTAGGGTTAACGAAGTATTTACTGTGCAAGCTTTGTACAGATCAATTTGACCTGCCATGTTTAATATTGCCTGAAAATCTAACCAAAATCAGTCTACTTATTTCTGAGAAACTTACTATCTCGTGTGTGTGTGTGTGTGTGTGTGTGTGTGTGTGTGTGGGTGTGTGTGTGGTTGTTTAGCTGATGGAAATAACAACCCATAATTATCAGTCATTATTTTAACAGCTATTATTATTATTATTATTATTATTATTATTATTACAACACGCCTCTTATATTAATAGTATTTGACTTGTAACCTAATCCGAATCTTAATAATCAAAAGTTTATAATCTCAATTGAAACCTAATGTGTCAGTGGAATGTTCTGAAATAAAAAGCACGACAGCTCATGACTGGATGGATACTGCTTATCTGTCAGGGTCGTGGGGGAAGCAGCAGCCAATCTTTGCTGATTTTGGATTAGAGGCAGGGTACACACTGAACCCTGGAGTCACCAGTTTACACAAATAACTCTTCACACTCACATTCACACCGATATTCAATATACACATACTTCTCACATACAGTAGCTTGTTGATACGTACACACCAAGGCTTGGATTACTGGAGCCATTCCGTGACCATTCAGGCAGATTCTGGAGGCAGTTGAATGCAAAAATATGGGTGGCGGAAATATGCACATGAAGAAACATGAGCATGTGCAGTACACATATACATCAAACCGTCATGTCTACTGGCATACTCTGATGCATACATGGCAGTCACTGTTTCATGTATATATTTGCTTCCAGGGAAATCTAACATCCGGTAGGCCATGTATGCCTCACAGATGCATTCATGGCTGCCACAGTTAAATTGATCGAGCACTTGTCCCATGGTTAATTTCAACATGGCCAAAATTTCTATGAATGGAAATCACACACTCCTGGAAATCAAGGTAGCTCCTGGCTTTCACATACCCTGACAGGAGTGAACAGAACACTTCCGGGATAATGCTGATTGACCCCCTGAAGGCTAAATATCATCTACTGTGATGTCAGCCTGGCTTTGTGTCGATTTAAACCCAATGTGTCAGTGGAATGCTCCGGAATCAAAAGCACTATGGCTGTATCCATCCATTACTTATCTGCCAAGGTCATGGAGGAAAGCTGGAGCCTGGTTTAGAGTCGCTTTTGCTTTAGAGTAATTTCCTGACCTAATGTGCATGTCTTTGGACAGTGCGAGGAAACCAGAATACCAGTAGGAAAACCCACATAAGCATGGAGAGAACACAGAAAGGTCCTTGGATGAGAGTCGCACCCACAAAATTCTAGATATGTAATGTTGAGCAGCCACTGAGCAACTGTGCTGTATAGCTCTAATAAATAAATGACACAATACTGGACACAGCTAAATAAACTTAACCTAATAAACCTGCTCATGAATGAAATGGCTATGTGTGTGGGATTTACTTCTACTATTAAATGGATCCCTGGCACTAAAATGTTTGAGAAACCCTTGTCAAAGTATGTTGAACAAAAATAAGAACCATTGTGTAGAGAAAGCACACACACACACACACACACACACACACACTAAAGATATCTACAACTATGCAGACACACTAACCATTTGTGTCTGATCTAAAGAAATGCGGTAAAACAGTAAACACATCAGGGCACATGCACTTCAATGCAACTTAACCCCTGACCTTTCCGCCTGAGACTGTTACCCAAGCAATCTTCTTATCACTGCTCTGACCTCCGCTAACCTCAGAGGGAGTCTGAAATGTCTGACAGAGGTCAGACATCAGTATAAAGCCCAGAACATTACTGTCAAACATTATCTCATGTTTGTTAATAATCACTTACAAGCAAATAATCATTTTCACCATCCATGCTAAGAAAATGCTAGTAAAATAGTGTTTCTGGTAGGAACTTGTACAAGCTTTGTTCTCTCTGTGCTTGCATGGGTTTCCTCCAGGGTACTACGGTTTCCTCCCACTGTCCAAAGACATGCACATTAGGCTAATTAGCGGTTCCAAATTGCCCCTTGGTGTGAGTGTGAGTGTGAATGGTGGTGGGTGTGTGTGTGTGTGTGTGTGTGTGTGTGTGTGTGTGTGTGTGTGTGTGTGTGTGTGTGTGTGTGTG
>JBCNYH010000016.1:972120-986208 GCA_039654325.1 Tandanus tandanus
CGGCGATATATATATATATATATATATAGATATATATATATATATATATATTAGGTATACTTTACTGTGACCACTAAACGGCGCATTATAGAAAAATTTGAATAAAAAAAAAAAAAATTCCCTAATATGTGACTAAAGTTATTATTTATTTCCTTTCCAGCTGGATGCAAAGAAGAGTCCACTGGCCCTCTTGGCTCAGACATGTTCTCAGATAGGTAAACCAGATCCTCCATCCTCATCCAAACTGGCCTCCATTACATCTACTGGACTGGGTGAGAAAGAAGGCTCATCTCGCACTTCCTCCTCATCCCTAAAACTCTCAGAGCAGCGGCCTTCGTCAGATGACAAGTCTAGTTTCAAGCCTTATTCTAAAACAGGCCCAGACTGCCAGAGGGATGGGAGTATCAACAGCAGCAGCAGTAACAAGCCTGGTTTTTGTCTTCCCGTGGGTGGAGGTAGTGGTGGCAATAGCACACCGAGCTGTCAGTCCCACCATGCTCGTACTGTTTCTCCAAGTTCCAGAGTGGGCTCACCTTCACAGACTCAGGCGCACAGACACGCTCTTTCACCGAGCACCATGCGTTCCAGTGGACATTCACAGACTGCAAACGGGGAAGCAAAAACCACAGAAGCGGCACTCTCTGACAGCAGCAACCCAAAGAAAGAGGCAGAGTCAAGTAAAGCGAGTCTGGATAGTCCCCAGCTGGCCAACTCAAGCCATGCCAGAGCGAGTGCCAACTCCAGTAGCTCAAGCTCTGAAAGCAGCCCCAGTAACGAGGGCAAATCGGACCCACAATCATCTCAATCTGGAGGACTTGGGCCTGTTTCTATTTCTCCCTTCAAATCCAGTCATCCTGTCTTCCCACTCCCTTCATCCAGCATGGGCTACCATGGTTCTATAGTGGGGACTTACAGTGGCTATCCTGGTCAATTTGTTCCTGGCTTAGACCCTACCAAATCAAGCCTTGGAGGTGCTGGCGTAGGGGTTGCAGGTAAACACCCCAGCTCAAGCCCACTGACTGGTGCATCGCCTCCTTCATTTATGCAGGGTTTGTGTCGGGACCCATACTGTTTAAGCTACCCAAATGCACCTCACCTGGGTGGAAACTGTGGCACATGTGTTCATGACCCTTCACCTTCACTAAAATCCGGCTACCCATTGGTTTACCCCCCTCATCCTCAACTGCACTCGCTTCATCAGAGCTCATTGTCTTCCAGCATCACTCCATCACTCTCTCATCCGCTATACACATACGGCTTCATGCTGCCCAATGAGCCTCTACCACATGCATGCAACTGGGTCTCAGCCAGCGGGCCATGCGATAAGCGCTTTGCCACCTCCGATGAGCTATTATCCCACCTGCGTACACACACGTCACTGCCAGGCGTAGATGGAAAGTTCCTGTCCGCGTACCCATCCTCCTCCTCATGTCACCTCCATCTGCCTCCCCAGAGTAATCCAGCTTCTCTTCCTGCTTCCTTCTCATTGAGGGCACCTCCGGGTTTGGGCTTGGCTCGATACCATCCCTACAGTAAAATGCCACTGCCCACAGCACCAACACTGCCCATGCACTCTTTACCAACCTCTGCACCCTATTACTCCCATTATGCCCTCTACAGTCAGAGACTGGGATCTGCCTCAGCCCTTGGTTACCAGTGAAATGGATTTGATTGCTTCAGAAATCTTGAGCCAGAGCAAGCAGCACACTTGCATGATGACTGCTAAGATATCCCACTTGGGATTTGACCCTGACCCTGTTTCCGCAATGATGGGAAAAGGGAAGTGAATGGAACAGAAAAGATGGAGGAAAAAGGAATGCAAGGACTCTCTAACGGCTGAAATGACGGGAGGTTCAGGGTGCATGCGAGCTTGAGACTGTGGGAGACTGAAGCGCTGTATGCAGTTTTCGAACAGAATTGTATTTATTTTTTAATAAGCGCTTGGCTTTTCTCCACTTTATAATCCAAATCAGTTTACTTTCACAAAAGCTGACTTCATCTATTCATTTCACTCAATATTCTTCTTCTGTCCTTCTCTGCACCATTATTTGTGCACACTATGCTGCAAATCCTATAAGCTTCAGACATTTCTGTTCATAAATCTGTCCTGTCTGATTGTCTGTTTCTTGTGTCTGTGCAGTATGAATGTGCATGTCGAAGTCCTTTCAGCCTTTCTAAATGCTTATTTTTTATTTTTAACAGCTTACAAATAAATGACTTAAAGAACTGTAATATTTTTTGTAAAGTGTTGAAATTACTAGGCTGGTTAAGGTGCCGCTTCAATGGAAAAAAAAGAAGAAGAAAAATAGCGATGGCAGAGCTGTCCAACTTTGGAGTTATAATTTTGTTAAATAAATGAAATGGTTATATTTAAAACTCCACGCTTTTGTACTTTATTTCTTTCCCACAATGTTATATTAATAATTTCTGTGCCCAGTGTTGTCTGTTAATAATGATATGCAGTATATTTGCTTTACTGAGTATCTTCATAAATAATTCAAGTGCTTCGAACTATCGTATTGAAAACAAATCTGTTTTCATTTGAACATTACGAGTGAACTAAGTGAAATCTTATCAGCAGTATGTTAAGTCCAGGCCTCTCTTTATAAAGCAGGTCCCTGGAGACCATATCAGGAAGCGCGATATCTATCAACTTACCCAAGCAGTTTTCCCTTCGTCTTGAATTCTCTTGTTCTGTCTCATGTCACGACACACTGATTGAGTGGTGCAGTTAGTACTAGAATAGAAGAATTGAACTGGCAGCATTATCAGGTAATTACATTTTCGAATACAATTATTTAAGGTCTGATTTAACATCAATTTAATCGCACGTCACTTTCATAAAATCTTATTTGCAAGATTTAAACTAATCAAGCGACCTACTCATTGCTGAGCCTAAGCTCCTCTTACATCACAGTACTTACAGGTCTGAAATTAACATTTTACTCGTCTGCTCCGGCCTATGCCTTTGTATTTGTCCACAAAGTTATAAATATAGAACAATATCTTATTTCAACTGACATTTGCCTCTTGTCATGCCGAAGTGTGTCATCAGCATATTTCAGGTGTGGTACTGTTGCATATCGTTTGTGTGTTTGTAATTATGACTAAGAATACTACTGTCCCTCCTTGATTTTGTCTTTTTGTCAGGTACCTGGTCTTTCTCCTTCATGTCACGTAGTGAGACAGCAGATGTCAACTGACTTATCTTCAGCTGAGCTATAGTTATGCAAACATTTTCCTCAAAGGTTATTGTTCCCAGTATGCTATTACAGTCTCTGCTCTTACATGTTATTTTTCGCTCACTATTCTTCCACCTGTGTAGTAATTAATCCTCCAGGAGTGCCATAGCGCGGACATT
Organism: Tandanus tandanus; assembly: GCA_039654325.1. Taxonomy (NCBI): domain Eukaryota; kingdom Metazoa; phylum Chordata; class Actinopteri; order Siluriformes; family Plotosidae; genus Tandanus; species Tandanus tandanus. Next base: position 975,482 of record JBCNYH010000016.1, read on the forward strand.
TCAATTAAATTTAATTACACCGAGTCTCTTTTCGCTACTATGAATCACACTTTTGTAATTAACAGATTAACTTTGTGGTGTAAGCCGCCTATATTCCCTAAAGAAAGCCTCCTGGCCTTTCGGGTTCCAAAGAGGAACTGTAGCTGTTTCTGCCCAGGCACGTTTGTGTTTTCTAGCTTCTTTTTTCATCATCTGAAAACTAATCTGTGCTTTTAAGTGCCAGCACAAATCAGGTCTGCTGTGCAGCCTGTAATGATTGAAGATGGTGAGGGTAAAATAGGAAATGATGGTTGTGTCTGAAGCTACCACTGGGCAGATGACAGATGAGGGATAATGATTAATGATGACTTAAGTTTGTAGTGACTTTTTTATCACCCTGCAAGTCCTTGGATTTGTTTGTTTTTTTAGGTTCAGCTGAGATCTGAGAAGTGAATTTTGTTAGTTTGACAGGTCACAGATCTTAGTGTCAGTTCATCAGTGTCAGTCAATGATAAGAAAAAGAAAGGCTTTACATTGTCAGTTTTGGACGATGTTATCCCACTGACATTTCTCACGTTGGCGGCTTGATTGGCAACAATATTATTGCATAGCCTTGTAAAGAACCCCAACAGGGCCTGTCAGGTCAGTATCTGTACATCATCACTCATATATACTGGCAGCTAGCATGCAAGGTTACAGTGCCTGGGCCCCTCGAGGCTCAGAATCTAGTTACATTCTTATCCAAACTGATCTGGGACCACTCGGGAGGGTGCTGCTTACTTAATGCGATCGACTGCAAGGCTTCAAATACTGATCCAGCCTCAGAGAAAAGGCATCATATCTCTATCAGCTCTAGTCAGGTAACCTGAGATGTCGCCCAAGCTCGCTTTTCCTAGACATTCAACGAACCCCTATTTATGATGCTGAGTGAAGGAACAGATCCACTTGGCTGGACATGAGTGGACATATTTGCCAAGAAAGCAGGTCACCTTACTTCATCTCACCGCAAGTGATCAGCCTGTCAAGAGAACTAAAATACCACAGTGACTTCTCCAAAAAAGGTCAAGGTAAATCCACCGTACCACACATATTATAATTTTAGCTTTTATCGTACTCATTCTTCCAACCCCCCTGTGGTTATGGTGCATGTCACTCATTCCAGGCTTTCATTAAGGTAATAGTGAACTCACAGAACAAATCTGAGTTTACATGACATACCCATTGATGACTGTCTGTCCTAAATGAATAAAAGGTGTGGTTGATGAAATTTCCAGAGCAGAGGTCTGCTCTCGAGGGAAAGATGAATGGTGGCGCCGTTTTCCATTTTGCTGTAGCTCGTCCATCACATTGTCATCTGATCCATCTTCCCTTTCTTCCTCTTTCGCTACTCATCAATCACTCTGTCCATCTCTCTCTCCTCTCCAGCTCCCAGCCATGGCAGGAATCAACACCCACACTCTATTTCTGTCATGCCTGCTGCTCATACTGAGGAGATATATCACTGCAGGCCCAAGGCAGAGACACAAGATGGACTACTGTGTCTCGGTGGAGCCTTAGACTGTTATTAGTTAGTGGTAAAAGCCCTGGATTGACATACATTTGTACACAGAGAGATGACTTCAACTCATAAACACACAGAATCAAGAGCTTTGTGGACACTTATTGGTTCTTGGCGCTTCTCCTAGGATGAGGGTAAAATGGGAACTCATGGTGATGTTTGATAGCACAAGACTGACAACAAGGTCGAGTGATACCCTGTAAGTGTTATTTCTTAGGTTCACCTGAGATTCAGACACAACACAAATCTGGGCACTGCCTTCAAGCCTCATTTGTTCCTTCCCATTCCCCTCGATGGCTTCATCTGATATCTCCCAGTATCTGACCTACCCATACGTCTGTGTATGAGTTCTGACATTTCCTCCATGCCCTCATTAAAACTCCGAGCAAACAAATCCTTTCTAACCATCTAAGTCTGTACATATTTTTGCACTGAGCTGCCCCGATGCCCTAGTAAATTAACCTGCCTTGTACATACGTGTGTAAAAAGCCAGCTTCTTCCACAGTTCTCCATTTCGGCCTATGAAAGGGCAACGGCAATTATGGCCAACCGCTAATATGCACAGCCCCAGCTGGTTTAGATCTGCCTGCACTCGGAGGGAACGCCGCTGACTTGTCAGCTTGTATGAGTCACGCACAAGACTTTCGTGGAGAAACGTGCTTTGGCAGCATCATGGCTAACCGACTGGGCCTCGATTCGTCTCGCAGCCTCGTTCGAACATTCCTCACGGTATATTCGGCCCCTTTTCATGGACATAACTGAGCCCAGATGCTTGTGCTGACCCAAATCAGAGCCGATCCCTCTGGTTTGGAGGTTGGTCTTCAATCAAATTGTTTGCAGCACGGATGTGTGTATATTTTGGAGGCAATGATTTCACTGTATTTTTTTAATGACTGATGAGGGATTGAATTAGTGACACAACAATCAGTAATAACAGTTTAACCAGCTGACAGCTTGGGTGGATGTGAGAAATAATGTAATAAGCGTTTTAATATTACTTGTGATTTGTTGCTGGCGTTATAATAATAAGTATATGTTTAAAACAATGACAAATCAGAGGTTTGCATATCAACATTTACTTTAGTGTCAGCTGTTATTAGAACACTGAATGGCCTGACGTTCTCTCTCTCTCTCTCTCTCTCTCTCTCTCTCTCTCTCTTTCACTGTAGCCTTTTGGTAAGAAAAGAGCTCCTTTGAGAGAGAAAAGAGGGCAGGAGCAATGCAAAGAGAGGAAGCAGACGTGATTCTCCAAATACAGTCATTAAAGGGGAAATGTGTTTTTCAAACTGTCAAGATGATTAATGGCTGAGTGCGAAGCAGCACAAATGCTCTTGTTTAGTCTGACTGGCAGACACGATCCTGTCCATTGATTTATGGCAGGCCCTGTGTGTGTGGCACTGCTGTGGTTTGAACAGCAGGAAGGTGGGGTCTGAGCACACTGCGGTAAAATAACAGAATAGAACCAAGCCTGAGAGAGAGAGAGAGAGAGAGAGAGAGAGAGAGAGAGAGCAAGCTGCATTGTGTTTGCTTTTGCCCTTGGTGAAATTGCAACTCATTAAAGACGAATATGTAAAATTGCTCTGTCAGTTCATGTGCCATAATAAATCAGTTTCAGTTTTAAGTAATTTAGTTAATGTCCATACATGCTTGCACAATTTAGGAGATATTTATCTTTCCTCATATGCGGTGTCACGAATCATGAATTCACTCCACACGTCATTCAGACGTACTTCAGCTTTCTTTTTTCTTGTAATCAGCATAGATTAGCCCTACAAATATGCCGGTGTTAACACTTGAACCCACTGTAAAAAAAAACAACCTTACATCACCATTTCTCTCTTTCTCTCTCTCTCTCTCTCTCTCTCTCACTCTCAGGTTGCTCCAGCCATTTGACCTCATACTCCGCACAAATGAAGGTGTCTGATTCAATCAGCCTGTAAAAAAGCTTGCAGTAGGGGACCTTGCTGTGAGAGAGAGAAAAAAGAAAAAGAAAAATGAATAGGAATTACATTCACTTTTCATGTAACAAATTGTCTTCAAAGACCTTTATTTAAAAATCCCTGCATTCTTTCCTGCCCTCCTGACTCCACTTGATCTATTAGCATGCGCCGCAAGATCCACAAGAATAATTACGGCTGTTAAGTTCAAGTGGTAGAACTTCATCAAACAACCACAATGTTGTTTGTCAAATATAAAGTCGTTCCTGTCAGACATTTAATGTACTCATGAAACCTGATTATGATTTTGGATGAGGAACAACAACTTACTGATGGGAAATGAGGAAACCAAAACCTCCACGCTGTGTAAGGACACCAAACAGGGAGATTTATTTTTTGGAGAAGAGAAGCAGCCGTATTTCATGTGATGACTGAGGATCTACTGGTCTGAAATAGGCTTTTAAAAACCTCCCAGGACTCACAACCTATTTCTTATTTCTTAGACCTGCTCATAAGGACTTGTGCAAAAAAAAAAAAACCCTCTCTAAAGCTTCCAGTTTAAACCAATCCCCAGGGCCTGTAAATCTGGAAATCAAGCAACAACCAGGCAGGGTTCATCTGGAATAAGTTACATATAGAAGACAAGCGAAGAAATTAAGGAAGATAAATGGAAAGAGAAAGAAAACGGCTGTGCTTAGTTTCTCAGAAACTCCCCAGGAATTTGGAATCGTGAGGAAGGACCAAAAGCAGAATAAATGTGATTTGAGCTGATCACATTGTGGATGGATGGCTGCACGAATGGATGATGTCAGAGATTGAACAGACAGCTGATGCAGACGGATGGATGACTGAATGAAAGAGTGAATGGTCATCAAAAGAATGAGCAAAAGAAGGAAAGCAGGAGCAACAGAAGCTTGTGGGATGTGTACCTCCCGTGCCAGCAGTGTGGCCCAGCTGTATGCACAGGGGGGCTACAACCCCAGCTTCGACATGTCAGAGGCCGTGATTAATGACCCGGAGGCCTTGCTCTTTCCCCCCTTAACCTCCCCAAATACACCCACCTACATGCACCCACCTCAGCAGCCCCACTCCAGTACTCCCCATCAACATAATGCACACAGGCAGACTGACATGACATGAAAGCCCATAGTGCTCCTAGAAAAACACATACATACACACAGCAAGTTTTTTATGGCTTCACAGCTATTTAAGATAATCAAGCAAACTGGCATTTGGACAATATTTAATAGAATATATAAACCCGTCACCAGAATTTCAGTCCTCATTCCAAAAGGATTCAAAGATCTGTCTTCATCTTTAAAAAAGGAAACAGTAAGCTTTTTGATGACTTGTTTTAGGTAGGCCTGTGTGTGCAATTTGTGTGCGTGTGCGTGTATGTGTTTGCTCTAGCTTCAGATGTGCTGAGCGAGAGGAACGAGAAAAGGCGCCTGCATGTGCGCTAGTTCCCAGCCTGTCAGAGGGCTGTCGGCCTGTGATTTATGGCCACGAGACTCCAACCTGTCTTCACTGCCAGTTCAGTATTGTTACAACTGACAGCTAATGAGGCCAGACATGCTTTCAAGCCGAGCACTTAACAGAGCCTCAATCTCCTCCAGTCACGGGTCCATTATGTTCTCTCTCTCTTTCTCTCTCTGTCTGCGCTCTGCTATCCTCAGAGGAGGCGACGCCACTGAATGCTGAAACAACCAGCAACTCAGTATCATCAAATATCCGATTCGCTCAAGAAAGATAATAAGAGATGCTCAGAATTTGAAGCCCTGAGCATCCACAGACAAGATTATTTTTTATTTTTTATTTTTTTTTTAAGAAAATTCAAGGCAATTAAAAAACATTTCAAAGATGTACTGATTGATTTATTTAAATAAAACAGCAAAGGAAAATAACTTGTCAGCTGCCAAAGACTGGTATCCCAGCTCAGCTTGGGTTTTGGCAGCTGGTAGCTGGTCAGAACAAGCGAAGCAGGATTACACTCTGGGGCGATACGTCAGAGTAGATTCTGCTATTCATACATTACGGCTGAACTCGCACTGCTTTGCAAATGGCATTCTGGGGTTTATTCTTGTTTTTCCATCATTTTTTGGTGTTGTACAACCTGGGTTATAAGTGTCACTTTTGTTGTTCATATTTCATGTCTGTTAGTGAAGCTGAAGCAAAAAAACTAAACAAAAAAACCCTCTACTTTCAGCAAAAATGTCACATTTTAGTTGGGATTCTGTGAATCTACAGTACACTTAATCGTAAGGTTAGGATATGGTCTTATTATTGAAACGTCAGACCATATGTTATATGAAAGTGTTCTGTGCTGCTAGGAGAGTTTTTATTCTCTCTCTCGCTCTCTTTTTCTCTATAATCACTATCAGAGGCGCTGGCAACTCTCCCACCTTTAACCCTGGTTGCTTGTCAGCCATGATTAATGGCAGCTCTGCGCAGTGCAGCTTGCGTTGCCGCTTTCAGCATTGTTCCCTGGACACATAATGAACTCTGACAGGACTTTTCTTCTCCCCTTACTTTCCTTTTCTTTCACACTTTCACCGGTTTATTTCAGAATGTGTTCTGGCAACAGCCACACCTCCAAAAAAAAGCTCTGTATGATTAAACAGTAATTAGGACTAAAACAGGTAATGTTACATGAATGTTCTGTCCTGTAAATGGTTAAGCCACGCAGTCCATCAGGTCAAAGTGGAAAACATAAACAGCTTATACAGTTCAGGCTTTCGGCTTTTCTTTTTGTTCCCTCTATCAAGACCCTATTTACACCCAATCTGTAAACTAATTTAGTTATAAATGTTCACTGCTCCATTTCCAGTCAGTTGAAAAAAAAGCATTAAGTTGTTTAAAATGTCAGCACTGGATTTGTTACATCATACAAACACAGGGCCTGTTCCTGTCTGAGGAATGTGTTCCTTATAAAACACCACAGTTTAATCTCTGGCGCCCTCTGCCGGCTACCAGATGCTTGTACACCTCAAAATATCAGTATACAGTACAATCTTCCTCCTAGTCTGGTGCTAAATGAAATTGGACTTCACTGTATCAGAACCAGGCAGCATGGTGGCGTAATAGTTAGCACGTCCCCCTCACAGCAAGAAGTGTGTGTGTGTGTGTGTGTGTGTGTGTGTGTGTGTGTGTGTGTGTGTGTGTGTGTGTGTATACTGTAGTATATTATTTTTTCTTTCTTTTCCCCATGTCTGTGATCTGAAGCCTGGACTTCATTCAGTAGTGAAAGGTGTGTGTTATGTGCTGGGAGTATGATTATCAACACATCTTTTCAAAGGCTGATAAAATATGAATAAATAGGCACCATGCCAAAACTCTAAATGAAGCGCCAGCGCAACTTTTCTTGAGCAGCACCTGAGATACCCATCTCATACAGGCTATGTGACTACACTGGTCTCAAGCATTGACGCCATAATGAAAATTAAGAAAGTTTTGGCATGCGACGTTGTTGACTTATGTGGGCTGCCGGTGTGACCCAGGCTTCGGACAAGCTCTTAAAATCATGATAAAAGCAGATTACCTTACTTACTCGCTCATAGGCTTTGCCTCTTAATCCTAATTGGGTCTCAGGGGGCCTGGAGCCTATCTCAGCCAACACTGAGCAAAGGCAGGCAGGGTACACGATGAACAGTCATTTAAAAACAGCAACAAAAATTACAGCTTTCTAAATTCAGTGAAGGCAAATAATCACTGCAAAACAATATGTAGTCTTGTTGTTATTGTACTAATCTTGTTGCATTAGATTATGTATAGTCTAACTAACTGGACATATGAGACTTTAGAGTCATATATGATACAGGTCACAACATTTAGGACATTCTAGTTCAGTGACAGAAGAAAGGAAGGAAGACTGTTCGGATTTCATTTAAATATCTAGTGTCGAAAATTATGAGGTCGGTAAAGGTGTTTCTGCGTGGAGTTTGTGTGTTCCCCTGGTGCTTATGTGGGTTTCCTCCGGGTACTCTGGTTTCCTGCTACAGTCCAAAGACCTGCACATTATGTTGTTCCAAATTGCCCCAGGTGAGAGTGTGAATGTGAACTGGCTCTGTGATGGTCTGGTAAGCTGTTCAGAGTGTACCGCGCCTTCACCCACTGTCAGCTGAGATGGGCTCCAGCCTCTCCGCGACCCTAATAGCTTTAAGTGGTTCAGAAAATGAATTCATTTATATCCTTATATCAATTTTAAATGCAAGAATGCTTTATATAAGAGGTCAACTTATCGTTATCAACAATTTAAATACAACACAATCCATGGGAATTACTGTTATTAGATCTTTTATAAAACTATATTTTCATGATTATTTTATATTTTGAAGACAATTAACAATAAATAATTTATACTACACAGGAACCGTGCAATCTGATGATCATTTCTTGGGGGGAAAAAATGTAATCATTTGATTCGAAATGTTTTCCTAAATGCTTTTTGAGCAATAAGTCTAGAATTAACCCTATCCAGCTGGCTCTTCTTTCTAATTTTAAGCAGCTGTGATAGAATAGTTTCATTCAAAATTTTATAGCTTTTTGAGGAATAACTCAATAATGAATAGAACAGCCAGCCTAGCGTTAGCAGTTAGCCTAGCACGGTTGACTCGGAGCACACAGAGCACTGTCATGGGGGAAAAAAACGAACTATAAAAGTCTCGATTTAGTGTGCTTTTTTTGTGCCGATGTTTCCATGTAATATACTAAAACAATTACTCAGGCTCAGTGGGTGTTCCGTTCTGTCTCGGGGACATTATCCAGGGACCTCCACCTCATCTTCAGGGTTTAAAAGTATTTGACTAAGTGGATAAGTCCTAAATATCTCCCTCGTCCACTACTTTATCAGGCAGTATGTCTATTTGGGACTGTATGATTACCCACTCTCACTCCTTTACCGAACTGCTTAGTCCTATTAGGGTCATGGAGAGGCCTCCACCTTCACGGCTAAAGTGCCCTTGAGCAAGGTACCTATCTCCCAACTGCTCTCTGGGCACTGCAATCTGGTTGCTCGCTGCTCCTGTGTCTGTCTGTGTGTGTGTGTGTGTGTGTGTGTGTGTGTGTGTGTGTGTGTGTGTGTGTGTGTGTTCACTTTGGATGGGGTAAATGCAAAGCCAAATTTCCCTTGTGGGATTTATACAGTAAATGAAACAAAAAAAAAAATCAATTAGCCTAATGTGCATGTCTTTGAATTGTGGGAGGAAACCGGAGTACCCGGAGGAAACCCACGCAAGCACGTGGAGAACAAGTAAACTCCACAAAGCAACTTTCCAATTAATAAAGTGGTTCGAGTTGTTATCCACAATGTGGTGTAGTAGGGTGTAGTGGGGACGCCGGGGATTGTTTTTCCTATTCTCGACAGAAGGGGGCGACATTTCCCCCTTTTCCCCCCCTTTATCCTTTCTGCTCTCATTCCTAAATAGGACCTCCTTCCCAAGTCTCCCACCTCCACCAGTGTATAGTGAGTTCTCCTAAGTGTGTGTTTGTGTGCAGTGGCTCTTTGAGGGAGAGCTGTTAGTAGTGTACGAGTGTGTGTGTGTGTGCAGTAAGACTGCGCCATGGTGCTGATGATCGAGCAGATAGATCGCACTTTTATTCCTCTCTCATCTCCTGAAGGAGGAAAAACCAGTCGGTTCGACAAGAAAGAGCCGAGAACACAAACTAAGTAAGTCGGTTTGCTTTCTTTATTCCCAGCAAGCCTTTATTAGCATGCTGAGCTAGCTAACCCTGGTGGGAAAGTGGGTTTGTTTACACTTGAGTTTGTACCAGATGTGGAGCTCGGGTCAGTTTTCAGGAGGTTTGTTTGGTTGTTTGTCTCCATAAAGTGAACTTTTATGGTCAGTATCACCTCCCTAATCTTTCCTAAATGTATAAGGAACACTTTTGGGCATTAAAAACACCAATAATCCCCTCACTGAAGCAGTTCAGGTCCACAGTGTCCTCCTCCGTGTGCCATTTTGTTTCTCTTGCAAATTCGACTCTCAAATTCGCTCCCAGTTTGTTCTTCATCTCTGCACCTACTTTCATTAACAAATCGAGCTTTGGGTGTCATTTCCTAAGAGTTTTCTGAGTCCCTGAGGTGGATATCAAACCGTCCTGCTGTGATTAATGTGTTGTTATTGTCACTCCTCTGGACACCAGACTTCAGATTTCACTTCACTCCAGCTGTGTTTGTGTTTCTGCCCCGGCTTACACCGTACAGAACATCACACAGCTCACAATCCAGATCATCCTCATCGTCATCGGAAAGAGTCATGTGTTTGCTGTTTTATATGGCTCTCTTTCCTGTGTGTTCACAGCCCAGAAGCTGAAAATGTAGAGGAGAAGCTGAAGAAAAGTGCAAAGTCACCATTTGACCTTCAGGTGACCATCGACACCGAATCGGATCCGTCTGAGAGCAGGAGGAAGTCTCCCATCCTGAGGTCAGACACGCAGCCGTGTTTCCACACACACACACACACACACACACGTGGCGGTATGAATTTAAAGGTGCCCTTTGATTTGCCACCCTTCTCTCACCCCGTGAACACCCCCGTCTGATCTCGGGAAGCCTAGGGGGTGGTCACACTAGAGGTGCGATAGGAGAGTGACAATGGCGGCTGTCGCTTTTCGTTCTTAAAATGTTCCCGAATTTGTCTCGAGGCATTGTGTTTTGGTCGATCCTGGTTTGTGAGCTCATTGTTAAAAAAATTCCCTAGCGTGTTTCAGATTTCCGCAAAACGAGGCTCTGACGCCGAGTCGTCTCAATCTCGTGCGCACACGTCGTGAGGAGGTCTGAGTTGTCGTCTTGCTCGCAAATCGTTTTTGTTTCACGTTCGCAAGGAAAAGCGACAAGGTGGAGACCTCCACACGGAAAGAAATTGAGACTTGCTGGCATCCACCGCATTCTGTATGTTTTGTCGTCGTTCGTATTTAATTCGCGCCGATAACACGCAAACGGATTGCGAATAACTCGCGAGTCATTGCACGACTTTCTCGCGACTTTCGCACTATGTACATTTTTAAGCCGCAGGATTGCCATTTGCATGTGGAGTCGCAGGACATCTTGACACGAATTTCCAAATTTGCAAAAGATTTGCAAAAAAATTTCTTTGCGTCAGTCGCTTTTCTAGCTGCTATAACATGCATGATAACAGGAAGTTATTTGTTTCTCGCCCATTCCACAGCAATAAATAAAAGGAAGGAATGTAATAGGAATGAGAAGCTTAAAAGGAATAAAACAGGATGTGTCTGTTATTGTAATGTTATATATA
>JBCNYH010000016.1:994741-1011813 GCA_039654325.1 Tandanus tandanus
AGTAAATAAATAAATGAATCAGATTATCAAGAGGAGACTTATACCCATAAACCTCCCCTTGGAAAAGCAAATTTGTTCCAATTTCCATTGTCCAAATTTGTTCCATTGCAACCAGACTGCCATTCTGCTTGCTATGATGCTGGACAGGACAGGTTTAAAAGATAATAATAAATAAATAAAAGTAAAAGTAAACTAATAAAGTCTAGTTTTACTTTGCTTTTCATGTTCCTGTGTAGTAAATAGTTGAACAATTATTCGCCTCAGACTTGGTGTTGCTGAATTGAATAGTCCCTTGATGTTCCGTCTCATGGAATGCTCTGTGACATCTAGAAAAATTCCGTGAATGATTGTTAATTAGTACACTGTGGACCTGAATTAGTACCCTGTCTGTGTAAGTCGTAATTGACTCTGATGGATAACTTAAAGCAGAACAGAAAATTGGCTATTGTCGTCAACAGGTTGTTCCATTAGTATAAACCTCACCCTGTTCTAAAATTAAGGCTAAAACAGCTTTTATTTGCCTTTAAATATTTTTCCAACCATTTCGTACCTCCATTATACCTTTATTTTTAGTATCGTTTTTAATAATTTTTAGCATTTTAGCTATTTGTAGCATATTATAAAATGGTATTTTATTCTATGAGATAAGAACAGTTACAAATCCAACATGCTGGTAAAATGTTAAGTCTTTCTGGATGCATCGTGCATGACTCTTATGCCTGTTTGCATCACCGTTGTTTGCGGACCTCACCACTGTGCAAACACATGGTTATGGTTCAGTGTACAAGCATGTCGTTGGATTTGTTGTTTTGCAAAGACTCATAAGGAAGGTTTCTGTGGATCCTGACTTCACGGTGCACTATTTTATCCATAAATGAAGTTGGCTCTTATAGAGTGCAGCTTTTCAGTCTTTTAGGTCCTCTTGAATGTCTCATAGTCTGGACAGCTAGAGTTGATACACCTATCAAGATCTTTCACAGTTCATTCCAGGCGCTTTATAAGTTCTATTGAATTGTAGGAAAATCCCATGTCTTTGACACTTTGTGTGACGGCGAGGAAAGTACAATGAGAAACTGGCCAACATGCTAATGGAGAAAAATCAAGCAGAGATCAGTGGAGAAAATAAAACCTAGACGTGTACAACTTCCAAGTCATTTTAATGGGAGAGGCAAGTTTAAAGGAAATTATAAGAGACAGGTGTGAACGTTAAAACCACCCTTTACTTCAATCTTTATTATTTGTAAGTTGTCCTACAAGTTATCTTGAATTAATTTGCAGTCATCAGTCCATGTTACGCAACATTCAGAATTTTCTTCTTTGGAACATCCCAACTTCTTTCAGTTTTATTAGCTTTCGTGTGAGCAACACGGAAGGTACTGTGACGCACCAATTTTCGCTCCACAGGAAATTGTGTGTGTGTGTTTTTCTGTCTGCAGTCCACGAGTGCACGGTTGATCCTAGTAAGTTATTACCTTTCGTGAGCTATATATTGTTCATGTTATTTTTATCAGACATTTGTGAGCTTACAGAAATTGTACTAAAGTAAAGTAAAATTACGATAGTCTTTACATTTACACAGATAGGAACTTTCCAATAGGTCTAACGCCGGGATCTAATTACATAATTAGAAATTCATGGTGTCCATGTGTCCAAGTACCTATAACACGCGAAAGGTCCACAAATGCGTGTGTTCTCTCCACTAGTCATTGAAATTGGAGCAGGACAAGTCCAGTTTCAGTGATGTGAAAAGAAACAAAGGTAAGCGTGTATCAGAACTACCTTAGAAGAAAAGCATAAGGCTCTGGGTAAGCTTCATATCATGGAATAACAGCAGATTTATACCTCGTCAAACTGGTTTGGAATATAGTGGACAGAAAGGTGAAGGCAAAACAACCAACAAGTGCAACACATTTGTGTTGGGAAGAACTTCCAGAGCCATATTTAATTTCCATCATCGAAACAATGTCACGAGTGTGTTCAGTTGTTATATCTGAAAAAGGTGGCTGCTTTGGTGAATCAAAAAATTAAGATTAAACTGTTAAATAGAACAAATCCAACAAATCTGTGCTTTAATTTCAGAGTGCACTGAGACAAAACTGCATAAATGTCAATAAAATAAAATAAAAATAATAAAATGGTAATGTTGACACTTTTGGCTGAACGTGTATATTTTTCTTTTTTTTAAAAATACCTAAAAGCTCTGGTGTTGAATTGCTGATACGGTGCCCTGATCACCATGTGACTCTAAAAATGGTGCCCCTTGATAACTGAGTAGGCTTGCATGTTGTGCAATCGATTTGGTTTCCAGGTGCAGCTGGTTTTAGAGGTCAGGACTTTAGATTTTCTGATTACTTAAAAACTCATGAATGCTTACAAAGTCCAAACGCTTTATGTGTTTTTATTTCCAGTAGGTTTAAGCTGGCCGAACAACCCTCAATCACACTCAGCCCACCAGACTCCGAGTCAAAACTAGAGAGGAAGAAACCACAGTACAGTCAAGTATGTACTGAAACATACACTCTGGACTTGTAAGGGGATGTATACTTGGATAAAATAGTACTCCGTCTTAAACGAAACAAAAGAAAAATCTGTGTAAGTCTGTGAAGCTTTACAGCAGTGGTCAACGTGTGTTTTTGTCTTTTTTCTTTTTTTTTTTTTTTTTTTTTTTAGTTCTCCAAAGCAAATGCACAGTATCATAAGCTCTTCAAAGAATTAAGCAGTGAAGAGATCCTCAAACAAAGTAAGTCAGTAGTGTGTTCAGGGGTTTTATTAGATCAAAATGACTCTCGTTATCTCCGTCAGAGTGTTTTACATCATAAGAAACTTAGCAGTACTTTGTGCTGAAAGGAATTTCTTTACTTTTGCTACTTATCTTATCTAATGCCTGTGTCTTGCCTTAGGTTATACTTGTGCTCTCCAGAAGGACATTCTTTATCAGGGAAGGCTTTTTGTCTCGGATAACTGGATTTGTTTCTGTTCCAAAGTGTTTGGCAGAGATACCAAGGTAATTACTGAAATCGCAGGTTGACACAGACGTGCCAGGCTTCCCAGGTAATTCCGTTAAGACCAAAGAAAACGGTTTATTAACATAACAATTGCTTTTTGTTGTTGTTTCTGCCACAGATTGTTATCCCTGTTCTCTCGATCACCCTTATAAAGAAGACAAAAACGGCCCTTTTGGTGCCAAATGCACTTGTTATCACGACTACAACTGAGAGGGTACATGGACCGTTTGAGACCATGAACTATGTTAAAATACAACGTCGTGGGAATCGACTTTGACAAAATGTACCCATATTTAATTATATCCCTCTTTCTTTAGCATCTGTTTGTTTCATTCCTGTCCCGGGACGCTACATACAAGGTCCTGCTGTCAGTCTGCACTCATTTACATGTAAGTGAATGTTGCTCTGCATCACAGCAAAGCCATGTTATGACAAAGTGTCTGTATGGAATGAAACGCTGCACTGATGCTTCTTTTCCATTTTAGGCAGAGAACACATGCACCCCGATCACATCGTCGGCAGAGAACAGCTTCAGAGCGGAATGCCCTTCGTCACTTCCTCTGGTTAGTGTTAATTTGCCTGTGGTTTCTTCATTTCCATGCCACATGTAGGTTGGTCATGTGACTACAGCAGTAGATGGTGTAAAGTATTCATGGCGTCACTATGTAAAGGGAGCTGGAAATGGATATATGTGGTTTGTGCTGAGTAAATGGATTGTCTGCTTTCCTGACGTGTGTGTGTGTTTTGTGTGTGTGTGCACGCAGGACTTCTCAGCTGATTTTTCAGACCTTGATGGAGTAGTGCGTCAGAGGAGGCAGGACATGCTGGACAGTAGCAGTTCAGGCTCCCAGACGCCAGATTATGAAAAGATGGCTGGTGTGTATCCATAGTTGACGTGCTGTTTACACTTTACACACACACACGCACACACACTTCTTTCATGTTGGAGCAGATCTAGGCTACACTGTTGTTACTCTAAAGGCTAGCATGTGACTTCTACTTTATCATGCAGGTTTCTAGATAATGCAATATCGAGACTGAGGCTGGTGGGAGCTGTAATGGAATGGTGTGTAAATAAGGCAGGTTAAATGCTGATACATCTATAGACATGGTGATGGTGCCAACTCTCAGTTGATGGAGAGGGCTTACCTTGAGCCACGCCAGTGAAATTATTGAAAGATTCTGCAAAAAGAAACTTTATTGTCTTTTACTTTGAATCAGACAGTTGTCATGTTCCTTTGTATTTCCCAAAACAGCTGTGATATCGCCTTGCACTTGTAGCAGAGGTTATTTAATTGACCCTTTATTCACATTCAGTGAGTCTTTTCCACATTTATAAAGTAATGTTATGAAGACAAAAGAAACGAAGTATTTTTTTAACAGCACTACTGTAAGTGGATGAGCTTTTAGTTTACTCGGCATTAAGGTGCTAATACATCACTGTTTAAATCTTGCAGCTCATACAATAAAGCAGATAAACAATATGTTTTTCAATTTCCTTAAGTAAACAGTAATTATTTATAACCTATCATTTATTGACGGCTGCTCGGAACTAACATTATTCAGTACCAACTAGTCTACGCCCAGTATGCTTCATAATTAAGTATGTATTGCAGCCATTAACATTTCAATAATTTATTCAAGAGTTAGGCAACTGAAAGTTTGTAATGATGTAGTAATTGATGATATATAAGATTTATGACATTAGTAAGGAAGCCCAGCCTGAAAACTCAACCGTGCTAAATAAATAACATGATACTGAAGTTCAAACAAACTATGTATGTGGAAGAGTAGACAGTAAGGTTACAGGTAAAACAGGTAGGACTATCTCCCTGATGTTGCTGTATGAAGGTTGACCAGCCCATGATTATATCACTGTCTTTAGCTACCATCAACACAAAAAATGAGTGTGACTACGAGAAGGGATGTGACTACGAGAAGGGGTGTAGTGGAGGATGAACACCGTTTACACACCTTTTTTAATTACAAATGCGTGTTTACTGACCTTTTGTATGCTTGTTCATTCATCATTATGTGAAATGCAAATTTTAAAAAACTGACACACACCTCTTCCTTCTCTCCCACCCTCTCTTTCATGTTCCTTCTTTCCCTCTCTCCATTTTTCATCATTTGGGCCTTAAATGTTCAGTCTTCCCATTCCGTGAGTACAGTGCAAGTGTTTCAAGGCTCCAGCTACCAGGCCCGAAATCAGTTGCTTCCCCCGAACCGTTTCTCTGTTGAGTGACTCAACTAAAAGCTGCAGTGTGTTTACATAGTCTGTAAGCATGTACACATGTAAACGTGAAGAGCTGTAAGAATTCACGTGCCAAAAGTCAAGCCATCGGCTCCGTCGTATACACCTTTTAACGTTATGTGAATGCACAACAACCGCCAAGTGGGACTTACTTTCTAATTTTGCATGCAGATAGTCTCTACAATGGAGATACACTGAACAGCTTTTGGTGACATTCTGTCCATGTGTTTTTAAAGAAAAAAAATTCACTGTTATGACAATTCTGCAACAACCGACACTCAGAATTCGCTCAAATCAAAGTTTTATTCCTTGGATAAATATGTGCATGTGACAGGATATGTACATGTGGCAGCAACACCCCATGTCCTTTTTTTTAGTTGGGATACATGCTGGTTCACTATAGGGGCTGTATTCTTAATTTGTCTTCTACTACATGTAGTAGTAGTAGTAGACAGATTAAAGTTACAGCCAGTATAATGCATAAGAAACATAACTGAATACAGAAAATCCAATACTGCCATAGACTCGTGTAATTACAAAAGGCTGCCAGACCTGCCAAAAGCAATCCTTCATGAGTATAAAAACTAGCATCATAAAAAAAACTATCCAGGTATCAGATGAAAACCCAAAGACTTGTAGAAAAGTAATTCTGATTAAAGCATTGGCCTTTAAGACATTGCCATTATAACCACTGTCAGAGACAGGCTGTCACATTGATTTGTCAGGCAATCCTGCAGCATCTGGCATGAGCGATTGGACCCCCACCCTGTTCAGACTTGTATTTAACACGGACCACTTGGAATTGTATCACTGGTAGTTAGTAAATAAAGAAATCAAATGCAAATATCCTGCATTATGAAGTCTGGAATGCTTTGCATTCACTCAGTCATGCAATGCTTTTGTGATATTTTTTATTTTATTTATTTTTATTTTTTTTTCCTCCCCTTCTTGCACCAAATCTGTGTGACGGCTACGTCACTGAACCTCTGTTGCTTGCATGCCTGTGTTTGTTCACACCACTAGCATTTGTTCTGCATTTTGGTATATATTTTTACATATTTTAACCATGACCGAGGCAAGTGAGCTCTGCAAGCTTTGCTCCCCAATGCCTTGTTTTTAAACTCGGTTTTATTATATGCTACATAGAATCACAAGAAAAGCAAACTAAAACTAAAAGCATTTCCACGTAAGTATTATCCACTAGGGATAAAAAGCAATTATTGAATGAGAACATTCAATAATTATAGAGAAATGTTAAAAATCACAAGATGGAATTCCTTACCAAATTTGTTTACTTAGTAAAGCTGCTTTGCGAGAATGTCAGTTGTAAAAAGTGTGATGTAAATACAACTGAATTGAATTAAGATGGGATGTTTTTCACATCCTTTTTATAAGAGAACAGGATGTCAATGCTGAGTGCACATTTCCTTTTTCTCTGTTGAATGTTGCAGTATTAAGTTTTCCCTCTGTAGTCATCACCTGCATAGTGATACGGAGGGTACACAGTTTTGAGAAAACAATGGAAAGTGGCAGTGTTTACAGAAGAGCTTTTCTGTAATGTCAGAGCAGTAACGGTCTTTACATCATCCTGGCTTCATCACCATCTCTATGTTGACAAAACAGAAGTTTGTTCATTTATTTTTAAATCTTTATTTATATTTTCTATGTTTAAATGTTTAGGCTTTTGATGGCATTGATTTTTTTTTTTCTTTTTTTTCTTTTTTCTTTTTTCTTTTTTTTATGCTTTGATGATATTTCTTGGGAATTATATATCCTGGGCTCAGTGAAGGCATTTCTGTGTGGAGTTTGCAGGTTCTCCCCATACTTGCATGGGTTTCATCCAAGTACCACGGTTTCCTCCAACAGTCCAAAGATATGTACATTAGAGTAATTGACTCGAAATTGTCCCTGTGTGTGTGTGTGTGTGTGTGTGTGTGTGTGTGTGTGTGTGTGTGTGTGTGTGTGTGTGTGACTTCAGTAGGATTAGACAGTTCGGTGATTTAATTCTTTTTGGGGGGTTTTTTTGTTTTTTGTTTTTTTCATCTCAAAGGTAAATTTAATCAATAAAGCATAACCAAGATCAGCTGTAATTTCACTGATTATTATATATATATATTTTCTTTTCTCCAGAGTTCCCACCACTTGCTGAAAACTTCCTGGGTGTGATAAAGAGCAGAGAAATGGCAGTCCATGCTGACATTCACCAACAGACAACCAGCGCAAAGCAACACAATGGTGTGTGTGTGTGTGTGAAGTGCACCTGCTCTTAAACTCAATAGTTTCACTTTTTATTTTCATTTAAAACATTCTTCTTTTAAAAAGCAAAATCAGTATTATGTCTGAATTAGTTCTTAAAACTCTTAAGCCTGAAGTCATAGTGAGGTCAGATATCTGAAATAGTTTTTATTTAGTAGCTTCCTTCCTGTTTGAAGGCGTTAGAATGTTTTGTTGCTTCTTATGAAGGAAATGGCCACAACATTATTTCCTTTTAGCATTTACAGTAACCAGATGTTCTGCACCATCCTCTCTTTCTCGAAATAAAAAAAATTCAAATATCCAGCTTGACATGTTCCAGAGAAAGTGCAAACCCATCCATCCTGACTATCGTGTGACAGATACTGGAGTTATTCTTACTATAGAAATAATAATGTATTAATACACTGCCCGGCCAAAAAAGTCACGCACTCAAATATTTTGTTGGACCGGCTTTAGCCTTGATTACAGCACGTAATCACCATGGCATTGTTGCTTCAGTTGGTCAGGTCGAGGCTCAGCAACACTGTATGGCAATAAAATGGGGTCAGCTGATGACCCGAATGACCTGGTTATCCATCAGTGGACTTTTGATTCCCTTATGCCATGTATATAAAATTGGTCCACAGTTAGTGGAAGAGTGGTTCAGGGAGCATTAGGAATCATTTTCACACATGAACCTTCACCACAGAGTCCTGACCTTTTTTGACCTATTGAAAGTGATGGGGATGTGCTGGAGAAGATTTTATGGAGTGGTTTGATTTTCCCGTCATCGGTTCAAGATATCGGTGAAAGTTGAACCCACCCTCAGGATGGAAATAAATGTTGTAATGTTGCTTGAGTTTGTAGAAACAGTGCCATGGTGATTACGTGCTGTAACTAAGGCTAAAATGGTCCAACAAAATACTAGAGTACAGCCGTGTATCTTGGGTAAATGTGATCTTTGCAGAAAGAAGTATTGTCAGAGCTGCTGTATAGGGCATTAGTCAACACCACCTGACCAATCAGATTCAAGAATTCAGCGTACTGTTAAATAAGTTGCTGATGATGCATAGATGTTATTAAATCAGACGATGTTTCAGACACACAGGTTCAGCATAATTCTGGATTTGTATTCGCATAATATGCTCTAAGTACATTTGGCGTATTTAGTTTTTTTTTTTTTTCATTTATATATCTTTTTATTCATTAGAAGAATAATGGTGTAGAGATCCGATGTTATGTTGTAATTAAACACATTCTTTAACATGCATGTATTCATCCACAGGCCCGGTCAAGCCTGCAACTGATGCCAACCAGCAGGAGAAGTTTCTCTCTCCATTATCTCTCAACACTCTTCTACTCGTCTATCTATTCTTGTGAGTAATTCGTGTTGATGAACGTACGGAAATACAACTGACCTGCTCGGCTGCTTTTTGCGTGTCGGAACACGTTCTGCTATTGTTTTATTGTCATAATCGTAACCGTTTGAAGGATTTTTCATGTGGTTGAACGAGGGTGTTGTGTCTCGGCAGGGTGTGTGTTCTCATCATGTCTTCGTGTTACATGGCTTTCAAAATCCTGGCTCTTGAGCAGCGGCTGAATTCACTGGGAACATTGGGAGAATATTCATACGAGTAAGTGCGTCATTAATTCTGGATTTTCATGGATTCGGGATGAAATCTAAGGGCTGTTTTATAAACTGTCATTACTAAACATGACTGCCAACAATAGACTGTGACTCTATAGGCTGGCCTGGAAAGAAATCAGCCACAGCCTCACTTTACTACATTCTGTGTACTCCACCACAGGTGATGCTGTTGTTGTCAGATTTGAAAAATGAATTTTCGGAGTCATTTCTTACCAGCACATCATACTGTAATTTCAACTTCAGACAAGCTAACACTCAGACAATCCACGGAAAACTCCCAGCGTGTTGTATCTAAATATAGGGGTTTTTTTCCCCATAACAATGTTTTGTTAAAGCTGATCTTAATCCCAATATACTGCACTCTCTGTATAGCAGCGCTCTGGATTTATCCCAGTGCAGACTTCCTTCCATTGTGACTTCAAAACACATTATTTTAGAATGACCGTAAAAAAAAAAACGTTTCTCCTACAGGAATGCTCTTTATCATCGATCTCAAGCAGCAGCCAGCGCAGAGATCTATGGCGAGCTGTCCACGAACCTGTTCAAGTTAGAAAAGGTGAGTGAACTGTTGGGTTGAGTAACAGTGGGGTTGAGTTTTCCTACTGAATCATTTACAGACTGTTGAACAACTGTAAGATGAACCAGTACTTTTTCTTTTGTATTCAATAATCTTGCTGTGAAAAGCAGGTAGGGTTTCACACACTGGTTATGTCGTTGGAAGAAATCTCAGTGTGTGTGTGTGTGTGTGTGTGTGTGTGTGTCTGTCTGTGAGTCTGTGTCAGGCGTACCAACAAGGAGTGTCGAACTCATTTTCACTGAGGGCCACATCACAAAATTTCTAGGTCACCAAGGGCCAAATAATCACTGAACATCCATTTCAAAAAGGGCATGAGATGAAATATGCATGGCAAAATGATTTAGTTTAGGTATTAGTTCTATTTTACTGTTTTCATTTTCCTTTTCTGACAACGCACAATTTTTCTTGAGTCATCTTTATTTGAAATAGGTTTGCCGCCACCTAGTGGAAGGATGATGAATTGCGTTTCATGGTAACGGCCGATGCAGAGAATATATGATAGTCGTATTCTTTAAAAGCTCTCGCGGGCCACATAAAATGAATAGGCGGGCCTTAAGTTTGTTACTCTGCTCTAGTGGAAGAAAAAGTCTGCTGTTTAACAGGGACAATGCAATTAAACGTTCATTTGAGTGTGTAGCCTGTATGTATTCTAGCCAAAGTTCATTTGTTGCCCTGGTACTGTAGTCATTTCCAAAGTGAAGTGAACGTTTAAAAATTGTGGTTGATCTTTGAATCAAAGTGGCTAAATTCTAAGCGCACAACACCCAGAAGTTGATTCGTTTCCTGATTCCCCCCCCAACACTATATGGCCAGAGGTTGTGGCCAGGTGTTGTTTAAAATTTGGGTGCATGCAAATGTATGTAATGTGTTTTTATGCTGTCACATTACAATTTCACTTCACTGGAACTATGAGGCCAAAATGAGTTCAGTGAAGACATCCACTGCATCCAAATAGTATGTACTAACGGCAGTTAAATATATACCATCAGGCATGGAGTTCTAAGAGTTTAGGAGAAAACAATTTGGACATGCTCCACCACCATCTTTTAACCCATCTGTTTTTAGCATTAGCTTAATACTAGCTAACAAATGTACATCTGTTAGCTTGTATTTTAAAAAATGAGTTGATTTAGGCTCTTTGTACTAGACGATACACAATTACCTATAGTGTGATTAGATTACACCTTTCCGCCATTGGAAAAATAGGCTAAGTGTTTGGGGGTTTTTTGTTTGTTTGTTTGTTTTTTGTCCTCATGTCACCATTATTTCTATAATTTCTCCTGACTGAATTCTTCTTCGGATAATCGGAGGCTTCCAGCTGAATGGGATTTCGTGCTGTTAGCATACTGTGGATTTTGTCATCCAAATGAATTTTAAATACTGCAAAATGCAAACTGAGTGCATTTCTTTGCATACTAGTAGTATAGAACCATGAGTATTTGGACACGTCCTTAGTTCGAAACGTTGAAGTGGAACAAGTGAAGCACCCTGCACCAAGTACTAGCCTCAGATTAACCCCTGAACTGGAACACTTGACTGTGCCACAGTGCCAGACCTTTCCAATGCTTGTGAATGAATGAGAATCAGTTTCTACTGCCACGCTCTGAAATCTGGTGGAAAGCCTCCCAAGAAGACGGGAGGTTCTTATAACAGCTGAGGGGTTGTTCAAAAAGCACACGTGGGTCCGATGGTCATAGGCCAATGTATTATTATGTATCCACTGTAGAAAACATTGCTTATGAGTTTCTTATAGAAACAGTAACCCTATTAGCACGAACACATTACTGTCAACCTGTGAATTTAAATTACAGCTGGCTTTGTCAGAGCTGCTCTTAATAAAAATTAATTAACACCTTCAAACCAAGTGGTTTGACAGTGTTGTATTGCAATAATATTCTATTTTAGTTACCGTTTCAGTTTTTGTCTCAGTATCTCATTATCTTGTGTTCTTTGATGCACAGATTCAGAAGAACCTGCGGAAGCTGCTTGAAGGGAGCTGAGTGTCCTGATCGCTTCAAAGACTCGACGAACAAGAGGATACTTAACTGTGCAATAGCCACACCACACAGCCTTTCTCTCTACTCAGGGCGAGTGCATACAGGGTTTTTTTTATCTGAACAATGGGAGAGCATTTCATCCAAGGCAGATGGAGAGAGAGAAAAAAAGCTTTAAGCTAGTGAGAATAAATGAGTCCCAAGGACTCGGTTTTGTATGTTTAACATTTCAGAAATAAAATCCGATTACTAAAAACGTAGCTTTGTGATGATTTGTTACCATTTAAAATGGACAATAAACTGTTTCAAGTTTGTGTTCATGTCTATACTGGGTGTTTGTTTTGTGGAAAATTGAAAGCTAGGCAGTTTGACACTTTTGCGGCAATGTCAAAAACAAATACCAAATGCTAACGTGCCTTCACTTCACTGAAACATGAAACCGCCGCTGCTGCTCATGCTACGTCACAGGGCAGCTGAATACACACTTTTGAATACGAGTTTACAGACACACGTACTGCTCTGAATGGATAGAGCAATGAATTCCTGAAAAAACATGACTTTCACTACAGTTCCATTTACTCATAGTAGTAATTACTATAAGGGAACATAGTAATCTGATTGGTCCACCATCTCAGGACTAATAAACATTATTCATTTAAAATATTTTCTTGTTTCTGATTGGTGGAGAGCAACCAGATAATGCTTGGTATTCTTCTATGAGTCGACTTATCCGTCATTGACATTGAATAGATTGAATGCTTATGAAAATATTTTGAATGAATAATTATACAATAATAGAATGAGACTTTTGATTGATGTGGAGAATTATTCTCTATTCTTATATCTTGGGGGTGTTTTCCCCCTCAGACTCGGCAGATAAAACCCTCCTGATCTGGAAAAAAATTCTCCATATCTTACTTGGTCTCATTCAATAATTGCTTATTATTCTGTGTGGATGATGAATGGAATGGAATGTGAATGTGTTCATCATCATGCTTTAAATCGGAAGAAAATCTTCAGTGTATTTTGCTTGTGTTTGTGTAGTATATACTGAAACACCTTTATAGCATGTAGCTTACATCCGATTCAGTGTAGCATGTACTCATCTCTGAATGAGTAGCCTAAACAGATGCTGTTAGCTACACAGCACTTAGCTCAACGCAAAGCACAGAGCTTACCTGCCTGTCACGATTAAAATATGTAAATATATACTATAACTATAAATATGTAAATATATTTACTATAAAATATGTAAATATATACTATACATATTTTAATCGTGACAGGCAGCGCTTACCTGCCTGTCACGATTAAAATATGTAAATATATACTAATGGCATCTCATACTATATAATATCATATATAGTATGAGACGCCATTATGCACATCATAATTTAAAAATCTCGATTAGTTTGCTTTTTTGCCTGTATAATAAAACAATTATACGCCTCTGGCTCATTGGATGTTGCTGAATTAAATAGTCCTCTCCAGGTGTCGCCCAGTTACCTCACCTTCCGTACATCATTGTTAAATATGGGTCTATATTAATTTTAACAATTAAAGCCAACATTTATATTTAGTAGGTAACTCACAATAGCAATTCTCAAAAGTTTACAGCCAAGACTGAAAACACCGACTTTATTTTGGTATCTTATTTATGGCTATAATCTGGTTAAGCAGTAAAATGTAACTGGTTGTTATACAGTCATGTTAGTTGTTGATCCAGAACTTTCCCATCAAGGAATTTTATGTAGCTTTTATAAACTCTTAGGATTTTATGTCCAATTCTGATTCATCTCTCCACCTACTACTGGTCCACCAGTGGCCTCTGGGTAGTTCTGGCTTTCTGCTGTGATGTGAACATTTAAAATTACACCCTGGTGATACCCACTGCTTTTCTTTTGCACTTTTCTGATAAACACTGCCCCCTGGAGGAATTACTTCCTTCTTTAAATCAGCACAACAGTTTAATTTGGCTTCTGCATTTAACCCATCCAAAGTGAGCACACGCACATATACACACTCGGAGCAGTGGGCTGGCACACACTGCGGCGCCCGGAGAGCAGTTGGGGTATAGGTGCCTTGTTCAAGGCCAGGGCACTTCAGCCATGAAGGTAGAGAAAAGGAAGGTGCTGCTCTCCCACCACTTTTTTTGGTCCCAAACCTGCTTCTAGAAGCTGCCCCCATCTGTGTTATCTGTGCTGACATAATTACAAAAGGGTTTTCTTATGACTAGTTTAGCTTTGAAACATGACAACATTTTAAATATGAATTAGCTAACAATTTGCCATTATGTAGATATTTAATATAATGTACACCTATGAAGATATTCCATAAAAAAAATCCCCCTATAGTCATTTACAACACTAACAATGTCTAGACTTTAACAAATTAATTTTTTTTTTATTGAAAAACAAAAAAGATGGAAATTTCTAAGTGATCCCAAACTTTTGTACAGCAGCGTATATGAATATGATAACAGAAAAAAATTATAATACAAATAACACACAAATTTCTTCAAAAATAAAGGCAAGATTTATTTGTACACTGGCCCTCATGGGTACATTGATAATGAAGAGCATTAAAACAGGTCAAAATAGAAAACTATTAAGTGCCTTTTTTTTTTGTCTAACACTGGAACTGGAGTATTTCCAAACTAACTCAAATTTCTTGAAATCGACATATTGTGTTCTTACTCATTTTTTCTAGGAATCAGAATTACTCATTCACACTTCACTCGAACTTGATTCCTTGTGCCAGCGGGAGCTCCTTGCTATAGTTGATGGTGCTGTAAGGAAACAGAAATCGTATTTTAAATTTCCATATTCTGAATTTCTCTTCATTATGCACTCATTTCAATCGTCTCTCTACGAGGATCCATTAAAGCGATTATGTAACAGCCTACAAGTGTTTCATCACCACAGAGGGTAATGATGAGAACTTTTCAGGAGGCCAAGTATCTTTAATTATACATTTCTCAAAAAGCCCACAATCCTAAAAATACATTAGAGCATTTTTTCATTGCCCTGACTCACCAGTCACTTTGTACGAATACCTGTAGCCTCACTCATTCACACATTTATCTAATCAGAACGCAGCGCAGTGCATAACATGCATTACAGATACAGGTCAAGAGCTTTGGATGAAACAGACATTACACATCAGAATGGTGAAGAATGTGATCTCGGTGGCTTTGACAGCGGTGTGGTTGTTGCTGCTCGACAGGCTGGTTTACAGAGGAGATATGATTTTTCCAATTTTTTTTTAAACCAATAAATGTTACAGTGTTGAGTGTGAAATTACGAGGTTAGAGCATGTTTCAGTTCTCCCTCTGGATTGGTTGAGCTGGCTATTTTATTTGGGCACAGTAACACATTATGGCGTTCTGATTGGCTTAAATGTTGCTTTTCATGAAAAAATGAAAGGAGTGCAGACATACTATGTAATCCTTTTTAGTGTGTGCTTGAACTGTGATCTATGTCCTTAAAACCTCTACCAGTTCACGGGCATTTAGTAATGAGTAACTGGTGAAGGCTTGGTCCAAATCCATGTAGCTGTTCAGCCTGTAGCGTGTGTACAAAGTTCTTCTAAGATGACCTCATGTAACTTTGACCTTTGACCTCAGAACCTTTAGCCTTTAACAGTGAGTAATTGGTAAAACTTTGATCAAAATCCATTGAGGGATTCAGACTGTAGATTTCCCCACAAGGAAGTTCATACAGATGCACGTATGCACACATACAGACAGGGCGAAAACACAATGCCTCTGGTACTACGACGGTGGGCGGAGGCATAATAAACATAGACAGTGTACATGTGCACTTACCATGTGGACCTCCTCATATACTGCTTCCACGAGTCGCTGCCAGACTCGCGTCCACCTCCTGTGTGCTTCTCCCCTCCTGTATGCACAAAGGTCACCCATTTATCATCTGTTTCTCACATCTGCCTGTTTATATTGGTAAAAAGGATTCTGTACCTACCAAAGGCTCCCCCAATCTCAGCGCCGCTGGTTGGAATGTTGACATTAACAATGCCACAGTCTGAGCCTTTAGGTCTGTAGGAAACAAAATCGCATCTCAGACTCAAACAACTACTTCACACAATCAGTAGGGTACACACATTTATACTCCACACATACCCGAGCCAGCGGAACACTCTGCCCATGTCTTTCGTGAAGATGCTGCTGGAGAGACCCTGCTTGACTTCGTTATTCCAAGCGAAGGCCTCCTCTTCAGTCTAATAATTCAGTGAAAAGAGAGACAAAAAAACAAACTGAAACATGAGACCTGAAATCCCATGCGCCTGCAGAGAAGAGAGGGTAAAGCATCCTACTTTGAATTTGATCACATAGAGAATGGGTACGAAGGTCTCTGTGTGAACGATGGGGGCGTCATGTGCCAGACCGGTAAAGATGGTCGGCTCCACATAGTTACCAGGTCGATCCATGACCTGACCCACAAAGACAGAGGTAAAAATAAGCTTTGCAATGGGATTTATTCAGCAATAATGCTACAGAAGCACAGCACATCTACCAAAATCATGCTGCCTAAACCTGCTCAAGTGCAGCACCGTACCTTTCCACCACAAACCAAAGTGCCGCCCTGCTTCTTGGCCTGCTCTATGGCTGCCAGGTACTGGTCCACAGCTTGCTTGGTGTGCAGGGGTCCATACAGAGTACTAGCTGTTGACAAACGTACAAATATTTCATGCAAATTTTTAGCCGTTAGTTTAGGATGAATATATAATGGGGCATGTTAGTACAATTTGTTCTAATTTTGCTATAAAAGTGCTGTGCAAGAATTTAACCTCACACAACAAAGTGTACGGTTTATTTTACCCAAATCTGACTTCCTGCTATGATAACGACACCTACATTTTCACTGGATTGACTCCACCAAATTTAACAAACATCCAATTATTATTATTTTTTTTTAAATGCATATGCATAATTAGCATACTCATTTAAAAAAAAATAATGAAATAAAAAAATCTAAAAAAAATTAAAAATAAATAAATAAAAACACTCACACCTCCTTTTTTCCTTTTTTTTTTTTTTTTTAAACCAACAACCAAACTTATTCTTTGGGGACTCCCTGAATAACATTCCATTAAATATTCCATTCAAAACTATTTGTAAACTGCTAGTTTCGGATTTCTTATTTTCCTTTTAATATCACTCAAAGAAGCACAAGACAACAATTTTGCCTTTCCCTCAACTGATCTCTACTAAAACTATGCATGCTTTGTAAGGCAGTGTTTTTCAACCTTTTTTGAGCCATGGCACATTTTTTACATTGAACAAATCTTGCGGCACACCACAAACCAAAAATGTTACAAAACGACACTCTGTAGCTTA
>JBCNYH010000016.1:1061115-1073724 GCA_039654325.1 Tandanus tandanus
AAGGCGTTCCCAGACCAGCCGAGAGACATAGTCCCTCCAGCGTGTTCTGGGTCGGCCCCGGGGTCTCTTCCCGGTTTGTCGCTATAATATAGCTAATTTCATAAAAGCTGAACCCATCAGCAAAAATTCACAGCTATCAAAACATAACTATAACTCAGAAGAATATGCTGTTTTGACACAATTTCCACCCACCCTGCTATATCAGCACATAGTAAGGTTTATTCCTCTCGTACCACAATAGTTTGCAAACAATAGCACTTGTAACCTTTTACCTGTTTATAGTGCTGTTCAATATTGTGGACTGTTCAGGTACTTCCAATTATCACTTACATTATAGTAGCTATAAACAATTGTTCCTTCAGCTCTATTTTTGCTCTCTTTTTAATTAATAAGACAAAAATGTTGCTTAACGGTTTAATCCAACTTTATAAAATCCACTTATTGCTATTCTTAGAGTATGTGGCGTGTAAAGGAATTACAGAAATAGTAATAGTACTTAAACATGAATATTAATACAAACCTGTTTTGAATATCAGCTGGCGGCACTGTCAAATCTGTGCTGTTAAAACATTTAGCAATACCTTCAGGCCAATCAGATTCAGAAATTCAGTGCTGTTGAATTATTAATAATTATTTGCCAAAGGCGAGAGGGATCTATCTGTCACAGAGACTATTCAGTTCAGCTAGCCACCTAGCACGAGGTGAATAATTGTTAGGCGCATAAGCACTGTGCAATAATGTCATTTTAAAATCATTAAAATTTTTGGAATATACTACAAGGAAACAAAGAAAAGCAAACTAAAGTGAGATTTGTATAGTTTATTTTTACATACTGTATTTTAAGCATGACAGGTGAGCTCTATGACCGCCTTGTTAGCTCAGCAAACAATTTTAAAGAATGACAATGAGGATGATCCAACTGACTGTGATTCTGTGAGCCAGCCATTTTTGTCCAAGCGTTATCCACTTGGGATGATGTCTATCTCTGAGATATTGAGCCGTGCAGTATTTACTAATGACATTTAAATAATGATTGGGTTTGTTGTGTGTTGGACAGCTACAGTTTTCCATTCCATTTAATTTGTATATGTGGATTACGTGACCTTACATTTTTACTGGCAGTTCATGTTTCAGTGATGGGCACCACTTTACAGCTACTGCTTTTACTTTTTGTGCCTTTTTGAAAAAGAGGAAGATATTGATATCATATGTTACCCAGGTCTCAACTTCCCAGGAACACCATTAGGTAAATACCCTTAAGTCAAGTCAGGTAGGGTGCAGATGATTCAGAGACTATCGTGAAATAGTGATATACTTCAGTAAAACTCAGTGAACCTCAGGAATGAATTTTTTTAAATGAATCATTATTGGTTCGTTCAACTCAGACGTTCACAGGTGGTGAACTTTTTTTGAATGACCCAACTGCAATGCAAACTTGTGACATTCCATACGGGCTTCTCTCCTATTTTTCCCCCCTCAAGTTGTGTGCTGTAGTAACATTACTATAGTCTCTGTCTGAGCATGTTTTCAAATATATCAGTCTGAGGGGCGGCACAGTGGAGCAGTGGAGCAGTGGTTAGCATGTCTGCCTCACAGCAAGAAGGTCCCGGGTTCGATTCCAGGGCTCGGGTGTTTCTGTGTGGAGTTTGCATGTTCTCCCCGTGCTTGCATGGGTTTCCTCCGGGTACTCCGGTTTCCTCGGATTCATTCATTCATTTTCTGAACCGCTTAATCCTAATTAGGGACACGGGGAGGCTGACGCCCATCTCAGCCGAGTCTGGGTGAGGGCAGAGTACACCCTGCACAGCTCGCCAGGCCATCGCAGGGCACCAGTTTCCTCTCACAATCCAAAAACATGCACCTTAGGCTAATTGACTGTTCCAAATCACCCCTAGGTTTGAGTGTGACTGGTTGTTTGTGTGTGTGTGTGTGTGTGTGTGTGTGTGTGTTGGCCCTGCGATAGCCTGGCGAGCTGTCCAGGGTGTACCTCGCCCAGGGTCGGGGATATAATTCTCTACTCTGTATATTTTTAAATGGAATAGGTTATTTTGCTGACAGAGAAGCACATTGCAGCAACTCACTTAAAATGAATGTAAACACAGAGTACTGTCGTAGGTAGTAATTACACAGGACTGACTGGTATGTTGGTTTGGAGGCAGGTGGACCACACAGTGATGTCAAAAACAGTTACACGCTGAGAAAGAAAAACAGTTACTATTTCACATTACAATTCTCATACTATTCATTACTAGTCTCACATGCTATACATTGATATTTGCTAAATTGTCATCTAGTAAATTGTTTTGGTTTTCCCTTAACATTGCACTTAAACTAAACAGTTTTCAAAATAATTTTGTTCTACTACAAGAACATCAAGCCAACTAATACACACTGCTCAGACAAAACGTTATATAAACATAGTCTTGTGGATGCGCTTTAGACCGTAAGGCCTGTGTTTCAATTTCTAAATCTGAAATGCTGCATATTTGTCTGAAATATTAAAATTACATTTAGATTTTCGATAAAGAATCTGCATGAATCACTCACTAGCCAAACTGCTTAATCCTACTGATATGGCACAGTGAGGCTGGAGCCCATCTCAGCAGACACGGGGCGAAGGTAGGGTACACCCTGAACAGCACGCCATGCCATCCCATGGCCAACACACACGACGTTCACACCTAGGGGTGTTTTGAAACGGCCAATTAGCCTGTCTTGTGCATGTCTTCGGACTGTGGGAGGAAACCAGAGTACCCAGACGGAACTTGCTAACCACTACGCCACAGTGCCGTCCTATCAGGAGTTACAGTTTTGCCAAATCTTAGGTTTAATCTATGTGTAAAACCAGTCCGGTTAGTTTTGGTCATGGTTACTTCCATGAGGCTTAAAGGTTTAAAGGTCAAAGTTGACTTATTATTCTACAGTAAAAGTATTATAAACTGTAGGCTGCGTAAATAAAAACTAATTTAGAGGTGATGATATTTATAATTGTGCTGCAGTAAAGGTGGGGGTGACCAGAATTGTGACATTTCTTGGGGAAAAAGGTGTTAGACCACATTTTTTAAATATAACTTCAGCACCTACAGTACTGGACATTCAGTAATAAATCAGAGACAGAACCGCGCGCGCGGTTTCATGCTCTCTGTACCACGTGCCGTAACTTTAGCATTATTGGCGCAAAGCAAACTGCATTCACATTATTTGAATTTTGTCTCGAGCGCTCCGTTGAAAACGTTGGCGCTGCGTCGGGACTCGTGATTGGGCTGCCTGGATCACGTGACCGCCGCATACTGATAAGCGGCCATATTAGTCAAGCCCATTCTTTCATTCGTTTGGAACGCTAAGTAAGGTATTTGTGTGAGCTTTGCGGCTTTTATTCCTCCTCTTCTTGTTAGCTTTTTGCGACTTCCAGGTGCACTTTTTTTTTTTTTAAATAAATATATGGTGACTTAATGTTAACTTCGGATCTCTGTGTAATTATTTAAGATAATATACCCATCTTTAGGCCTTTATTTATCGACCAATTGGTTATTGGATATATACAACCTTTAAAACCATATTCCTAATCGTTATTGCGTCGTGGTGCTAGCCGAAAGAGTTAGCATTGCAAGACCAAATTTCCTGCGTCGTGCTAATTCATATAGTCCAACCAAAACCTAAGGATATTTTACTTTTTATTGCAGCTTTTTAGTTTACAATGGCGACCGCCACTTCCACCCCGTCCGGCCAGAGAATAAGCACCCGGGCAAGCAGCGGCGGCGGCACTCCTCTGAGCCCCACCAGGATCAGCAGACTGCAGGAGAAAGAGGAGCTGAGCCACCTGAACGACCGCCTGGCTGTTTACATCGACAAAGTCCGGAGTTTAGAGTCCGAGAACAGCGTTCTTTCCCTGCAGATTTCTGAAAAGGAGGAGGTGAGGAGCCGGGAGCTGACCGGCCTCAGGTCTCTGTATGAGACCGAGCTGGCGGACGCGCGGCGCTCTCTGGATGACACGGCTAAGGACCGAGCCAGGCTTCAGATCGAGCTGGGAAAACTCCGAACCGAGCACGAACAACTCCTTCAGAGGTTGGTACCTTTCTTTTTTTTCTAACCCAGGTTTTTGCTCGTGCACGTGTTTATTTTTTTTTAAATCAATGGATACAATGTCGTCCTCGTGCTGGCGACATTGTTTCAAAATGGCCCGCCATTTGTAACTCGGTAGGAATGGCCGCTCAGCGGTTACTAAAGCAGCGTCGTGTTGTGTGCAGGCGGCTCTGCTCTGAGCTGCTCGGGCTGATATGATATGACAGGAGAGAGAGAGAGAGAGAGTTCAAATGGAAAACTAGTAATAACCGCAAGACTGAGAGTCCACACGTGTATGGCAGTGAAGTCTGGGTGTTATTGGGGTTGTGGTGATTTATGGTGCGGTTTGTATTCCGACGTTTTTAGCACTTTTGACAGGATATTAGTTTACCTATCAAAAATAATGCCTGGGTGAAGTTTGGACTTTTCCATGTGCCACACCTTTGCTAGCGGTGGGGGAGGGGAACACTACCTACAGCCAGAAGGAATATAAAGTAAAAAACACAAAGCCTGACTTAAAAAAAAAACACACAAAAAAACCCAACATTTTTTATGAACCCTTGTGTTCTGTTCAGCTCAGATTGATCTGCTTAAACTACTTCAAGTGGGTCCATGTTTGTGGGGTTCCCCCCCCCAAAAGTTTTCTCTGAACATTAAACAGAAAAGTAGCTCACTTCTGAATGCATCAGACATGTCTTGGTCATATTTTTACTCCACAGCTTTGGCTTTCACCTTTACCCACAAAGAAAATTTTTTTTTTTAATTCAATTGTGTTTGAAATATTAATTGACTCAAATCAACTTTTTACAAATGAATATAAATGAGTGAATTCCCTTACTGTTAAATTACCTCCATGAATTATTCACTCCTTTATCACACACCCTGTAGTATACTGAGCATCTGCAGCAGTGAGAACTGGTTTTGTATGTTTGTTTTCATGTTGCGTGAAACCAAATTGGGCATTTCAAATATAATGTTCTGGCTTAGCTGGCTACATCAGTACGTTCTGTGTAATGATTAAAACCCTCTAATAAAATTTTAATCAGTGCTGTTTTCACGCCTTTAAATCTGCTCTTGTGGTTGAAAGTGGAAAAGTTGGAATGTTTTCCTTTTGTGTGTTTGGGTGTGTTTGGGGTTTGTGTCTCTTCCTTTTCCTCCAGAAGCTTGATGTTTAGGTGGCGTGGGCAGTCAGTAGTAGGCATGGTTTATGGTAGTACTCCTAGTAGTAAAATATTTCCTCTAGTGTGTTGGTCCAGGCCTACTGATTATACACTGGTGTCTGTTGCAAGTTAGAGGTAAGCAAAGTATCTGGTGACTGCTTGTTTCTGAATGTCTGCTTTCATTCTGTGCTGATTTTGTTTGTATTCACTTAAATGCTTTCGGTATAAGTTGTATTCACCGAGATCTTGAGTGTTGAAGGTGGAAGAGTCGAACCACTTTGTAAAATCCTCTCCAGAACGTCCCAGATATTCACAATGAGGTTAAGGTCAGGACTGTGTGGTGCTGAGTCATGTGAGATAAGTGATGCATCATGCCCTCTGAATGACTTACCTTTTGAGCTGAAACTTGTGTCCATGTCATCAGGGAAGAAAAAGTCCATTGATGGGATGATCTGGTCATTTAGTACATTCAGGTCATCAGCTGACTTCATTGTCTTGCTAGATAATGTTGCTGAGCCTTGACCTGACCTCTAGACTCAACCCTAGACCATAATGCTGCCTCAAGAGGCTTGTATGTGAGATGTATAGAATATAATCATTCTCTCTTTATTTTGTACACTGTATTAAACCGTGATAAATTGCCACTGGTCATTTGTAAGTCACAAGAATTGTCCAGATTTATACAGTACATTAATACATTTTAGGAAGTCATTAAGTCTTTATTTAGGTGTTGAGGAGTGATTAGAAATAAAAATAATCTAGCACCTTTTTAACAGACTTGTTTTAATTATCAACTGGGTCATTCTTTGAAACTGGTACCATAAAGTGTGACATTCACAATCCCCAAATTTTAATGTAGTCCACATTATTTCACACAATGTCCTCCAGGATAAATAAAGTATTCTGATTTTGATTTTTCACTTCATATTGATCATAAATTCCTGAACCATTGTTAGAAAGACAGTGAGAGAACTGCTTTCTGCGCATTTATTAGTAACAAATAGGAATAAATCCGTATGGACACCAAATTCATACCATTTGTTTTTGATGAATAAATTAATTAGCGCTTGACTACGTGTGAAATAAATACGCTTCAGGTCGTCACATCATAACATGGAACCCTCACTGGAAAAATGTGTCGGTTCCGAATGTAATTAGTGTGGACACCACTGGTTATGCACGGAACCGTAAATTGATGTTCGATTCTCAGCCCACAAAGTAAGAAAAACATAAACTTCTACTTTGGATATAAATTTTATTTCTAGAAAGATCTTTCTAGCATGGCATGAAACAGAAGGAACTAAAGTAAATTTTCATCCACACACTGCGACTTTTATTAATTTTTTTAAAATAAATTTGTGGTCTTGATGTATCCGAATTATTTTGTCTGACGTGTTATGTTTTGGGAATGGATTGCTCTTTTAATTTTATATATATATATCTATCAAAAGATTAGGTCAAAATGTGCATCATTACATTATCTGTACATAACTGTAGAAGTCAGCTTTATTTGATGCATATGGAGTCACAACTAGTTATGTCATTTATGCGTCACCTAAGCAAAACAATTCAGCAGGCGGGATGAAGGCCAGTTTGTTTGAATGGTCATCAGTCACGAGTGGTGTTTCACCCAGTGTTGTCAAGGCTGCATGCAGCTTTTGTCACATTACTGTATTTATTAGGCCAATTGTTAAGCATTAACGTATAAATTGATGCCAGCAGCTTCCTGAAGAACTGTGCAGCTTTTTGCATTAGGAATCGTACTTTGGTGTGAAAATGGGTTTAATATCTGACCTTTAACCCTATTTCTGAAATGTGACCCTGAGTTAGATGTGAAGGATTCTTGCAATTGGTCTGTGTGTGAGTCTCGAGAGAGATATGTTAAAGTCTTTTATTGGTCACCCACGATTTTAAATCAATTGTTTGCCAAGTCTAATCATTTGTCTGTAATTTTGGACTGTCTTACACCTTTAATGGTTTAAAAATGTTGAGAGTGAAGAGTAGAGTTGGGTGGTGGGAAATAAACCAGTCAGTTTTGCTTATATTGTTCGATCTGATTCAGTTTCTTAAACTACCATTAAATGTAACTTGTCGGGGCGACTTGGTCAGTACTGCATCAGCTATTGAGCCCTTTATGCATGTCTGAATACATAAGAGATGTATAGAAGTTGTATACGTTTGGTCCAATGTTTTGAAATTTGGATTTATTTTATAGTGTACAAAATGGATGCTTGTTATTGCTGGGACAAATGATTTTTACCTTTTTAGTTTACATTTGTACTTGCTTTGTTGGTTTTAGCCGAACTACCCCAAACACGGAAATCTTGTGTGATTGCATGCCCATTGGATTCAGGGTTACTGGGTAAATTGTGGTATCGGACTCCTAGTGGACAATGAATAATGTTTAACTTCTGTTAATGTGTTTTTAAAAATTGGTTATTAATATCTGCTTTCATTGAACATGGTGGAAGAGTTGGGTTGACTGGAAAAGGTAAATTTTAGAAGTCTGCTGCCCAGCCTTAGAACAAACTTTTTTTATTTGTATTTTTAAAGTTGTATGTTTTTTGTAATCGTTCATGTTATAGGGCCATTCCCAGAGTGTCCATTTCCCCTATATTCTTCTAATGGGGTGTAAGTGCTAGCTCTGGATAAGTGCCTATGACCATGGTTTTGTCTGACCTGGTACAGTGAATTTAAAAGAATTCCTGTATGCTATGTATGGCCATTTTAGTAATTCTGTTCTGAGCCCGAGGAGGTGTATTGACTGAAGACCATGGACCGACATGAGAATCTGTTAGTAGATTGACTGAAACAAAAAGAACCCTCTCACCATCTGCTCCTAAGAGTCAGACAGACTCCCTTTATTAGTAACGCCTGCATCTGCACGTGTGCAGTGTTCTCCTTTAGGGGAGGGTGTAGTAGTCTCTGAATACACCGTTCATCTCAAATTAGCACGCCAAAGTACGACTAACGGATGAACTCTGCTTCTGATTTCAGCATGTAGAAATAGTTTTATTTTTATTTTTTTGTACATCAGCAGAGATTTTCTATATGGTTTAATGAGCACAGCTTTTTACTATTACGTCACTGAGGTTTGAGTGACATGACAGCTGTTGAGATCATGTTATAGGTCTGCTGTCTAAGCCAGCTGTCAGTTTTCTACTGAAGAGGTCCCTTTGTCCAGGTTAAACCTTGAGGATGCATTTGCTACCAAAAGCTTTATGGCGTTGATGGTCAGGGTTGTTTGTCAACTGATTGCTTAGTAACAGGTGGAATGAACCGCAATCTGCTCATGTTGTCATTTTTAAGGATCTCTGCCTTACTTCTGTAGAACCCAATGGTTTTGATTGGAGAGGGGCCTTTTTGCTTTGGTAATTTCTATGGAATCCCCACATGAGCATAGCTAAGCCCAGAATGATTTGAAACGATGTTTAGCAGAGTTTTTTGGCACGGTTACTGAAGGCGCAGTTAATATTTTAACTATCTCCAGATAGTTTAAGCTTATTAAGACAGCTTATTTAATAAATACTGCCTTAAATGTATGCTTAAGTACAGCTGTTCATTTAAGGCCACCTTATGTATAACAGGGATGCGATGAATAGACAGAATCCAGATATAAACAGCTTAAAGACACATACACCCATTGAATGAAATGGTAAAAGTCTAAAGTTCTGTATCATCTCATGGTATTAAATGGCCTTGCTGATTGGTAAGATTTGTAGTATGTTCCTAAAGAGTTCTGGAACAATTAAGGGTTCTTTAGAACTTTTTAACCACTTTATTTATTTATTTATTTATTTGCCATGTGTCAATGGCATGATAGGATGTTAACTCACTCTGCCTGCTTCCAAGTAGTGAATCTTCAGCTGTATTCAGAATTCCTGACATGCCATACAGTTTAAGGTTTTTCTCAGTCAGTGTCTGTCTTCTCTGTCTCTCTGTCTTTGAGCTCCACCTCTCATGTCTGTGTGTACATATGCACAGTCCCTCTAAGGTCAATGCCCTCTGGCTGCTCAGGTCAGTCCTCTAAAACCTTAGCAGGTCGGTGTAACTAATTACCAGTCATGTGCTGCAATTTGATCTTTCTGACACAAGCATGTTCCATAATCTGCTGATTAGTCAGGTGTTTTGAGGCCCTTGTGCAGTGATACGTCTGTAAGCTGAGAGCTGTTAGAGAGCCAGTGGGGTTTATGTAGAATACGATCGCATTCACCTTTTTCATATAATGTTGGAATTCTTATGCTGCTTCATACCCATGTTTTTAAAGAATTGTGCACAGCACTGCTTAAAATCTTGATGTTGCATGATCAGAACGTGTTCGTCTATAACGGTGTTAAACTGGTGTACCCGGAGGAATCCCACGCAAGCACAGGGAGAGCATGCAAATATTCACATGGATATGCCAAACCCAGGACCTTCTTGCTGTGAGGCAGGCGTGCAAAATACTGATCTGAAGTTGTGAGTCAAGTTCAGTTATAAATCACTTTGAAGTGTATATCCATTCATTCATTTTCTAAGCCGCTTAAGCCTATTTAAGGTTGTGAGGAGGCTGGTGCCCAACTCAGCTGACTTTGAGCGAGGGCAGGGTACGCCCTGGACAGTGAAATTATGAAACTACTAGTCCTCCTTCATATTTACTGGTCAGGAACACTATTTCTATTCAGGATTTGTCGGGTAGCCTGCAGGATGACTTGCTAGCTAATTTCACTCGCCTTACAGATTTGTGACTCGCCACGGGCCAGCGGACTAGTGTTAATTTCCACCCCGGCCTAGGGACAATTTGGAACATCCAGTTAGCCTGCTGTGCATGTTTTTGGGCTCTGGGAGGAAACCGGAGTACCGGGAGAAACCCGTGCAAGCACGGAGAGAGCATGCAAACTCAACACCGAAACGCCCGAGCATGGGAATCAAACCCAGGCCTTCTTGCTGTAAGACTGACGTGTTAACCACCGCGCCATCATACTGCCTGAAGTGAAATGTGCGAGTGATATACTCATTAAAACATAATTATTTTTCTGTCAGAGAAGTGATTTTTAGATGATCTAGCTTTGTGGATGTTCTACAACATTAAACAGGGCTGTACAGTGCTCAAAAAAACCAGTCCGTGCAGTAAAATGACTCCCATAGTAGCAGCTGCACCGTATTCATGCGCATGTGGCAGACCTGCTCATGTGTGAGGCGACTCCATGGCACGTCTCTCTTTCTTAGAAGTCAAAGTCTGTCTTGCCATTAAAAATCATGCCCATGTATGTGTAGTTTATACGTCCAGCACCCAGTTCCACAGCTCCTAGTGAACCTCAAGGAGTCAAGTTAGCAATCTTGATGATGATGATGATGATAAAATTAAGTGCTAAACCAAAACTCCAAAAGAGTCGGTGAGGAAGAACCTTAAAGAAACACTGCTGAATGCTATTAAGGCTGAAACAAAAAGGATAATGTACAGATGTTTTGTGGAAAAGGGTGTTTCCTTTGGCTAGCTTTAGATAATCCTGCTCTTATTTTTCGTTTCGTCTCTGCATCCTTATGTTTGAAGTCATTTTTTAAGGTTTGTATTTTGTGTCCCCTGTATGCAACATGTGTACTCGTTTAAGTGATGAACTGCACTACTTGTGGTTGTTTTTAAGATGAGTCGTTTTACACTGTAATGTGCTGTAAGTTTGTGGCTTCTGCTGCTACTTTATCAACCTCTGTAGCCCCGATGCTGTGTGGAAAAAAAACGTTGGCTTATACCATTGAAATATCAGGACAGTTAATACTTGCATGTCCTTCTTTTAATAGATACAAAACTAATTGTTGGCAAATTGGTTTGATATA
Organism: Tandanus tandanus; assembly: GCA_039654325.1. Lineage (NCBI taxonomy): Eukaryota > Metazoa > Chordata > Actinopteri > Siluriformes > Plotosidae > Tandanus > Tandanus tandanus. The sequence continues at coordinate 1,072,152 of JBCNYH010000016.1, forward strand.
AGAACTGTTTTTTAATTTATTTGTATATATATCTTTGCTCCGGATCAGATTAAAGTGTTCTGTTTTCTTTAGCAGCTCTAAAGTGTTATTCACCACCTGTACGTCAGAACATAGGTTCTGTTTTGACGTACACCTTTACCTGTATGTCTTCCTGCACTTTTTTTTTTTTTTTAATTTTTATTTATTTATTTTTTTTTTGCAAATGGAAGAATAGCTCAGATGTTTGTTGTGCATCAAGTTGTATGTTTATAGTAAACTTCATACTGAGGTTGTGTGTGTACGTGGTGGATCTGATCGGAAGGTCTGCGGTGCCAGCCCCAGTACCACCTAGCTGCCACTGTTTGGACCCTTGAGCAAAGTGCGTGTGTGTGTGTGTGTGTGTGTGTGTGCGCGCGCGCGCTTATACACACACACACACACACACACACATACCTTTGCTCAAGGGTCCAACAATGGGTGTCCAAAAGCCATTTTATATATAAGGCTTTTAAATTAAGCTTGCGGGTTTTTCCTACATGCAACTTGCCTCCTGCCATCTTGCACACTTATTAGCGGAGCTCCCAAGCGGAGCCCCATTGATAAGGAAACGTCCTATAGCGTATGTCCAGGCGTAACCATGGGAACTCTATACTTGAGTCACGTGATGTCATCGTTAATGGCGTGAGTTCCTCTACCCATGAAAGAAGAAAAAAAAGTAAAACTGCTTACTTGAAATGAATTTAAACTAAATATTATTCGCTTCTGACACTTGGTGTAAAGTTCCAGCGGTGAGGGTAGAATATAGGAGCTGTAGTGATCCAGCTGGAGAAAGTTTTGGAGTGAGCAGGATCTGTGAATGCACTCATGGGCTATTCAGAGGAAGAAGCACCACAAATATGTAGCTTACAATTCCATTTCCTGTCAGTGTACGAGTAGCTTTTTGTATGAATTCTTTTTCTTCACGTAACTCCTCTGGAATGAGTAAGCGGTCCTTGTGCGATATGAATGGAAGCCTCTGTCTGTAAACAGAAGGGTTGGATAGATCATGAAGTGTAATTATCAGTTTGATGGGAACAAGTGGTTGTCTTTATTTAACTCACTTTTTCTCCTCTTGTTTTATCAGTTTGTTAAATATATGCATGATCGTTTTAATTGACCAACATCAGGAAATATTTACACATTTTCCATTGGTCAAGATGGCAGACATGGTACCGATAGGTTTACTTTTGAGAACAGGATTTTGGACTAAGATGGAGTTCTCCTCCCTCTTTGCATTATAATGAGAGAATCTGTCTGACGTTGAAAATGATGAGACCGTTTGATACCATGGTTCATTTCCAACACTCCCTGAGTGCCATTCATCAAATGACCTTTTGTTTTCAGTGAGTGGAACTTGATACAATCACTGTTATCATGAAGTACCTTGTTAACTTACAATGCCAGATCTTCATCTTTGACTGGATACTCCCATGTACCCTTTACCCTATAAACTGTTCCATTTTTGCACCTGGTGTGTTTTTTTTTTTTTTTTTTTTTTTTTTTTTTTTTTTTTTTTTTTTTTTTTTTTCCGTTTTTTTTTTTTTTTTTTTTTTTT
>JBCNYH010000016.1:1083161-1095702 GCA_039654325.1 Tandanus tandanus
TGAGAGACATGGCCGGCATTTGATAACCCAGTTAGCTGCACTGGGGGGACAGCAGTGACAACCTGCTGATAGTGGGGCTTGAACACCTGACCTTGGGATCAGTAATCCAGCACCCTACCACCGGGCCACCACTGCCCAAGTTGTTATATTAAATCAGGATGTTTTATAGAATCGCAATACAGATCTCTGACTCTGAGGTACGGTGATATCGTTTCGGGTGTTCCTAGGTGTTCTCCATCCCTACTACCAATAAATCAAAGGGAATATACATATGTGGTGTATTTTTCTAACACAGTTATGAGTGATGAAGAAATAACATGAACTTAAACCCTTCTTGCACACTTCTTGCTACTAAAGTCATGCATTTCCAAAGTGTAGCAAGGAGCAATAAATAGTGAGAGTAAGGAAATTGGTTAAATGCAGTAAAGAATATCCAGAGTGTTGCACGGTGCTTGCATGCAGCAGAAGTGGTGAGTGTTAAGCATTTCCACTTACCCTTAGTCTTGCTCAACTCTGACTTGTGGGTTCCCCCTCCCCTGTTTTGTAAAGATATTGTTAATATCTTATTAAACTTATTAATATGATTATTTTTAAAAGCCAGCATGATTAAATATGTAAACCTGTAGAGATAATTGGATTTTGTAAAATCCAATGTTTTATTTTGACATGATGAAAAAATATTGTAGTGCATGAATATATTGTCATTTATTGTTTATGCATCATATTATACAGGCTGATTTTTATTAAATTTTTTATATTTAAAAAAATATACATCAGTAAATGTTTTTTTTCTTCACTGGTACTCAATTTGCCCCCTGAATTTTTTTTTCTTCTATGGTTTGTTTTAACGCCTCTCTCAGAATCAGCACTGCCAGTGTTGCACTTCCTTCCAGCCTCTCTAAAGGCTCTGTTTTAGTTCCTCTTTGCATTAATCGCTTCCCATGCGCTGATTGTGTTGAGTGTCCTTTGTGTTATCAGCTGGAGAACATACGACTGTCTTCAGAGATGAACAGCAGTTCGGCAAGCATGGCAAGGGAAGAGCTGAAGGAGTCTGCTTTGAGGGTTGAGAGTCTGGCAGCTCAGCTGGCCAGTTTGCAGAAGGAGGTATGTGTTCCTACACACACTTCTACCATGCCTGATGGGGGGGGGGACACACACGTGCATTACATTGATGGGGGGGGATTGAAAAGCCTTAAATTGTATGTATTAATGATGGGTGAAACAGTTGCAGAGAAACTCAACAATTTTGTTTGAAAGATTGTGTCGAACAGAATCAATGGTGCAAAGTGCGCAACCGTGTCACTTTTCTGCAGCTTGAGTGAGTTTCCTGTTTGATATGTACAGCTGATGCATGTAGTTGAGTTTCTCAAAGGTCTGTTAGTTTTCTGAGATCAGCCCATCTAAAATCATTATAGTTCTATAAGGACATTACACCTAGCTAATACATGCACTCTACAGATTAATTAAAAAGAACATCCGAAGTAGTATGTTTATCAGACTGTTTGGATTAAATCCAAACTGGGAAATAAGGACACAAATAACATGTTTTGCTTGACTGCTAGGTTAAATGTTTTTTGCTATGTGCTAGAAAATGCAGGCAGTGATTTTATTTATTTTTTATAAAGGTGTGGTCTGTAATATGAAAGTGATACTGGGCATGTAATCAGAATTCTTCATATATAATGAACTTGCAAATAATGGATCTTTGCTTTGTTCATTTCCCCTTTTCTGAGCTCGAGCAGAGCCAAGACAGAGCTGCCAGCGTCCTTTAAAAGAAAAACTTGCAAGCCTTGTCTGCTCCTTTAACCAGAGTGGTGATGTCTGTTTGGTGGGCTAGGAAATTGCAAAATGCTCCGATAAAATATTTTTCTGAATTTACTTTCACAATTTGACTGGCAGAATACATGAACATTACTGTCATGTCTGTAATGTGCTTCAGCAGTGGAGGGTTTATTGTGCTAGGCAGAAAAGGGAGACAAGAGACAGCAGCTGCACAGTAGGAGAAGTGAAACAGGAGCAGGTAAACACAGGAGTGGACAAAAGAAGAGTGTGGATAAGGCAGGTAGATGAAAGATGGGAAAGGAATGTGCTTACTGTCAGACTGCATGTAGTCCCTGCTCAGAGGGTTTGAATTTTAAATCCTTGTTGGTTCATTTCGTGCAGTCTTTCCTAGTTGCCCTGATTCTTCCCCTCTCACTCTTTGTGCTTGTTTAAATAGACACGAGGCTGGCAGGATCGTATCAACGAACTGGAGGCTGCTCTGGCTCAAGAGAAGGATCTGAGCCGTAGGATGCTGGCTGAAAAAGAGCGCGAGATTGCTGAGATCCGAGCCAAGATGCAGCAGCAGCTGGATGAGTATGAACAGCTGCTGGATGTCAAACTGGCCTTGGACATGGAAATCAATGCTTATAGGAAGCTGCTGGAGGGAGAGGAAGAGAGGTAAAATCATGTTTGTTTCAGAGGTTAAGGTGTGACTGGTGCTGCTAAACAGAGAGCATCTAACACTCTTTCTGTTTACTTTTTTGACACATCTCTTTAGACTAAAGCTTTCTCCCAGCCCATCGTCTCGTGTAACAGTGTCTCGAGCCTCGTCTAGCCGCAGCGTTCGCACTACACGTGGGAAGAGGAAGCGTGTAGATGTGGAGGAATCAGAGGCCAGCAGCAGTGTCAGCATCGCCCACTCAGCCTCTGCCACTGGAAACGTTTGCATCGATGAGCTCGATGTGGATGGCAAGTTCATTCGGCTGCATAACAACTCTGATCAGGTCAGGGACGACAAGGGGAATAATTTTCAAGAATTAGTTTGTTTTTATAAAGCTTATGTGAGATCTATGGGCTTTTATAGGACCAGGCAATGGTAGGATTTGAGCTGACCAGAATTATCGGAGAAACTTCTGCTACCTACAAGTTCACTCCAAAGTATGTTCTGAAAGCTGGACAGAAAGTCACTGTAAGTGCTGAAGTTTGTCTGGTCATAAAGTAGTTTGCTAATAATATCCATAGAACATTTATTTCTGAATTGTTGCCTGGCTTTTTTTTTTTTTTTTTTAATTGCAGTGTTGTGTATTGTAGATTTGGGCATCTAATGCAGGTGTGAGCTCCAGCCCTCCCACTGATCTCGTCTGGAAGAACCAGAGCTCCTGGGGCACTGGCGAGAACATCAAGGTGGTTCTTACCAACCCGGAGGGAGAGGTAAGAAATTGCACTCCAAGAAAAAAAAATATATATTAACAGTGACGAGTGTAGAGTCCATCACAGTGTCTATCATGCCGCATACAGGAAGTGGCTGTAAGGAGTACAGTGTTCAAGACTGCAATCATGGAAGAGGATGATGAGGGAGTGGAGGCTGTTGAGGAAGAGCTCTTTCTCCAGCAGGTGAGATAGTGGTATTGCTATGAGGGCTGTAAGAAACCCAAGTCATCATGTAGATGTGGTTCAGTACTTTGCTAAAATCTGTATGGACATCTGTTCTGTCTGGTATATTGCTGTTTTATTCAGAGTCAGTGTTGGTGTAGTTTAGCACCGTTTCTGGTGAATTAGATCAGTGTAAAGGTTTTTCATGCCTGAGCAAATTTTGGCCCCACCCAGTTTAATGAACTGATGTTTTGTCATAATGCCTTAACAGGGAGAACCACCAAGAGAGGGTGTCAAGAGAGGCTGCTCGATAATGTGAGAGCGGTAACACTACACACCTCCCAATTCTTCCACTACAGCCAGGTTCAGCTGCCAACTCTACAACACCTCAGAACTATTTTTATATCACTTCTGTATAATAAACTAGTGAAGTTTTTTTTTAGTTTTAATTGATTGTATACCTTTTTATTTTATTTTTTTGGGGTACATTTCTACTTAATTTTATATGTGAATTCATAAAATACTTCAGCTTTCTTTCTATGAACCAAACTTTAGTGATCAGTGGAGGACCGTAGTGAGACTTAAGAGCTCAGTGACCGGTAGGCAGCTTTTGCAAAAATGCCGAGTCCTCCAGGTGCTGTGATTTTTACCTTGTGTATCCTCCCCACCCCTTTTTTTGTATTTTTTTTTAAAAACATAGCATTTTAAGGGTCTTATAGAAAAATTATAATTTTATACTAGTTTTGTAGTTTTTAGTCAGAAAGGTTGTGGAAAATGGAATGTAGACTAAATTCGCACGAGGAAGATCAAAACAGACTGTTTAAAGAAAGGGGTTGCTGGATATGTTCACATTGTTCGTCTTTAAACTCAAGGACTATTTCAACTGCGAAGCCCCACAAGGTGGCAGTCTAGCATCGAATTTATTCCTAGCATTCTTTTTTAAATCTTGATTCATCAGGATATGCAGTGCCAGTTTTTCTACTCAAAGTGCCAGTGTGCTGACAAAAATACTTTTCATTGATAGGTTTAGAGGAAACGTGAAGGCTGGTGTAATGTTCTTGAGCTACTGTACTTTGCCAGCAGTTTATATAAACAGTTTGTAAATTGGCTACGTTAATCTCGCAATATGATGTGACACTAGAGCACCATGTAACACTAAATGAGTGTTAAAGTGTCAGTTATATCCAATTACCTCTTTTTTTTTTTTTTTTTTTTTTATGCCAGTTTGTCCATCTTACCTATCTCTGAGTAGTCTTACACTTATATTTTGGTTTTCATCTTAACCTTGAGTAGAATTGTGGGTTGTCTTTCGTGTCACTTGCATGCTTTTATGCTAACCTTTGCAGTTTGTAAGGCAAAATAAAATTTTGTGGTATTTTCTATGTAGTCCGTCTCTTTTCTTGGGTTTGTCTTTTGGTTTCTTTTTGAGTGTGGAGGACAAGTTCTCTTGAGGCCGTAATTTGCTCACGTTTAGCATTGAGTACATTTCAATGTTATTTATTTTTCACTCTTTACAATATCACACAGCAGCTTTACAGGATAAATGAACTTGGTTATGAATTTGAACATTTCTCTATATAGAAGTCTTGTGCATCCCCAGTGAGTTAGCTTGTGGTGATGGTGTCAAGGGAAGAACTGTGTTTTTTTTTTTTTTTTTTGTTTGTTTCACTTTTTCCCACGATCGCAGCTGTGTCTTCACTGACTGATGCTTTTCATGAGTCATGAAACACCATCTCTAAGCATGAAGGAAACATGGTGTTAGACCACTAGATGGTGCAATTGTTTTTTTTTTGTTTGAGAACATTATGGTTGTAGGTTTGCCTGGGCATCTGAGATTCTTTGTTGATGTCTCAAGAACAAGTGTTTGAATATATTTAGGAATTACATGGACATTTTTAAACCAACTGATTAGCTATTGGAATTGAACTAAATGGAGTGAAGATTCCCTATCAGTACTGTTGGTGTTTTACTCATTGTTTTTTAGAATTTTGTGCAAATTTAGAATATGGTCAAGCTCTTGTGTCTGTTGGGGTTTGTGTGATTTAAAATAATTGGTTATTTTTATTTTTTTTTTACATTTTGTGCGAGAGAAACCAGTAGCACCAGAATAGCCTTTTCTACCGATATTCTTGGAACAAGGTTCTATGTTCAGTGCACATTATTTTACATTTGTGAGTGTGTATTGTGTGTATCCCATACCAAGCTTGTAAAAGAACATACAAGAATGTTTGACCACAAGGAAGAAACCAGGGTACAAATTCTTTTAAAAGGGTATGCAGTATCTTTGTCAGCCTGTGATGTTTTGCAATGTTTAATCATACTGCCAGTTCTTTTTCAAGGGCAAATACTTCAAAATGAAAAAGGGGGGAAAAAAGATTCACAGCATTACAGTGTGGATGGTGCTGAATTCCCACCACACTTCTTAATGGACTGGACACATTGCATTATTGGCAGTATGAGCAGGTGCCGCATTCCTGAATTAATTGATAGACGTCTGTTTTAATCTGCAAGGCTCTCGTTAGCTCTCGTTTGGATTATGGCGTTTCAGTGCTGATTTTTGAGATGGTTCTGAATGTTGATTATGAAACCAGTATGGAGGCCACACTTTAGGCAATAGATCTTTACCTGATAAGATTTCTACTGGTGGAGATAATGTAATGGAGAAAGCAGTTAAAATGTAATTATGTAAGTCCTGAGTCTTAGTACAATATTGAATAAGAATTCATTTGAATACTTCAATCACTTGTACTGTAGCTGTTATTAAGGATTATACTGCGCATGTTCAGCAATCTTTTAACACCGGTGGCAGTGTTTTTGAATTTATAGTGTACATTTGTAGAACAGTAATTATTCATGATCTGACCCTCTGGTGTCTCACACAGGAGGAGGAGTTTGAGTTCAAAGTTTCTTTGTTTGAGGGTTCTTTTTTTTTTTTTTTTTTAAACTTCTCTTGGCATGCTCATTCGGAACTTAATAAGTCTGGATTTCTATGAATCTGCTTTGACATTGTGGATTATAAATTTTTCTTATAGAAATAACATTTAATAGTTTTGAATTCCTCCAATGGAAAAAGTAGCAAACTTTATCTGGGTTCATCCATTAAGAAAGCATTAATCAAGGTTTTCTTGGCACAGGCCCTTATACTGTGTGAATCTTTCTGTATTATGGTCGCTTAGAGTCATTTTGTTGTCCATTTTCTTTAAACGATTTCTCACTTTCTAACAAGGGTTATCATAAATTTCTTAACAGTAACTACACTGCAGGTGTTCTGTTTACAGTCGAAAAGCCATACACTGCAGCCCTCTATTAATCCTGAGTAATACATTTTTTATATTTTACATTAAATTAAGTCTAATTAAAATCCATTCTTCTTACTTCACGTGGCTATTTTTATGTTCCCTATGGTTTGAAAAAGCACCACGAGGAGAAAGGAACGTGTCCCTTGTATAGGTTACAGGAAAAAACTCCAAGTAGATTAAGGTTTCTTTTTTTCTTTTTCTTTTTTTTTTTTTCCCCCTTTTCATTTTTTATAAAAAGGTTTTTGGGTGTATCCTACATGGGAATGTCGTGATCCAACTGGTTTGTGATCTTGGGATTAGTAATTGTGCACCAAAGGTGAGGTGGATGTTGCTGGAATTACTACAGTTCTTAAAAAAAACAAACTGAACTGAGATTTTTAGACTTTATGTACTTTAAGCATGACAGACACCGGTCAGGTGAGCTCTGAGCTTCGAGTTGAGTTAATTGATATGTAGCTAACTGAGTCTTTTGCGTATACTTATTCAGAGCTTAGTAGCCTACATACTACAGACATGTAAGAAAACCTCCTCTGTAAAGCTATTTTAAACTCGTTCAGAATTTTAGTACAGCATATACCACACAAAAATAGGAAAAAATAACCCAACTAAAATAAGTTGTTGCAGTTTTTTTTCATTTAAAATCATGATGATGATACTGTCTGCTCCAATGATGATACTGTCTGCTTTTTGTTATTTCTGTGAGAGGTTAGTGGCTGTATGCTGCACTGACATCATGGGGGAATTTGCTAGCAGTTACAATGCTAATAAAGGAACAGAAATATAAACATAAGGAATATTTTTAAGAGATTAGTCATTTAAAGTGGTTATTTGTTTGTTTGTTTATTTATGTATAGATGGATGTTTGGATGAATGGATGGAGTCCTTCCCCAGAAAAGGCACGAGTCCCATTTTTAAGCAGCTTCTTAGTATTAGCGTTAGTTCTGTTATGAAGAGTTCACTTCTTAGAAAAGTGAGCATTGTTGGTCTTCTCATGAAGACAGATTTTTTAAAAAAAATATCCTTTTATCTGCTATTTTTTTGGGCTAGTTGAACTCAGGCAGGCCACAGCAGGCAGTATGCGCGTTAGTCGAAATTAGTAACATGCAAACCTGTTTCACGCCTCACAGAAACTGTAGTGATTTTAAAAAATGTATTGCTCTCACTTCTTCCTCTGTGTCTTTTGTCTATTAGTGACTGGGAAAAAATATTCTAGGTATAACTGAGCATTTTATATTGAAACGTGGAATTTATAAGCTCTAGCATTGTTCAGTAGTTACTGTCACTAATCATAAGTAACACATTAATACACACCTGATCATGGGTGGATTTGTAGAGTGTACTGTAACTACATTAAAAATTAAAATGAATAAAGATTTTTATTTCTTGAATCTACCCTACTATATCTAAGAGATAAATGTTAGATGACATTTATTATTAGAGCAAATCATTTATGAGAACGGCTCCAAGGTTAAATAAAATGGTTTTCTCACAGAATATTTCTTTTACTGAGCTTGATATACTCTGACACAAAAGACAATATGCAAATCATATCTAATGAATTTACAATGGAAAAGCAGGAAAACAGTATATTGCAGATTCCATGACTTACATATAAGTATATTATATTTGCAAATGTCTCAAATGGACAGTAATTCGGTTTCTTTCATAAATAACTAAATGCATCTCCTTAGAAACATCATCATACAAATGAAAAACCTTGCGGGATGTGAATGGACATGTCAACATCCAAAATATTGTATATTTATAGAAGTCAGAGGATAAAGCAAAAAGGTATGGATCCATATTGTGGCATAATCAACAAGACAATGTACTAAACAGTCCTTAATGTATATCCACAGCTAACTGTTGTACTGTTCGCCACGAGCTAACAGTAAGTCCACAGGTCAAAGTTTCCATCAAAGTTCTGAAATGTGTTTGTAGTTCCTCAGTAGCCTTTTCAGAATTAATTGTGAGATTCAGCGTCATCACTTCGACTGTTCTTCTCAAAGTCCTTGAGCCTTCCTCTCAAAACAATCCTCTGTGCACTTTTCATGTAGAGTTCATGTAGACTGAAAAACAAAGTCATACTATAGATTCTTTGGATGGTCGTTTGCTCAGCAGGCCTGTCGCTGATGGTTTTCCCGGGGAATCACTGTGCGACTTGGGAAGCAGAAGCACCACCCTTTGATTAGTCTGACGCCATTCATTATACAGACGGCAGTGGTACCTGAGAGACACCTGAAAGAGACGTGCATGGAAAGAGGTTAGATCGATCACAACAATCTAATGAGGCGCTTTGTGCTTAATTCTGTACATAAATTACATGCATTCATATTGCATTTCTAAACTTTGATGCAATCAGCCACTACAACCATCAGTCAGTATGCAAACAGCTGCAGCGACTTTTGTTTATTTGCTCGTCAGTAAGCGCGACTAAGCAAGATCTAATTTCAGAGACATTTGGACTTGCTGGCAGCTACACATGCAGGAACTTTCTCTCAAGGGCTCTTCAACTATGCTTGAACATCTGATTGCGATCTAAAAATATGGTGAGACAACACTGACTAGGGAGTGAGGAAGGACATGGGCAGAACCATGGTGTGGGAAAATATGCACTTTTTTCTTGTGTATGAGTCAGAATTCAGAATTAAACCCGAAGAACCTATTGTTTTACATGCAAGGTTTTTTTTTTTTTTTTGGAAAACATACTGCTTAATTACACATAGACTAGATGTTTCTGTAGTCTCCAAGAGCTTACTTCAAGAAAAAGTCCCAAGAAACCCATACCACACCACAATCTCCACACTGAATAATATAAACCAAAACAAAAAAACCCCAACAGCCGTGCAGCACTGAGCACCGTGCGCGTGCTCATTTCCCTGCTCAGACAAAGCAGATGTAGGTCATCCGTTGATTCAGGTATAACAGGGGAGGAAAGACACCAACAAATTATGACACAGGTTTGGTGCAACAAAGTTTCTCAATCAAGTTGATTAGTTACTAAAAACAAATGGTTTACAGTTATATTTGGATTTATTTTTGCATAACAATGTTAAAATGTTTAGAGTGCTAAGTTAAGGAAACTCAAATATTACTATAAACCAAAAACTGGGGGTTAACCATAGAGGCGTTTAATAAAACCTTACAACAAAGACATTAGGGTTATATAAGGAAGACAGAAACCATTGCTTAATAAATTAACCATTGAAGAACTTTTTTCTATGTAGCATAGAAATTAAAAAATAAAAAATTGGTAAAGGCACTATGGACCCTGGGTGTGAGAGTGAGTGAGAATGGTTGTACGTGTGTTGGCCCTGCTGTTCAGGGTGTACCCCTGCCTTCACTCAAAGTAGGCTGAGATGGGTGCCAGCCTCCCCGCAACCCTAATTAGGATAGAGAATGAATGAATACATGATGACACTATTGTTTTTTCACTCAGCAATGAATGCACTAAACTTACACTCACTCATTGTGACACTGTGCAAAGGCGGGGTAAACCCTCAAAAGCTCGCCAGGGCAACACATACAACCATTCACACTCACACCTAGGGTCAATTTGGAACTGCCAATAAGCATAACGTGCATGTCTTTGGACTGTTGGAGGAGACCGGAATACCTGGTGGATACCCATGCAAGCACAGGGAGAACATGCAAACTTCACACAGAAACGCCTGAGCCTGGGAATTGGAAGCCATTGGGAGCCAGGACCTTCTTGTGGTGAGGATGTGCTAACCACTACACCGCTGTGCCGCTCACTACAATTACAACAGATCACAATTTAACAATCTCCAGCTAGGAATCTGAATCTGACTCTTTTCTGGACTTCACAGAGCATACAATGTTTAGACAACAACAGGATGACATGCCATGAAATTGTTCCATGGTCAAATGCTTAGTCTAACGTACTGCCATTCTCTAGTCAGAGCCTTTCAGTAAATGGGCGAAGGAAACTTCATTTCCTCATTCCCCTGAACTCTTCCCTTGAAAAGAAGGTAAAACAGCTAATCTGCTATAATGTTACTTTCTCCTTGTGGAAGTCTCACTTCAAATTGGCTGGGCTGCAAGGACAAGTGCCAAGAGGTCAGAAAGACATAAGCCCACTCCAGTGCTGAAAACTTCTTTTTTGTAAGTATAATGCATTTCATGTTGCTTGTCCAAGTTCAGGGGCATCTGTCTAAATTTTAAAAATAATTGCTAAAGTAGTGTTATGCAAAATGCACATATTGTTAAAGGCTCATTGAAAATTATCCTGAAAGGCTCGTATGATTTTCTCCATCCACTAAATTTAACTGGGGTAACACTGTGAGCACACTTTAAAACTGGGGTTGATAACCTGGAAAGTTAGCAAAATCTGAAAATAGCATCTCTTCAGGACTCAGGTTAAACCCTGCCCTGCCCTCAAAGGCCCTTCCAAGCTACCCAGTTGGCTTTTGGCATACCATCAAAAATAAAAATAAAAAAATTCAGCATGGTACAATACAAATCTATACTTTGAGGCTGCCAAGTTTTCACTTAATAACACATGTTCCACATGGTCAACACATGTCTGGGATTGACTGGATACGACAAAAACTGGTAAAAATATTCAATTCAAGCTGGAATGGAAAAAAACCTTTCCCACACACACCCACACACACACATACACACGCACACATAACCATTCACACTCACACCTGGGGCAATTTGGAACAGTCAATAAGTGTGCATGTCTTTGAAATGTAGGAAAAAAACAGAGTATCCAGAGGAAACCCATACAAGCACAGGGAGAACATGTAAACTCCACATAGAAATACCCTTGTCGAGCCTGGAACTCGAACCCAGGACCTTCATGCTGTGAGGCAGACGTGCTAACTATAATGCCACGGTGTCACCTAGTAGAGTCATATATAAAAATCAAAGCCCCGAGTCCCAGCGTGATCAGAACAGTCATTTAAAAACATTTATTAACCATCTTATGATAAACTATGTTTCTATAAATAAATAAAAGGTACACATATAGCTTGAGGGTAAAATTCCAGGGGACAGCGGATGCACTTTAAAACCCTAATTTTCGAACCTAAGCACTAAAGAGATCTGGGATCTGTTTTTGCTGCCGTGTGGCAGAGGGCCAAGGTTAAAAATCGATGGACACTGGAGGACAGGTATGTCTGGCTTTTCCACTTTCTCCTTGTTCTTAACTACCCTGATGGGGAGATAAATTGCTGCTGGCTCTTTTTATGGAAATCATTCCATTCCAGACACTAATGTGCAGCACCCTAGAAGAGAGTGCTTGGCCTGAGATGGCTATTTAATGGGTGGTAGACCCTAGCCGCTTAGTGGTTTCAAATGGCCCTGAGCCAAGAGCTTATTCTCTTCATTCAGAACCAGGACATTCTGTCTTGCTGTCCTGGATGAAACGGATGCTTTTGGGCTTTTTTGTCATTGCTGACGGTCATACAAATGATTATCAGCCAGCCAACATCCGTTACAGGCTCTCTCTCATTTATAATACATGCTCAGCATCATTAGCTTTGTCGGTCTTTGTATACCATCCCAAGATTCCTTTAACTTGGAGAGGTTCTCATACTTACCATCTATACATAAGGAAGAAGAAAATAGAAATCAGGTCAAATTATTTTTAACATGTATCTAACTGATAACAATACATAGCTACACTTTCCTCCTTATAAGCTGTTAATTCATTTTTTCATCTTCAGTATTTAGTAAGAATTTATCCTGGTCAACAGTCGTTGTGGATCTGGTTCCTATTCTAGAAAAAGTGGATGTCAGGAAATTATGCATCCTGGAAGAGAATCCAGTTTAGTGAAGGGGACCATGCACACACACACACACACACACACACACACACACACACACACACACACACACACACACACACACACACACAC
>JBCNYH010000016.1:1135458-1162931 GCA_039654325.1 Tandanus tandanus
CGGCTGAGATGGGCGCCAGCCTCCCCGCGACCCTAATTAGGAATAAGCGGTTCAGAAAATGAATGAAATGAATGAATATTTTGTATGCAAAGTAACTTAAAATAACTTGAAAATGATCTGTAATAATTGTACCGTCTTAGCCATATGTAGGAATATTTTAAGAATATATATAAGTGCATCTGCACATACATTATCAGCCTCATGAATATGTTTTACTTCAAGATTATACCCTTGTAACATTAAACTCCAACCTTCTAGGATGCTAGGATGAGAGCTAATGTTTCTTTTTCGATAGTCGAGTAATTTGTTAGGTGGCTATCGTTATTTCTTTGTAAAGTAACAGACTGGATGTTCAATGCCGTTATCATCTAATGTAACAGTACAGCACCTGCACCAACATCACTGGGATCTATAGCCAGACTGAAGGGTTTGCCGAAATCGGGGGCCTGAAGAATGGGTCGTGCACATAGTAGGGATCTGACATTGTTGAAGGCCTTTTGACAAGACTCGGACCAAACATACTTTCTGTTTTTCTTCAATAGATCTGTTAATAGGGCAGTGATGTCAGGGAAGTTTTTGCAGAACGTTCTATTATAGCCAGCCATACCTAGGAATCTCATTAGGCGGCGTTTGTTTTTGGGGGTTGGGAAGTTCATGATGCTCTTTGACCTTCGCCTGTCATCTCAGTGTTTGTATCGTGCTATTGAATGTAGCACAATGTCAGGGCTTGCTGACTTTTGGGAAAATCCCTCACTAGAGGCTTTGGAGTCTTTTCACAAGGGACAGTTGATAGAGATCGCTACAATCCTTGGGATTTATTCAAACAAAAAATGCAGAATAGAGGCAGAGGCCGAAAGCCGCCAAATGGAGGCAGAAAACGAAAAACTCAGCCTGGAGATGAAGAAGATGGAGATGGAAAAACAATGACGTGAAACTCAGCCCACTAGAGACGAGTCACAGCCAAAATGTGATTATGGTAAACATGTAAAGCTGTTACCACCCTTTAATGAAGATACATCAAAGCCTATGAGCTGGTACCAGAAGCTTAGGAACTATCGTAAGCCAGACGACCACACCTACATGCAGTTTGGCCGTGAAAAATAAAATACTGCTTGAGAGGTGGTGCAGATCCAATACAGTCGACAATGATTATGATAAACTGTTTCAAATGATGCTGCTTGAAGACTTCAAAGGATGTGTCCGCGGAGACCTCAAAACCTACTTGAACGAACACAAAGTTGACACGATTTGTGATGCCACCATCCTCGCTGATGACATCCTTACCCATAAGAAAGTCTTCGTAAAGAGAAGTGATGAGTATGAGAAGCCAAAACCTTATGGTCAAAAGCCTGTGTTCTATGGTAGCCATAATAAGTCCAGCGTCCAGAAAAAGAAATCTGAGAAGGATCAGGCCAAGTCAGGTCCTGTATGTCACTATTGTAAGAAACAAGGTCATGAGATGACCAAATGTTATACTCTAAAAAGGGGGAAAAAAGCTTATTTTGATTATTTCTTCTAATGAATGATACGGTTCCTAAACATTATGTCAAGCAGTCTGATGTTAGAAAGGAATGCATTCCTTATGTGTCTGAGGGCACAGTGTCACTTATTGGTGCAACCGACCCTGTACTGATCAAGATCTTAAGATACTGGGGTAGCTCAATCTGTGTTGTTAGAAGGTATATTACCTTTGGATTCAAGTTCGGCCACCAGTGAATCTTCAATGTTGCAAGGTTTTGCTGCTGTTCGCTGCTAGAGAGTCAGTGCAAGAATCGTTGGGATTCAGCCCATTCGAGTTAGTATTTGGTCAAACGGTGCAAGGTCCGCTGAAACTTCTGAAGGAAAAATGGCTACAAGAGCCCCCTGGGGAAGACAGCCTACTAGATTATGTGTCAAACTTTAAGGAGAATCTACATTGAAAGTCCTGGGTTCCAGTCCCGGGCTCGGACATTTCTGTGTGGATTTTGCATGTCCCCCCATACTTGTCTGTGGTTACCTCTGGGTACTCCAGTTTCCTCCCACAGTTAAAAAAAAATGCACATTAGGGAAGTGGATGTTTCATATTAACCATAGGTGTGAATGTGAGTGTGAATGGTTGGGTGTGTTACCCTACGATGGTCTGACGAGCTGTTTAGGGTGTACCTTGCCTTCACACGGTGTCGGGTGAGATAGGCTCCAGCCTCCCCGCGAACTAATAGGATTAAGCGATTCGGCAAATGAATGCATGAGTTCAAGATTGACTTTTCACTGAGGTTGTTTTTATTATTATAAATGTTAATAAAAATTTCTGTATTAAAATAGAAATTTCTGGGCCACATTGAATATTCCTTCCTTTTAGTAAATATATTTTTAATAAAAACCTCAGCCAATGAGCTTATGTTTTTGTCTGCATTGGATTGTTAGCAGCTTTATGCAAAAATGGACTGGACTTTGATGAACTCTGATGAATTTATTGGGAAGGGTGGAGTATGGCCCAGGTAACACTCACTTAGATTTTGGAGATTATTCTGATCAAATTCTGGATCAAAGAATGTTTTGAATATATTCGTTAACATTGTCAGATCGGACCATTTTGCATAGGTGTAGTATTACAGCAGGTCCTGCAGTGGGTGCTGTGTACTTTGTTATTTTCCAGGTTTAGCAGAGGTTTGTGCTCTCTGAGTGCTCATTTATTATAATAAATTGCTTAATACAGTATAATGACAGCTCCAACATTTTTAACAAATCTCTTAGATCATGCTAGGTCAATTTTTTTATCAACATTTTGGTAAAAGGTAATCATTAATTAAGGTTACAACTACTTGATTACAGTAGTGCTGTTCCTCATTGACATAGTGGCTTGCATATCTGCCTCACAGGCTCCAACGTGTCTGTGTAGAGTTTGCATGTTCTTCCCGTACTTGCGTGGGTTTCCTCTGGGTGCTCTAGTTTCCTCCCACAGTTCAAAGAAATGCACTTTAGGCTAACTGGCTGATCCAAATTGCCCCGAGCTGTGAGTGCTGCCCTGCAAAGGCCTGGCGAGCTGTTCAGCGTGTACCCTGCCTTCGCTCGGTATTGGCTGAGCACCAGCCTTCCTGATATCCTAGGATAGGCGTTTTTGCTGTGAGTGAGAATCAGTGAGCATGCCATACATATTTAATCATATATTTAATAATGATGTATTTAAAAACAACAAAGAAAAGAAAATCAAACTCTACCAACGCAACACAAAAATTTATTTTAAACAGGTATTTCTCACCAAAATCGTTGCAATATATTATAGTTTTATGTAAAATGTGCACAATTAAACTGGTTCTTTTTCTGATATGGCCAGCTGCTTTTCCAAGACTGCAGTGTTCACACCATGCATCATCAAAAACTGTCCATTTAGATGAAACACTGGGATGTCGAATTTGTATCTGTCATACCACACACTATTCTCAGGAAGAGTAATGTCAACCTCCTGCAACACAAACTTCACAAGAGTACAAACCGTGTGATATTGGTGCACAACTGTGCTCAGGTGTGACACTACCTTTAAGGAACAGTGTTAATATTTTACCCTGTGTTTATATGGTTCAAGCATTTCTTTTGCTTCATCACACAAGGGACATGGATCCTGTAAAAAAGGTACAAATAATGTCACTGATCCTTTCTTTTTGTTTTAACAACACATCAGATTCTGTATTATAATCATAATTACTTTAAATGTTTTACATATACCTTTGTAAAGAGAGTTAAAATAGGTAGAGATCTCTGCGAACTGGAGGTCATGATGAATTGAGAAGGAATCTTTATGTGGTGAAGAAGTCTTGGAATTAGTCTGAGCATGTCTGTAAAATAGATCATGTCCTTTACATGAATACGGCTCTGTATGACTAAAACCAGCCAAAACAAACCACGTTCCTCATGTGGCTCTCCTGTTGTGTGTTTGTCCGTCACCCCCCCCCTAAAAAAAAAATATTCTGGGTATTCTGTCGAAGAGCTATTTTCTAAATTCAAGCGTTTCTGTGTGGAGTTTGCATGTTCTGCCTGTGCTTGCGTAGTTTTCCTCCAGGTACTCTAGTTTCCTTCCAAAGAACAAAAACATGCACGTCAGGTGTGGATGTGAGTATGAATGGTTGTGTGATTGCGTATTGGCCCTGTGATAGTCTGGCAAACTGTTCAGGGTGTACCACACCTTCATTGCCGGCTGAGATGGGCTCCAGCCTCCCTGTTACTCTAATAAAAGATAATGCAGTTTGGAAAATGAACATGAAAGTATCTCAGTAGGATAAGCAGCTCTGCAAGTGAGTGAGAGAATGGTACAAGGAAGGAAAAAAACAGTTCTGTGGGTGTAACAGCATTGTTGAGAAGAGAGATCAGAGGAAAATCACCAGACTGATTTATGTACCAGGAAGGATTTCACTCATGAGGTGGACGTGCTACAACATCTTCAGACCACATCAGGTTCGATTATTTCTGCAGGCACAGACTCACAAAAACTGCACAAAGTTGTTGTTTTTTTTCCCTCTCTAATTTTAAAGTGTCCAGTTTGTTGACTATGTTCCCATGTGCACCCCAGATTCCTGATTACAGATTTGGTTTTGTGTTGTTGGAGCTCATCTTCCTCAAATCACCAATTTGATGATGATGATGTTCATTCTGAGATGCTGATCTGATAACTACGTGAAGGAGCAGCTACACTGCTGTTCCTAATAAAGTGGACGGTAAGTGTATCCGTAAAATAAACTCCTAACAAGGTTTAAAACGAAATTACATACATTTTCATAACGTTTCGACTTGGGATTAGGTTTCTTTGACCAAAAACAAATGGATCCAACAACTGTTATGTGAGAATGGATGTAACAAATATTAGCCTCTGCTCATACACGTGGATTCACAAACACTTCCGGGTTCATGAGTAGCGAGTATTATGTACAGTAAAACATACAGTAATATGATATATATGCTAATTCTTACATTATAAATATCTCACAAAAACAGCCAAATCATATCAAAAAGCATAATCTCACTGACAGTCCTTTCTCTCACCTTAAAAGCACACGAGCGACTGCAGGAAATAAGGGGCGTGGCTACCTGCCAAAACACCGCTTCCTGTTCAAATTTAGAAGCTCATTGGTCAACAGAGCTGGAAATCATCTGCCTAATGTATAAAATAAAACAAAGAGGGTTTTTTTTGTTTTGTTTTTTATTCTGCAGATTTTTCCAGTTAATGTACGATTTGCGCAGATCATTTTTATTGTGTATTTAAAATTTAATAAAAGGTGTCTGGAGGACGGGCAGCATGGTGGCGTAGTGGTTAGCACGACCGCCTCACAGCAAGAAGGCCGGGGTTCGATTCCCAGCTCTGTGTGGATTCTCCGTTTCTGTGCAGAGTATGCATGTTCTCCCCGTGCTTGCATGGGTTTCCTCCGGGCACTCCGGTTTCCTCCCACAGTCCAAAAACATGCACAGTAGGCTAACTGGCTGTTCCAAGGTGTGAGTGTGAGTGTTGGCCCTGTGATGGCCTGTCGAGCTGTCCAGGGTGTACTCCGCCCTCGCCCAGAGTTGGCTGAGATGGGCGCCAGCCTCCTTGCGACCCTAATTAGGAATAAGCGGTTTGGAAAAGGAATGAATGAATGAATGTCTGGCGGACCAATGAAATGCTATTAATATTAAAATGGACAATAAGTAAGATGGTGTGTTTTGATTATGTAAATAATATGTCTTATTCATGAAACTGTCAAAATGAACGACTCTTCAAATGTTATTGTCGGTAAGGCTATTCTCATGCACAGTAACCTAACTTATTTCTCTCTTTCTTTCTTTCACTCACTCATCTGCATAATCAATCCTACTACCAGGACATCTCAGCTGACACTGGGTAAAGGCAGGGTACACCCTCAACAGCTCGCCAGTCCATTGCCGGGCAACATACACGCAACCATTCACACTCACATCCACACCTGCAGGCAATTTGGAACAGCCAATTAGCCTAATGCGCATGTCTTTGGACTGTTGGAGGAAAGCGGAGTACCTGAAGGAAACCCCTGCAAGCACGGGGAGAACATGCAAACTCCACACAGAAACGCCCCGAGCCTGGGACCCGAATCCAGGACCTTCTTGCAGTGAGACAGACGTGTTAACCATTACACCACTGTGCCGCCCTATTTACTTATTTATATTTCTTTGTTTATCCCTTTATTTGTTTGTTTACTGACTGATTGATTGATCGATCAATTGTTCGCATGCCTCTCAAATGGAAGATTGTATGTCTCTCCCTTTGTCTGACTGAAAGACATTTGTGACAAGTTTGGCATTGTTCTTACAGGGGCTACTTACCATATTGGCCAGTAAAATAATTCCATATTTTATGCTAAGATACTAAAGTAAGTTTTACTAGGTTTTTAGGTAAACTGTTGCTGGAAGTGGTAGAACTATTGGCTGTTTTGATACCTGCTGAAAAATCCATCGTGGTCTGACCAGCGGGCCATCCTCCTGAAAAATACACTTTAAACTGACCAGCTCCAACCTTCCAAAACTCATCCTTAGCTGATCATTCAAGTTATTTTCCAGCTTCCTCCTTACTCGAATAAACTGCTCAACAATTGTCGGTCTCCACCACTGCATCAGTAGCAGTAATTTAGAAACTATTTAAATTTCCCAGCATGTAGTTGTGTTTTGGACATCGAGTCACTGCTCAGACTAAGCTAAAAATTCTCAGCAGGGATATCAGCATCTTGGATAATTATTTTTTTGCTTAAAAAAATAAACACATACTACGCCTACTGAACAGATCAGTGCACTTACTTCCTCAGATCATCTATTGTGGAAAAAAAAAAGTTATAAAAGTGCTTTAATGTTGCCAACAATAATTCAGTTGTGAACTATGTAGTACTCCATGCCTTTTTTGGGGCAGTGGTGGTTCCGTAGTTAAGGCTCTGGCTTACTGATCAGACGGTTGAGGTTTAAAGCCCCAGTACCACCAAGCTGCCACTGTTTGGCCCTTGAGCAAGGTCCTTAACCCTCAATTTCTCCATGGTATAACAATGATAAATGTAAGGCACTCTGGATAAGAGTGTCTGTCAAATGCCACAAATGTAAATGGTTAATGTGGCTGGATAGAATGCATGAGGGTGGCCGAGTGGGCTGCTTTTACAGCTTAGCTTATTAGACTTGTAAGGGAAAGGACTGGTTAGAGTACTGACCCTAAACATGTGAGAAGGATTACGTTCAATTCTCACCTTAATCAGTGAGTCTGTGTGTCAGCCACTGTGTGTCCTGCACTGTTATAGACTTAAAACCCAATCCTTTTGTTATGATTATGGTTCCCAAAACGGCACCTGTTAATTAATGCTGTACAGCCACAGGGTCGGGAACTGAATGCTTTTTTTTTAATGGCCCGATGATATATTATGAGGAAGTTATTATAATATTTACTTTATTATATTTATAAGAATGTAATTATACGATTAGTCTAATAATTGACTTAACGCTATTCATCACCTGTCACGATTCAATGGGTTATATAATTATGCCACATTAACATGCTACTTTTAGGAAGTCGTTTGTTTTTAATTAAATTAATTTTAATGTAATTTGTATAAAGCTTTTTACCAAAAGACATTGTAACAAAGCAGCTTTTAAGAAATGTACATTTATATATAGATCCCTAATGAGCAAGCTAAAGGAGTCATTGACAAGGAAAAAGTTCCTGAGTACAGCACGAGGGAGAAACCTTTATCAGAACCAGGGTTGAATGGGAATCCATTATCTTGTGTAATTACAGTATAACTCATCACAGCTTTTCTACAGTTGTTCACTACAAAGTCACAAGAGTGTTAAAAAAAGTACATAGGTATATAAGAACAGTGTCAGTTGTTAGGTACAAACCAGTATTCAAGTGAGGTTATACTACTTTGCCAAACCATTTAATCTCGCTAGGGTCACCGGGAAGCTGGAGCCTATCTCAGTCGACACTGAGGTACACCCTGAACAGCTCATCAATTCAATCCATTTTAACTCAGTTTTATTTGTATAGCGCTTTTTACAGTTGACATTGTCGCAAAGCAGCTTTACATAGTAAAAGGAATTTAAAAAGGAATTTAAACATTTTTCTACAATCCCTACACATCCCAGATCAGACCATCACTGGTCCAGCACACACAACCATTCACACTCACATCCACACCTAGAGGCAATTTGAAACAGCCAGTTAGCCTGATGTGCACGTTTTTGGGCTGTGGGAGGAAACCGGAGTACCCGGACAAAACCTAAATAAGCATGGGAAGAGCTTGTAAACTACACACAGAAACGCCCGAGCCCAATACTCAACCTTTTTGCTGTGAGGTGGACGTGCTAACCACTACAACGCCATGCTGCCAATTGAGAGATTATCCACTGAAAATATATATACATTTATTTGTTTGTTTCTTTGTTTGTTTTGTTTGTTGAATGATTAATTGGTTGGTTGGTTTGGTTGATTGGAAGTATCCATGTAGAACACGCCTTCCACCAGAGCAGAAGGTAAGTCACAGGTCATAAAGCTCCAGGCAAAAAAATTACCATGATGAATACAGCAGGTCCAGATGGTGAGAGGACCCACAGCAGCAGAAGTGTGTCAGGATGAGGCACTGATAATACTTTTAAAGTGTAATAACTTCAGGCATCAATTTTAGGCAATTTAGGCAAAAATTGTTGGGGTGCAGGACAACAGTATTTATGAAACAGAGGTCCACTGGTCTCAGGGATGTATGAGATGGTACAAAAAGCTCTTACTCTTTTTCAGTAACTGCTTTATTCTTGTCAGGAAGGATAATGAGAACCTGAATGTGATATCAGTCCAAACACACACACACACACACACACACACACACACACACACACACACACAATGTGCAAATATATAGTACACCAAGGTACAATCTACTAATGTACCACTAGGGCCAAAAAAAGGTATGTTTCCAACCAGTAAGAGGTACATATTGCCCCAGTGACGAGCTGTCACACCCCATCCATCCATCCATCCATTCATCCTTCTCTCCAGCCAGGGTTCACCCTGAACAGGGCACCAGTCTATTGCACACAGAAACAAACAACCATTCACACTCACATTCATACTCATGGGTAATTTAGAGTAGCCAGTTGACCTAATGTGCATGTGTTTCAACTGTAAAAGGAAACCGGAGTACCCAGCGGGAACATGCAGATGAGACACAGAAAGGCCCTTGGCCAACATTCGAATCCAGAACCTTTTTTTTGTGAGGCAACAATGCTAACCACAATACCCAATGTACCACATTATCCAGTCCAAGTAACTTTCCATCAAAATCATTTTAATATTATTTTAGTATTTAACAGTTCTTGTTTTTTAGGAAAGTTGTGTTAATAGTATGATGTCATTACACTCTATAGTGTATGCCAGTTGAATGCTTGAGATCCAGCCAAAATTCAGCTTAAAATGAAGATTGGTTATTTGAACACTAGGTGGAGCCATTTCTCTTTTTTTAATTAAATGACTTGCTGCTAGTTACAAATTCTATACAATAAAAAAGTAGAACAAAAACATTAAATAATTGTTTTATTATTTATTTATTATTATCATTATTATTTGTACAGCTATTTAAAGGTAGATAAATATATTAATTGACATGTACTTTAAATGAGGTTACAGTCTGATTAAAACTATAAAAATAAATGTGGCTAGAATTTCTAATGTGGACAGAAAGTGATATAAAATGTTTTCATTTTTGTAAAAACAAACAAAAACACAAAAACCCCCCCCCAGAAAAGAGACAGGGAGAGAGAGAGAGAGAGAGAGAGAGAGAGAGAGCACATGGCTTGTTGTGTTGAAAAGCTGGAGAAGCTGAGTTCTTGAAGTGTTTTCTTCCTCCCCTGAGTCCTCCTGGTTGCAGTGCTTCTCCTCCTCCCCTGCTCTGGGCTCTGAGCTCCACACTGCACCGCACGCGCTCCGTCCCGGCACAAGTTGAGATGCTCCCAGGTGGAGAAGCTGTTTCTTCCTCTGAAAACACGTCCCTGTCTCGTCGCTTGACGGGTTCCTAACCTTCTAACTACAATATTTAGTTGCAGTCTGTGGAAGTATTTCGAGTTTCGTGTATTTTGAGAGCCGAATTAGAAGAAACTCTGATTTGTAGAAACTTTAATCCGAGGCGCGCCTGGAAGCGGATCCATGAGTTTGGACCGAGCTGGTACTGAGGAGTAGAACCGGTGAGAGCCGAGAACCTGCTGTTCATCTTTATCTCTTTTATATGATTAGATTTATTTACTACATGTTTTTCTATATGTTTATTTTAAATGTACTGTATGTTCATTAGATAATTAATAATCCTTTAGTCTGATTTTGCATTTATATATTTTTTTAATTTATTACACATAAAATAATTAATTTTGTTTGTTTTATTTGTAAAAAAAAAGGTTATTCAGTCAATGCCTTTAGTCACTTTTAGGAAATATTTAGATTATTTCTACATTTGAAATCAATAGATGACACTTCTTTGCATAAAGAAAAGTGTAAAAATAAAGAAAATATTTTTTGCTTGAAATTATTCAGTATAGATATTATATATATATATATATATATTCTTATTATAACTGGGTTATTATATTATATATTCATGAAATATGAAGGAGGTGGTATCTTCCACACTATCAAAGAGTTTATTGGAAAACATTAGGATTTGAGATAATAATAATAATAATAATAATAATAATAATAATAATAATTATTATTATTATTATTATTATTATAACAACAACAACAACAATAATAATGATAATGATAATAACAACAACAACAATAATAATAATTATAATAATAATAATAACAATAATAATAATAATAATAATAACAATAATAATGGTGATGATGATGATGATGATGAGGTGGCATGGTGGCGTAGTGGGTAGCACATCCACCTCAAAGCAAGAAGGTCCTGGGTTTGAGTCCCAGGATGTTTCTGTGTGGAGTTTGCATGGGTTTGCTCTGGGTAAGCCAGTTTCCTCCCACTGTCCAAAGAAATTCACATTAGACCAATTGGCTGTTCCAAATTGCAAAATCCCTAGGCGTGGGTGTGAATGGTTGTGTGTTATGTTGTGCTATGTTTGGCAGCGTGGTGGTTAACTCTGTCGTCTCACAGCAAGCAGGTTCTGTGTGGTTTGAATCCGCTGATTGACTCCAGCCTTTTTGTGTCTGGACTTTGTCTGTTCACATCCCTGTGTGGGTTTCCTCCAGGTGCTCTTGTTTCCTCCCACAGACCAAAGACGCCATCTGGTCAGCTGGGAGTGACTCAAGTGGCACAAAGTGTATGGATGCTGTGATTCTTAGTTGACGCTAATAGTATTTTTTGTAAACAAAAATAATTGACAAAAATGTATTTTACTCCTGCACTAAATCATTTTCTTGCTACAATTGCTTTATACCACACTGCTTGTTTCCTCTAGTGACCTTCATTACGGGTTTACAGTCGGAAGTCCATTCTGTGCCTTGTCACAGCTCAGAGAAGTACTGTAGAATTAACAGCTACGATGTGTAACACATCCGTGAGTTAGGCAATGCCAGTTAGTCCTGTAGTGCAGTTCTGTTTACATGCAGGATATGTTGCCAGTGTCCTTAGGGCTTGGCACTAGAAGTGAAGAGCTCCCGCTGTGGTGCGCTTTGTCCCTCTGTGGGATCCGCAGTCATGTGACTGGTTTGAATGGAGAAGCGGACTGTCTGTCCACAAGCAAAAGCTCATGCTGTTTGATTATACATCATGTATTCTTCATTGTGAGGTAGAAGAGAGAAAGCCTGGCAAAATGCTCATGCTGCATTTAAAATACATGATGTTTCTGGATGTTAAGTGATCAGTGCACTCATGCTGACAACCTAGCTGTGAGAAAGTCATCATACAGTAATTTTAAGTGTGCACTTTTTTTTTTGGAATGAAACACAGTATAATTTTCAAACCAAGTGCATTTAGGCAAGTGTAAGTGTAAACAGTGTGGCGTCATGATCTTTCATCAACAGTCTCTGTGTTCTTTAATCGGCTCGCTCTGCTTACTCTCAGCTTGGATCAGAAGGTTTTTATATCTGCTTTGAAATCTTTCAATGGTTTATGTGGAATAAGGGAATGCTTGACTGATTTGATGACTTGTTATTAATAGATTTGTAATTAGTCCATGACTAGACAGATATTGTTGACAGGCTGGATTGAAGGATGCTTCCAGTAGAAGAGTAACTGCACTATATTTTCACCATAACAAAAGGTAAACAAATATGACCCCCATATAGTACAGCTCCTATTTTTCAGCTTCATTAAGAACATTGGTTGTGACTGGATGTTGTGTTATTGTTGTAACATCTGGACCAATGGCATTTTATTTATTGTAGTATGATGCTTGTTTTTGGGAGTGGTACGTTGCTGCTCCAGATGGTTGCAATGAAAAGAGAATTATTCCATGGTATAATTAAAGGGCTTGCCGCCATCATGGAGCTTCAGTTTACCATCTTCTAGAAGATAAAAATATTCCACACCGTTACAAATGGGTTCATTTTGTTTACTTCTTCTTTTAAATTGAACTTCTACACATATCACTTCTCTCACCTTCTCATGAGGCATATTTGCTGCTTATGAAGCATTAAAAAAAAAAAAAGAAAGAAAAATCCAAAGTTATTTAGAGGAACACACTGGTATAGTGGATAGCACTTCCGCCTCACAGCAAGACGGTCCTGGGTTCAAGTCCCATTTTGAGTTTGTGTGTTCTTCTCATGCTTGCTCGGTTTTAGGCCTGTCACATAACTTTTTTGTTAGACAGTATATTGTCGCAGAAACTATCACGATTAACGATGTTGTCAATTTATTAAACAAAGAAAAATAATTTAAATTGCTTTTGAACCATGATCCATTGTGTTCCCCTCAACCCCTCTTCCCCGTGTCAGTCAGGGACACAGGAGAGGAGAGTGGAGAGAAAATGAGCTGCGGCGGAACCTGGAGAGCACTCTCAGCGTCGTGTTTTCTTATGCAAATTAGCACACATTAATCGTAGTCAGGAAAGTGATCGCGTTTATCTGCATCAATCGTATGACAGGGCGATTAATTGACTACTGCGGCAGGCCATCGTGGGTTTCCTGCAGCTGCTTCGGTTTCCTCCCACAGTCCAAAGACAAGTTGTGAAAGTTATGCTAACTGGCTGTTTCATATTGCCTGTAGGTGGGATGGGCTCCAGCCTCTCTGTAGCACTGATAAAAGATAATGCAGTTTGGAAAATGAACATGAACATGAAAGTTATTTATCCGCAGTAATGGTTTTATACTTTCATGACAGGAAAAAGTAAGTAAGAAAGAAAGCAGTTATCAAGAATGTTTGGGCAAATGTTATGGCTAAACTCACAGAACTGTCAGATAGAGTAAGCTAAAGTTTGAATTGTAAGATGTGTGTAGTTTATACTGAGTGACTATAGACAGCTGCAAAGTCTGAAAAGTGTGGAATGTAGCCTAGTGCATGCCAACTCAAATGGTTTCACTTCATTCGCACACAGTTTTGGATCTGAAACATCAGCAGAATTTTGTTGTCTCTTTAACTTCACAAAGACATGTGTTTTGGGAGTGTGCAGTGGGAACGGCTCACAGTGATGTCGTCTGACTGACAGGCACACATTGCCGCATTTACTGGCTGCTTTAGTGAACGCTGTGGGAAATCAGTAACCTCCAGTACCATCGTTTCTAGAGCCCTGCCCTGAAAAAAAGAAAGAAAGAAAGAAATTGGTTACCATGTTTAAGCTTTGGCGGTTTGATGCTTTACTGATGTTATAAAGAAGAGCTTTAGTCTGTATTTAAGCTGTTAAACCACGTTTCCGATACTCTCACAGGGAAAGTCTGAATAACTTCCTCAGTGCTGTCCTTGACTGTCCCAACATAGCATCTTAAAAATAAACTGAATCTGTTCAGACCATTCTTCAGATCAAACCCTAAAACCACAGACAGACCCAAAGATCCATTCCAAGTATCTAATCCAAGATATTTACCGCATGATGTAAAAATACAAAATATAAAGCACAGGATGCACCTGTCTGACCATCCTGTCTTATGATTCTGTCTTACATTATAATCCATGTCCTGAACAAAACAGGCTGTCTCTTCGAGTACTGTACAAGCTGCTATATCTTTACTTCTGATGAAGCTGTCAGTGCTATCGGAAATCAAAGTGGTCACTCAAAGGTTACTCATGATCAAATGTGAGTAAGTCCAATTTTTGGCTAAACTGGCCAACATCTAGCCCAAATTTCTATTTTTGGACACCACAAATACTGCTTCAAATCAAATTAAATAGTGTTCTGATTATGTTCTTGCTTGGATGTCATCCCTCCATTACCCATGTTCTTCTCTATATTTTATTTATATGTTTATTCATTGTTAACATATCCGCCTCGCAGCAAGAAAGTCCTGGGTTTGAGTCCTGGGCTTGAGTGTTTCTGTGTGCATGTCCTCTCCATGCTTGTATGGGTTTCCTCTGGGTACTCCGGTTTCCTCTCACAGTCAATAAACATGCAAACTAGTCCAATTGCCTGTTCCAAATTGCCACTAGGTATGAGTGTAATTGGTTGTGTATGTTGGCCCTGTGATAGTTTAGCAAGGTGTTCAGGGTGTACCCTGCCTTCGCCCAGTTTTGACAAATGAGTGAGTGAGTGTTGATTCATCAGACTCACGAGGGAAACTGAAATTAATTCCAGATGATTTTGAGCGACATGCAGGGTGTACCCTGAAACAGTCACCAGTCCATATCAGGGCTAATACCAAGACAAACAACCGTACATTCTCATATTCACAAATAAGGACAATTTAAAGTAGCTAGTTGACCTATGGGCACGGTGGCGCAGTGGTTAGCACGTCTGCCTCACAGCAAGAAGGCCTGGGCTCAGGCGTTTCTGTGTGAAGTTTGCATGTTCTCCCCGTGCTTGAGTGGGTTTCCTCCAGGGACTCCGGTTTCCTCCCCCAGTTCAAAAACATGCATAGAAGGCTAATTGACTGTTCCAAATCGCCCCTAGTTGTGAGAGTGAGTGTAAATGCTTGTATGTGTTTTGGCCCTGCGGTGGTCTGGTGAGCTGTTCAGGGTGTACCCCGCCTTCACCCGGAGTCGGCTGAGATAGGCGCCAGCCTTCCTGTGACCCTAATTAGGATTAATCGGCTTAGAAAATGAATGAATGAATGAATGAATGAATGAATAGTTAACCTATGGTGCCTGCCTTTGGACTTTGGGAGGAAACCAGAGCACCGGAAGGAAGCCCAGGCAAGCACAGGGAGAACACACAAACTCCGCACAGAAAGGCCTGAGATTTGAACCACAAAACCACTCACTTTGATGCATCAGCGCTTATCACTTAGCCACCGTGCTGACTGACCATCAGGGTCACAGGTGAGCTGGAGCCAATCCCAGCTGACATTGGCCAAGAGGCAGGTCATCAATCTATCATAGGGCTTTGACCAGAGACTTGTTTTGTAAAACTTTTTTATGTGATAGATTTTATTTAGCACCTATATAATTCCTCTGTTTTGCAGAGGGTTCATAGCAGAACCACAATAAAGCTAAAAGGTCAATAATCCAAAGAATGACTGAAAAACCATTTGTTTATTCATTTATTTGGTGGTCTTGGTGTGTTTGTATGGAAAAAAATGTTATCTTCTATAATATGCTATCAGGTGTTATCCCTTCATCTTCTTATTGTCTTATAAATGGTAGCAAGTCAACCAAAGGTTAATTTAAGGATGCAGTTAACCTTGCATAACCTTGCATGAGTGCAGAACACACCAAACCACGCCTTCCTTGACATCAGCACACACTTACCAGAGCGAAATACCTACGCTGACTTCCTTGTGTCCCAAAGAAATCGCTCATTGACATGTGGTGCCCCATGTAACATCATCCACCCATCTGAGGTCAGGACCCTTTC
The DNA here is from genome assembly GCA_039654325.1 of Tandanus tandanus. Classification (NCBI taxonomy): domain Eukaryota; kingdom Metazoa; phylum Chordata; class Actinopteri; order Siluriformes; family Plotosidae; genus Tandanus; species Tandanus tandanus. The sequence goes on from JBCNYH010000016.1 coordinate 1,151,365, forward strand.
CATATATGGTAAATGACTCTGGCACACATCTTTTGATTTGGCCTTATAGGGAAAAACTCATATAGTTAATTTTAAATATTATTGTTGTGGACAGGTAAAGGCACCTGAGTCTTAGAAAAACACCCAAGGTATCCTTTTCGTTCAATTTATGAATTGAATCAACTTTATGTTAACATCAAGTCAACACTGTATACAATCCAATCCAATCCACCTTTATTCATAAATATAAATAAGACATGATAAGACTTAAAACACATCTAGCATACAGTTTAGTGTTCTATAAAGATAGAAGATTGAAAGCAAGTGACCCTGTGTTACACAGATATCATAGTTCGCTGTGAAGTAAACCTTTAATTCATTCATTCATTCATTGCCAGCTGAAGGTAGCGGTTTTGGAGAACAGATGTCACCCTGGCAAACAAATAGTCTTGTATTACTTGTGGTTAAAAGAAACAAGCTCTAACTTCTGTCCTCATGATTGTGTCAGAAACCACTTACATGTAAAGTGGGTAATCCTGTATTTCCTCCTCGGGCTCTTTTAGTGCTCTTAAGGTTAGAAGGCATGTTGTGTATGAGTATGGCAGACACAACATTCACTTTCAGATCTACTCACTTCCGCTTAAACACTGTCTCCAGCTTACACTTGTCTGGCGACCCTGGATTCTCTCAGTCTGGGGCCAGGCAGACGTCTGCAAGACACAACATTTGGTAAATCCATATCCTCATGTTGGCATCGATAAAGCACATACACATGAAATCTGATCTTGACTTCAGAGCGGAAGCATAGCACATAGCACAGACCTGGTTTGAAATAATGTTGTGGAGCACTCTTGAGGTGGGCTGATTGTAGCTGTTGGTTGTAATACCAAAATGAACACTTAGAAGTTTCAAATGATTCAAGCAGGTCCAAAAAAAAAAAAAAAAAAAAAAAAGGAAGATTCGATGCTATTGGATGGAAGGAATCCATTTCATGACACATGCCCGAGGCGCCACCTGTCCCCATAAAAAGAGAAGTGAGGACAGTTTGGAGAGAGAGCAGTTTAATGCAGGATTCTGTTGAGTTTTTAATTAGCCCCCTGAGTGGCTTTGCCCATGGACAACCCCTCCTTCACTCCCTACATGCTCTGAAAAGCCCAGGCAGAGAGCAGCCTGTGACTTGAAAACTAATTATTCCGGGTGAATTTTTTGGAGCACAAATGTGGCTTGGGGTTACACCTGCTTCTGTTACCAACATGCCGAACAAAATGTTTAGCACGACCTTTTACACTGTTATTATACCCATAGCAGATTGAACAGATTCCCTTTGGATTGACACGCAAACTTTCTAATCAACTGTCTCACTTGTCTTTGATCCAGAAATCAAGGCTATAGCAGTACACAAGTATATGATGGAATCTCGACTCTAGATAGAAGTGTTGTAGACAGCAGATGAAAGATGAACTTTCCCTTTCTGCCAGCTGTGTTTGGGACATGCTGTTATCATGATATCATCAATGATCAGATGACGGGATGTCACCTGACATGAACTGGAGTTATGATCCCAGGCTACTCTTGATTAGCAATCACTTATACCACAGCAATTTGGCAATGATGGAAATATTTTATTGTAATATATATACTACACATTCATGGCATGATCTGATTGGTTGGCTATCTCGGGATAGTTAGCAATTATTGAATGAGGTGAAGTATGATATGGAGAATTATTCAGATCAAGGGGGGGTTTTATCTGCTCAGCAGATCCTCTGAGATTTGAATAATTCTCCATGTTGTACAAAAGCTGAAATATAATTGTTTTATTATTCATTCAAATATTTTCAATTTAGTCAACTTATTCAATGTCAGTGATGGATAAGTCAGCTTGTAGAAGAATACCAAGGATTATTTGACGGCTTTACACTAATCAGAACGATAAAATATTTTGAACAAATAATAATTGACATTACACCCTACAAGACCTACTGTTTTGGAGATGAAGAGACCCAGTCGTTTAGCCATCATAATGTGGATCTTATCAACATCATTTAAACACTCAGATGTTTTCGGTTTGCTCATTTTTCCTGCTTCCAACACATCAACTTCGAAAAATGACTGTTTACTTTTCCCCTAATATTCCATCTCACTGCTTGGCATGTGCCAAACTTCACCTTCACCAAACTTCAGTGTTCCTAATATTTTTAATGTTATGCCACTGGTGTATACCGAAGTATAGAACACTGTACAGAAAGGGGTGAAGGAATGAAACAACAACAACAATAACAACAACAACAACAACAACAAAAAAGAAGAATATATATGTTTCTATAACAGTATATATGTTGTATGTATACAGTACGTTATATAACATGTATTTGTTTATAATGGTATAATAGAAAGTAGAGGGCACAATAAGATGAATGAACAAGAATCATTAGGTGAATCATTAGGAGTTGCAGCAATGACGATAGAGGGAGAACGAGATCAGTCTACCATTTAAGATATCAATGGTTTTCATAGAGTATCTCTTATAACCATGGACTGGGACCCCGATGTCCACGATCCAAGATTTAAAAAAGCGCTTGGAGCACAGTTTTGGTATGAAAAGGAAGCAGGGTGCATCCAAGAGATGAAACTTGAAGGAATCGTGTTTCCAAGTTCATCGAGATCCCCTACGATGGTGCATCAAGTTCTGTTAAGGTCTGTGAAGTTCTACTACGATTCCCACGTTCTATCAGGATTGGCATCAAATCGTAATAAATTGTAATAATCATGGCAAAATTTTTGAAAGTGAAAAATTTGTCATGGTCATCACGATTTCACCAAGTTCCCTCAAGATCATCACGATTCAATCCCATGACCCCCCGATGCTCATCATGATTCTCTCAAATTGTTAAGATCATGGCCATTGTGGCCCAGTGTAAACCCAGGGTTAAGCTTTTTATTTAAAAAATATTCTCATAGTTAAAAAAGGATAAAACATTTATAAAAGTAAAAAGTGTTTGTTTGCAAAAGCTATCTTGTTATTAATGGTCCTATTTTCTTCACACTTTCAGTCCCACTGAGTCAAATAGCTCTGAATAGCCGACACTGATTTTTATCCGGAGCTTTCCTGTGTTAGAAAGCAAATATTTAGGGATGTTCCATCTGCCCAGTGGCCTGAGCTTGTTAAACCTTCAGAGCACACAATCTCTGGTCATAAATGGACCTTGGGTAGCTTTAGGGCTTCAGTTCTGTGTATCAAAGTCTCAAAATCCCCTCCTTCAGGCGCCCCAGTGTGTATGGGCCTTTTCAGACACCACAGCAGCACCCTTGTTTGTATGACCCCCCAGTTGTTGGAGAGTTTTGCGTCTGCAGCTGTGTCCAGCCAGTTAAATGAAACCAGAGCAGGGAAAGTGCTGCTGCTTCCATTCACGCTATCGAGAGGAGTTCTGTCTTGCACTCTACACTCTTTCTTCCCCAAAGAGTCGTCTTTTAGGCCCAGTCAGAGACTTAAACTGTAAAAATGTCACTGCTTCATTCCATCGCTGGGTAGTTGCTAATGCAGTAACATGAAACCAAAGATCAGAGGAAACATGTCTGGTACAGTTTTGCATGCTAAGCAGATACCGTGCATGGAGAACAGTTGTTGAGGAAATGAGTTGCAGTGAAAGAGTTGGAAATGTATCTAGAATGCTGAACAAGTTTTAAAAAGGAGCCATGTCTTGTTCTTTTTGTTCAAGGTATACAGACTTTTATTCAAGCATCCTTTTTCACATGTGAACCCATAATTGCTGTTACAGTGTTGAATAGCCATGTTTAACGATGCCAGAGTATCAGATAATAGCGCATGTTTCCGCTTTCCATCAGGACTGTTTGAGTTAGCTGTAACCCAAGTTTTCACCTTTTTTTGGTGGGTGAATGTCAAACTAGTGTATCACGATATGCTGAGCCTTCTGATTAGCTGTCCTTCCCCACTAACCCCCGCCACCCCAAATCCACAGTGGTCTCTCCGCTCATCCCGGTCTGCCGCACAGTGCACTGTGCGTGAAGTTTTCAGATGACCAATCAGAGCAGAGTAAGCACAGAGAGCAGAAAGACCATAAATAGGAGGAGGAAGCCAAACAGGCTTCCTGAAGAACTGTGGAGTTTTTTGGATTAGGAATCGTAGTTTGATTCTCCACCAGTGTCCGAAATGAATAATGAATAATGAAAAATAAAGATATGAAAATGGGTATAATACGTGACCATTAAAGACGTATTAGATGATCTCTGCCGCAGATTGAATGTCACATGTGGTAGCAGATAAGTTCTTTCCTTTAAAATGACTAACTTTGTTGGGCGGATGCTAAGAAGCACACAACTCTTACACACAACGCTGCTTTGCAGATGATTTAAGTTAGCATCTGGCTGATTCTAATGGCTGGTAGTTGTGTCATAAGATAATCTGGGGTGAGAGTGAACAGGAATCATGATTGTTTTTAACTCACTGTAACATTACAACAGGATGTATAATAAAATCTAGACAAATTGTGTATTCTGAAAAATAAACAAACAAATGGATAGTGAGTAATTATTGCAATTAATATGTTTAGCCAGAGTTTGGGTTTCCCCTTTATATTCCCCAGTTTCCACTTGTTCAAGTTGTTTTTCTGAACAGAGCATAGCCAGCTGAGGTGTGACGTGACTGTTGATGGCAGTGATGCTTTGTCTGAACTCTATCAGTCTAACAAGAGGAATTTGTTTAGCAGGAGAAAGCAGCCTGGGTTCAGTATTGCCGTGAGTTGAGAGAAAGCTCTGAGTTGTCTGAGAAAAAAAAATAGTGCCAGTGTGTTAATGACATGTGGCTCAGCTGGCAGCAAAAGCAGCCCTTGTCGGCGCAGCCTCCGACTGCCACACTGCCCTGTCAATCACGCCAGCAGAAAGCACAGGATGAAAGAGATCGATTGCATGAAATTACACGCAGCAGTTCTGATTGAGCACATCTGTTACAGAGTCCAATCGATTGCAAAATCCTAAGTTTACTTTGTATTTTGCACAAATACACAAATGCTTGAATTCTTGCTCTTCTCCTATTCAAAGCTGCATGGATACAGTCTATAAGTATTTATAGAAGCATGGTCATTACTTGGGCTTACTATTGCCTTCAGCATACTGTACACGTAGCAATGTTTTGCCTTTCACAATTTAGGAAACCCATAATGAGATGGTGGATGTTGAGACATTTTTGGGGGATCCCACAGCAAGGAAATTTGGGAAAGGCATGGTAAGTTGGAAGCAACTAGGACTGTCTCTTGACTGCATACCAAACACAAGGCTTCCTTCTTTTCTTAACCCCCTAGAAGAATCACAAGGGTTTGGGTTGAAATATCCTGGTGGGTTCACACCAAACACACAAATACAATACATTGTATTTCCTATAACTCTTAGTTCAGGAGCTACATTTTGTGAGGTGCTCCCAGGAACAACTTCTTCTCTGCACGCCTTCCAAAGTCTGTTCTGGATTTCCCGAACACCCTAAAATAAGTGTCCCTGCAACGCAAAACAGATATGATGATGTTACTTTGCATTGTGGAAGCATTAACTAATAATAATAATAATCAGTAATCATAAAAGTGCTGAGGATGTTGATATTAATATTTTACAGTTGAAATACTGTGCAAGTAAACTGCTCAGGAAAATTATGTTTGATGGGTTAAAATGAAATTCAAGTGTACGTCCTCATCAACAAATTCATGTGTGATACATTTTAAAGCCCCAAGGCCTGCATGAACAAAATACCATACTTAGGAAACCATCAACCTGATTTTGGCTGGCTTTTACATCCATCTGTCCGGTGCCCAAATATATTGCAATGCTGATTGGCTGTTATGCATCATGATGCTGATTGGCTATAATGCATCATGCTGCTGATTGGCTGTTTTACATTGCAATGCTGATTGGCTCTTTATTCTTTGGCATAAACTTGATGCATGCTAACATTCGGGCAAGTTATCTCTTAGTATATATGCCTGAATGTTAGCATGCATCAAGTCTGATAATGTTGGCATGCATCAAGGCCTACATAACATTAATAGTGTTGTCAAAAAACATTGTCATTTACATACATTCAAATTTGGTTTCTGAAGGCTATCAGAAATGACTTGGATTCATAAACCGAATTTTTCTAGGACTTTGTATTTCTAATACATTGCAGCAATAAGCCTTTGAAAACTGTTCATCCCAGTAAGATTTCAAAAAGTTCATGCTGCAGTCCATTCCCATCCACTCCATGTTAGGTTCAAAAACTTCAAATAATTCCCTTTGATTTGCAAGTTGAAAGGCTATTTAACAAATATACACAAGTATTTTGTACATTCATTACATGACCTTTTGGCAACTGAATTCGTGTAAAAATCATGACACAGTTCCTTTAATTAATTATGAACGGAAAAGAAAACCCCCACAAAAATCTCATGGGGAGCTCCAGTTATATGCAGCCTCAATCTGTATATAACAGTAATTTCACACCAGTAATTCTATAGTACCTTTACCTTAAATCTTCACACAAATTCATCTAGTGTAGTGTCGCATGGCTGTTAGTAGATAGATAACTCAAAGAAACATTAAAACCAAAACTTGACAGTCTGGTTCAGTCCGAGTTAATAAAAAGCAGATGTCTGATGATTTTTTGCCCGTTAGTACAGAATTTAAATCCATATTTCAGTGTGGGTTAGCTTTGTGTATGAATAATGGACTGAGTGGTGCAGCTTTAACAAAAAACAAGAAGGTTGTAAAGAGCCAAAACACGTAGTCTGAGAAAGTATCGTATGACCCATGCACAGATGAGAGGAAAAGTTCAGAAAGGCACTAGCTAAAAACAAACCGAAACATGTTTGGAAAGAGTTTTGATAAAGAATTGAAGAGGGATTTTTCTATTGATTTTTTTACATTGAGATTTTTCAGATGATTATTGGGTTGAACTGCTACACCACACAACTGCATTTAGTGAACTTTACAAGATAATATAAAACTAATTTTGCGGTCGGTGGCATGGTGGTGTAGTGGTTAGCACATCTGCCTCACAGCAAGAGGGTCCTGGGTCCGAGTCCTGGGCTCAGCGTTCTGTACTCTGGTTTCCTCACACAGTCAAAAGAAATGCGCATGAAGCTAATTGGCTGTTCCCTGAACAGGTTGCCAGTCTGCTGCAGGACTAGACTCAAAAATCATCTTAATAAATGTATTTGATTAAAGTCACATAGTTGTAAAATACTACAGTGTTTATTTCTCTGTACCTCTTTAAAACTCTACTTGAAAAAAGTCCATAAAAAAGCCCATTTTACCAGGGTGGCACGGTGGCGTAGAGATTAGCACATTGGCCTTACAGCAAAAAGGTCCTAGGTTTGAGTTCTGGGCTTGACGAGGGCATTTGGATTGTGTGTGGAGTTTGCATGTTCTCCCCGCGCTTGTGTGTGTTTTCTCCTGATACTCCAGTTTCCTCCCACAGAAAAAACACATGCACATTAGGCTAATTGGCTGTTCCAAATTGCCCCTCAGTTTGACTGTATGAATAGTTGTCTGTGTTGGCCTTGCAATGGTCTGGTGGACTGTTCAGGACATACCCCTGTTTTGGCTGAGATAGGCTCCAGCCTCCCTGTGACCCTAATAGGAATAAGCGGTTCAACAAGTGAGTGAATGAGTATTTTTACCACTGCATAAGAGAGTTGATGCATAGATTTATGGGTAATAGGTAGCATTGATGATACATTGATGATGCCTTCAATAGGAGGCAGTTTGAAGGTATCTTAGAATGCAAGAAAAGAAAGTGCTTGTTGCTTCTGTGCCTTATTAGAAGATAAGATTTTTCCTATTTCGAACGTTAGCATTAAGCCAAAAAAGCATCTGAGGATAAGATACAGCGAGCATCTGCCCGAAATGTGATTGTTGACACTAAAACAGTGTCAGAATCTATAACTTACTGTTAACTGATACAAAAAGTTCTTATAGAAAGCATATATGCAGTACTGATGACACATTGGTAGCAGATACACTGTTTGAATTACAGAGCAAATATACCTGTGTAGGTATTTTTTTTGTTTGTGTGTAAAAGGAATTCTGAAGTTGCTGTTGGGAACAAAATTTGAACTTGTACTAAGTTTTATTTTGCATTTGTCTTATGTGTTTTAATATATTTTATTGCCTGAAGGTATTTCCCACAATGATGCTCATCCTTCTGTCGCGCTGTGCCCCTGTCCTACTGGGCCTGTCATGCTGCCTTATGGGAGTGACATCATCACTGAACCTGGAAGACCCTAACGTCTGCAGCCACTGGGAGAGGTACATCACCCGCCACAACATCACTCAACCAACAGACAAAAATACTGACTTGAACTTAACATGCATTTAAAATACTGCACTGATTTCCTTCTGTACCATCAGATATTATCTGTAATATGAGAAAGAAATTCCCTTATGAGGGAAATTGGTCTCTACCAGTGTGAACTGTGACTAACCCAAACAAGGCATAGCATTCGCAGAAAGGAACAGTATGTGATTTTGCCCACTGGTGTTTATGATAAAGCAAGTGTTTGGCCCAAAGGCACAATAGAATTTAATATGGTTAGATTAAAAAATAAATAAGTATATATTTTCCATCCTGGCACGGTGGTGTAATGGTTAGCACGTCTGCCTCACAGCAAAAAGGCCCTGGGTTCGTGTGGTGTTTGCATGTTCTCCCCGTGATTATGTGGTTTTCCTCCAGGTACTCCGGTTTCCTCCTACAGACCACAGACCTGCAAGTAAGGATGATTGGTTATGCCAGATTGCCTCTAAATCTGAGTGTGAATGGCTGTGTGTGTGCTGGCCCTGTGAGGGACTGACGAGCTGAGCTCTCAAATCATTAGAAATTAGTCAGTGAGTCCCACCTAAGCTAAAGAATGAGCAAAGAAGAGATTTCCCCAGCCAGATTATCGAATGACTCCAGAATCCCTTAAAGCAGATTGAAAAAGAACAAAGCTGGAGGCTGCTTTCCCAGATAGATTTACTTTCACTGAGTAATGCATGGTAACAGCTGCAGTGCTCCGAGCGGCCGTGAGGAGGGAGGCTGTAGAACAACGCCTGCAGATACATGGTGTGAGTGTGAGTGTGGTCTTGGCTCGTTTCTTAATGGATGGTACTTACCTCCACTTAGTCACCACTGACACCATTCATGGCTATTGAGAATGTTTTAAAATGGTACAGACACAGAAAGGCTACAAAAATACACTGCTGTCAAAAGTTTTAGATCACCCCTCATAATTTTTTTTCGTTTTTATTGAATTCACACAGTGTAATGTCTCAGTAAAGCATAGAACTAGACAAAAAACAGTTGGAGGTTAAGTAAAAGTTGTGGAATTGTCCTGTTCAACACAATTTAATCTAAATTTTACAGCTGAAAACCCTCGTGGCATTCATTCAGTGATGGAAATCGTTCCTTAATCGTCCCGTCATTGAAACATCGTTCTTAACATCTCTGACTCCACAATAGCCTCTGGTACAGGTCTCCAAATATGAATCCATAGCTCTCGGAGAGGAGCCCAGTTAGAGGGTGTTCCACACCTCTCACCAAAAGTTACCAATAACTGGCTCCAGCTTCCCCTGTGACCCTGACCAATAAGTGGTCTAGATAATTTATAGAGTGATCGAGGCAGCACTGTGGCATAGTGGTTAGGACATCTGCCTCACAGCAAGAAGGTCCTGGGTTTGAGTTCTGAGCTCAGTGAGGGCGTTTCTGTGTGGAGTTTGCATGTTCTCCCCGTGATTGTGTGGGTTTCCTCTGGGTGCCCTGGTTTCCTCCTACAGTCCAAAGACATGCACATTAGGCTGATTGGTTATGCCAGATTGCTTCTAGATGTGAGATTGAATGGCTGTGTGTGTACTGGCCCTGGGATGGACCGATGAGCTCTACAGGGTGTACCCTGCATAAACTCCAAAGCATACAAGTCTACATGAGCCTATATTAAAATTAAAAATGTTGTATTACTTCTCCTCCATTTAGAAGGGTTAATGTTATGAAAACAGTATCGACAGTAAAGGAACAAAAGCGTGCCATGGTGTATGGGTTTGTTCTTGCGTACTGTCATGAATCACTGTTACTAAATGCCGAGACATGGGATACAGTCACAGTGTGTTTTATTTATTTAAAAAAACAAACCCAACAACACAGTGTCCACCATCCTAATCTGAATTCCCGTAAACACTGTCGGGAGGCACAAATGAGTCAGCACCCAAAACAAGAGAAAGGAAAAGGTGTCTGACAGTAACATGTAAAGCAGACAGGATCAGACTTGATAACGTACAATATAACAAAGCCAAGACATTTCAAAGGTTGTTAAACAAAGATGAGGACGGGTTGAATGATGAGAAAAGAATGAATATCATTTACAGGAATGTGGATGGACTGAGCTGTGACAACAGCACTGAGAGTCGAAATCATAAGAAGTGTAACCATGTTAAAAATAATTAAACTGTCTCTAAGGCATCAGGAAATACACCCTTAACAGCTCGCCAGACGACTGCAGGGCCAACACACAGACAACCATTCACACACACAATCACACCTAGGGGCGATTTGGAACAGCCAATTAGGCTACTGTGCATGTTTTTGGACTGTGGGAGGAAACCAGAGTACCCAGGGGGAACCCATGCAAGAACGGGGAGGACATGTAAACTCCACATGGAAACGCCTTGAGCCCGGGCGTGCTAACCACTGTAGTACCACCATGCCGCCCATGTGTATATTTTAAAAGATAAATTAAATATTGCTTAAAGACCCCAATGCATACTTAGTTTAGATGAATTAAAAAAAAGCAGTTTTGTAAGTATCAAATCCCATTTATTTATTCCAATCATATTACTAGCTGCACTGATTTTAAATAAAGGCCACCCATGTACAGTGAGCTGTGTGTGAAAGCTGAGACATTACACTGATACCTTCATTATGGGCTATTAAAATACTCACCACTTGCACTGAAGAGGACCACACACGCCCTTCATCAACCAGGCACAGAGAGTGAGCGCTAACCCATGTGTGCTTTGTGTATTCTTACAGTTACTCAGTCACTGTGCAGGAGTCGTACGCGCACCCATATGATCAGGTGTATTACACCAGCTGCACTGACATCCTCACATGGTTCAAATGCACACGCCACAGGTAAGAAAGCACTGTATTTAGCATTTTGTAGATATCTTAAACTATAATAACTATATAAAGAATTAAAGTAGCATTAAAGACTGTTTAAAACAATAATGGTGTAGTATTTGCATTTGTAGCAATAGTATTTGTATGAACATATATAATATGCATCAATGACCATTAAAATACCATTACAAAATATCTGTTGCATTAAAATACCACTACAAATACTCTTATAAAATACCTGTCACATCACAAAAACTATTACAGAATAACATTATATTATTATTACACTATAAACACCATTACAAAATACCTGTTACATTGTACGGAGCCCCTAAAGGGACATGGGTAAAAAAAAAAATAAAGGTTAGGTTTCTCAAGCGCACGAGAAAGTTTCACGTGCGCACGAGAAAAGGGACATGGTAAAAAAAAAAAAAAGGATAGGTTTCTCGTGCGC
>JBCNYH010000016.1:1163031-1182256 GCA_039654325.1 Tandanus tandanus
GAAAGGGGAAAAAAAAAAAAAAAAGGATAGGTTTCTCGTGCGCACGCGATACTTTCTTGTGCGCACGAGAAACTATCACGTGCGCACAAGAAAGTATCGCGTGCGCATGAGAAACCTTAGGTAACTGGTGCGCACGTGATATTTTCTCGTGCGCACGAGAAACCCATCTTTTTTTTTTTTTTTCATGTCCCTTTAGGGGCTCCGTAACATTGCAAAAAAAATAATAAATAAAACATTACAAATACCATTAGAAAACACCTGTTACATTAAAAATACCATTATAAATACCAGTAATTATGATGTTTTGTATTGGGATTTAATAAAGAAAATTACTTGAAACAATGCACTCAGGGTGAGCTACAAGACAGCATACCGGAGAGGAAACAAAACCATGTACCGGCGCAAGTCTCAATGCTGCCCAGGTTTCTACGAGAGCAAGCAGATGTGTGTTCGTAAGTATAAGCAATACTCATCTCTGTCTTTATCTCCCAGACAACTTACAGTGTAAAATGTTAAAATGTTGTGAGAAAGGTTTAAATTAGAGAATTTCTCAGAACATATTTCGAGCAGCCCTGTAGGTTATAGGGCTGGAGCTGACGTGAGCAGTTTGGAACAATAGGTACTGACTTGTGTTGTGCATGAATTTCAACAGGGAAGAGTTAACTTAAATTAAACATGGCAAGTTTTGCAGATAGCAGAAATGAAGACTCCAAGGTTTAACCATAACTGTTGCATAACCTAACAAAAAAATGCTGGCTCCTATTGATTAAAAAAACAAACAAACAAAAAAACCCAATGCATTTTAAATTCTCCTCACTTGCCTGCGTCTATATTTCTTGTGAGATGAAAATTAGGAAATCACTGGCATTAAAACCATGTCCTCCCCAACTGGCTGTAAACCAGTGATGTGGTGATAATCCTTTCTTTTCTGTTACATTGCGAAAATGGCGACCATTGAGGGCGAGAAGTTTGCATCTCTGGTTTCTATGAAACCATAAAAACTGATGGCAGCAGCGTCCACCCAAATGATTACCTTAAAAGAGAAGACAGCACTTGTGAAAGTTAATCTCATTTAAATTTTTACACTAATTTAATTCTGTTTGCAAAATCTTAGGCTGAAAGCATTTGTTTTAATCATTTTATAGGTGGTTATTTAAAAATTGCGCCTCAGAATGACGATGTCATCAATACCCAAGTTAACATGTACAGGTTTTTGATACATTTATGCCATTTATTGACAGATTTGTGTTACATAAGTCAAAAGGCTGAGATTAAAACCACTGCCTGTGCAGTGGCAAACTATATATACACACCAGGAATAATATATTTAATTAGGACCACCCGAAATACTGAAAAAATATGTTTAAAGCCATACTCCTCCATGTTAACATGGGTATTGATGACCTCATCATTCTGAGATTCAGTTTTTAAATAAGCTCCCATAAAATCGTTAAAATAGCAGCTATCTGTTTAATATTTTACACGCAGACAGATTCTGATATTGAGTTTTGATTAAGATTAACTTTTAACAAGTGCTGTCTTCTCCATTAAACAAAAGGTTTTTAACTTGGGAGGAATTTCATATATAGTTTCCAATTTCCGTTTGCTCAGCCAGATGGATCCAACTCATTCCATGTAGGCGTGTTGGAAGTAGAGTAAACTCAAAAACAAAAACAAAAAAAAAAGTACAAACCTGAAATTGAGAAACATTTGCATTTTCCTTTTGTGGAAAACTATTCAACAGCATGCACTTTCCAAAAGAAACCCAAAAGCATGTAAGAGAATAAACGTATAAAACTTTTGGCACACTGTGTTGTTGCCTGGATGAGGTAGTGCTTATAAATCATTTCATTATTAATCATTAATTTGTTTTGGATGCATAAAACAAATTTTCCAGTTTAAATTTAGCACTAAATCAAAACACTAAACTGATCTGAAACAGCTAGAATTCAGACCAAAATGTGAAGGTTACGGTTTAACTGCACTTTTTTCCAATTCTATAAATATCTTTTTTTTTTTTTTTTTTTTTGAGTTTCTCAAATAACTCTACACATTCATGTTCCCTCAAAAGATTTGGTGTGGAGAGAAGGGCGAGGGAAGGCGAGGGTCATTTCGGCTGGTAAAGAGCACGTGTTTGGAGGATAATAGGCTGATAGCTCATGTGATGAATCAACTTTTATGTTAGATTGAATGTGAAAATGTCATCTTGTTGCTCAGAGGGACTTTATCTGAGCACTAAAAGAAGCTGCTCTGTGTAAAACTTGGCCAAAATCATCTGATGATTTGTCATGACATTGACAAGTTTCAGAAATACTCTCTTATGTCTAGTGAGGAACAGTAATAACACAGCTCAATGAAGAAAATCTATTATAATGAAGAGAACCATCAGTGGAATAAACTGTAGATTTTAATTTGAGACTGTCTACCAATAAGGACATTGTAAGGAGATTTTGAGTGGAAAGAAATTGGAGGAAACCAGAATACCCAGAGAAAACCCACTCAGGCATTGGGAGAGCATGCAAGCTTCATACAGAAAGCATGAGCCCGGAAATTGATCCCAGGACCTTCTTGTTTTGAGGCAGACATGCTATACTTTTGGCAATAAAGTGTATGTGTACGTTTTACTTTTAATGACACAATTCTTTTGGTGTGGCCTGTATACTGACTGTGAGTCACCATTTGTGCTGGACCGTGATTACCGTAACTCATTATTTTCCAATGTCCAGGATTCATAACACAGCCTGGACGTGTCAGCGTTAAACACACAGCTCATTTGAGATCATGGAAATTCTGCCCTAATGTTCTACTGTAAAGCTGCATGACATATTGAATTTGGTTCTGTTCTCATTGTAGATTGCTCCTTCGTGCTTCCCTTTAGCAATCTCGTTCAACTGTAATCACTGTATTGTCGTCAGCGCAAGCAGATCTAACACCACATCAAAAGCTTCCCCTGCACCGGGAACACAAACTCAATCCTTTCATGTTTTCTAAAGGCTGAAACTCTTTACATTGTGCTTTTGTTTTGATTCCCTACCCTGTGTGCACTTTGTCTGGGTGGTAGCCACTCTGTTTAGCAGGTCAGTATGCGTCTTTTTTTTTTTTTCCCGCCCATGTTTGTTTTTCCCATTGGCACATCTTCACTTTGGCTACAACTATTTGAAGGAATGAAATCTGATGCTAGTTTCCCTTGTTTTCTCTTTCTCCTTCTTCCTCCCACACTGATCCCTTCTTCCCCAGCACACTGTGCTGAGAAATGTGTGCACGGCCGCTGCGTGGCCCCCAACACCTGTCAGTGTGAACCCGGCTGGGGAGGAGCCGATTGCTCCAGCGGTAAGTCCTCCAGCTGGAGCTGTCTGTCTTATAACACACCCACACACACACACACACACACACACACACACACACACTGGGCTGCTGTGTCAACCTTTCCAAAACTTCAGCACACAAAGGAAGGCACTCAGAGTGATGCCAAAGGGTTTGACCGTTGTGCCAGGATAAGGAGTAGTTTTCTGACCTATTGTTAATACTTTATAAGTATGCTAAATTAATATAATAAATAAAAAATAATATTAAATAAATGAAATGAATGCAATAAATAATACTATAATAAAATATAATCCTCATTATTCATTTGCTGAAGCATTTAACCCTACTGTGAGGGTCGAGGGAGGCTGGAACCTATCTCAGCCAACACTGGGTGAAGGCAGAGTACACAATGAATAGCTCGAAAGACCATTGCTGGGCAACACATACACAATCATACACACACACTCCTAGGGGCAATTTGGACCTGCTAGTTAACTTAATGTGCATGTTCTTGGGCTGTGGGAGGAAACCAGAGTACCTAGAGGAAACCCATACAAGCACGCAGAGAACATGTAAACTCCACGCAGAAATACCCGAGCCGGGGACTCGAACCCAGAATGTTGTTGCTGTGAGATCGACGTGCTAATAAAAAAATATATGATATTTAAAGTTTAATAGAGTATAAAATATTACAATATGATAAATAACAATGATGTGCCAGATTGTTGTTCTGTCCGTTTTTTTTCACATACACACCTCCATCTTCAAATCCCAGACAGTCAGGATGATGGCGAAATGTTATTCTTTTTAGGGCCTTTTTTAATTTTGATTTTGCTCTATGTTTTGGATTGGTGTCTTATTGATTGATACCCGTATTTCTATTATTCTATATACCTTTGTGGAATGAAATGTTTTCATTGGTAAATTTAAGACTATAATAATATAATAGTCATTCATTCATTCATTCATTTTCTGAACCGCTTAATCCTAATTAGGGTTGCGGGGAGGCTGGCGCCCATCACAGCCGACTCTGGGCGAGGGCAGAGTACACCCTGGACAGCTTGCCAGGCTTAATAATATAATAATAATATTATAATAATATAATAACAGTATAATAATATTATAATAATATGATCATTATAATAATATAATAACATTATAATCGCTAGTCTCAATATCTAGTTGTCAAATTCAATATGATATTCCGATAATGTGATGCCAGGATATAGCTTTCTGTATGGAAATGTACAGCCCAAGACCCAACCAGGAGTGATGACTGATTCTCAGAGCAGCTGAGGATGAGACGCCACTCTGAGTTTATCCATAGATATAGATGTAATCATCCATTATGTCAAGTCAGCCGTAGTAGAAATTGGAGAATCCAGTAAGGGTTTACAGTAAAGTTTTTATAATATATCGACATACACTGAGAAAAGAAGGCTCAAGGTTGCTGAGTAATTGCTTTTTTAATGGAAATGCTACCTATTGTCATATCAGTGCCAAAACATGGTGACTCAGAAAGACTGTGCTGAAGTACATTTCCCATCACTGAAGCGAATGCGATGTTGCTAGCACTTTGCCCTCTTTAGTTCCAACTAGGTAAAATGAATCTGTGAGCACTGTGCATGACAGATCTTTAAAGTCATTTCTAGCCTGTGGGTATTAGCCACTATATTAGTATCTTTCATTTATTGATCTTTATTAGATTATAGACTCTGTGAAGTCAGGTCCGATCCCTGCACTCTCCTGGCCAGGTGTGCTGACTGTAGTGAATTGATGGCGGCTCAGATGAATTAGATGAGGTCCTCTGTAGCTGTACTCTGAGCTCGTCTTGTGTTTCAGGGCCTCAATAAAAAAGGTCATTGTTATGTCTGCAGTCTTTCGGCATCCCTCAGGAATTAAACAAGCTTTTCTAGTTAGCAATGGTCTGAGATTCATTGTTAGAAAAAATCGAGGTAAGAGGATACAGGTACTCGTGAAAGGATTTGTTAGTTTGATACACTGTGATATAATGTTGCTTATGATGGTGCTAGGAATCCAAGGAGTGGCACATGGCATTAGAGGGTTTGTACATATGCAGCTGGGAAAAAAAATTAAAAAAAATAGTCCAAATCTTGGTACTCACCCAGTATAGCCATGCTAATCCAGCACCAGACTAGCAGCTGGTAGCTTAGCAGGGTTGTGTAAGGCATGAGGTATAATACCCCTGCTTGACTATTACCCAAACTCGCTGGAACTTTGTTGTGTTACTCTAACTGTTATGATGTAGCTTGAATATGAGTGTGACCTTTAATTTAAAATTAAATAATAAGAAACAAATTTGTAAACACTGTCATCTAAGCAACATACAGTGGGTCGCAAAAGTATTTACACCTCCGTGGAAAATCAAATTAAACATCCCAATAGACATCCCATAATGCCAAAACTAATTTCATGGAGATACCCCCCAAAAACAACAACAAAAAAATCAAACAAATAAGTAAAAGCCAGGCTGACTATGAAGTCACTGTTGCAAACAGTGCAGTGGCACAACACTGTAATTACCTTGTAGTGCTACTAGGCAGGGGTACAGTGTCATATAATCTGAAGTGTTTTGTATCTTTTTCCCCCCAGTCTGGCATGGCGATGCTGGATAGTATACTAAACCGGTAGATCAGAGAGAGAAGTCAACTGTAAAGCCCTCCCACAGAGAAAACTTATGAGTCTACTAAGCAGAAAAAGAAATATCAATCAGGATGCTCTGAGCTCTGTCTGTTACTCTCAGTCACTCACTCTTCTATTGCACAGATTCTAGGGACCTAAAATTCTAGATGCTCTCACTCTAAAAAACAAACATCTGGGATATAAAAACATATTTAAACAAATATTTGATATGAGCTAAATGTGGACAGGCCTCCTGAAAGCTTTGACCTGTAATAGGCTCGAGCCTGAGACTGATGCTGTCTCTCTGAGAGATAATGCTTGGATATGAATATAGTATACATTTTCCAAAAATAGTAAATATCTGTATAAATATGGAGACAAGGACCCCAAAGACCCCTGTAATTTGACCTGTGGTGTATAAACAATATGTTGATTTATTATATCTATATTAAATCCATTCAAGCTTATGACTTTTAACTGTTTTGATCGATGTCAACTAATGCTACTCATGTCAATCATGATTGTCTGTTATGGTTGGCAATCAAGTGGCGTTTACGCACTAGATCACAGTATATGACTAATTAAAGGAATGTTGTTTGCATTCTTTCTGTACTTGATAGCATGGCATGATATGAACATTACACTAACTCAAGCGAGCTCTGTGAAGCTAATTGATAGGAAGGGTTTCTGCTATCTTGTAACTGGGTAACCTACTGAATACAACATGGCAGTGACTTACTATTGTATTCTGGTATCTGTGTGAATAGCAGTAGCTCAAGGCAAGACTCTTCCATAGCCTCCTCTGATCCGTTCTCTATAGAAGGTCTCATGAAGCAGACGCCAATATGGTGTTCTTTTACTTAAAGATGCTCACATGCGTGTAGTGTGAGGGCCTCTGACTTTACAGGTCACAGGGCCATAACAATGTGTCTGTGGATTGTACTGGGTTCAAGAAGAAAAGCAGAAATCGCCTTCTTTAAATGCACAAAAGGCAAAGGAAGAGGAGGAGAATAACACGGAGGAAATGCAGGCAATCACCTCAGGGCTCAGGGATTTTGTTAATCCGAACTGAGGCGTCCGATGATAACGATGCGAGGCACAATACCACATGGTCACTTATGTTTTTCACCTTTATGTCAAGTGCTGCTTTAGATTAATATACCTATCTCAGGTTTGACAAATCCTGGTCATATTGTTTTCTGCTCTAATGGTGTATCAATGGTTGGTGTTGCAGATGCAACACACTTCTACAGTTACAGGCTGAAAAAGCAGCGTTCTTGTCAAAGAAGTGGCTTTATATTAATGCGCAGGGCAGCTGTTGTACTGGTTTGAGTTACAGCATGCAACACTTTTTAAATCTTTCCCCTAGCAATAAAAAAGTTATTGAAGGGTCTGGCGACTGTATTTATGTACGTCTCTGCAAGGACTGATTTTACACCTGGTCAGGATATGAATTTATTTGATTTGATTCTGCATTAGACTTATTTTGCAAAAAAAGTTTGATATGAATTGGCTTGTTCTGCAGGACACCACTTATTCTTATTTTCTTTGTGCTTCAGTTATCTGTGTATCGCTATATGACAATTATTTGCTGAAGGTGATTTGGATGGCAGTGTGACGTGCACTCCTTTATGGCATCTTTTGAAACTCATTCAAAGTTTGAAATTTTTTTAGTTTTTTGTTTTACTTGAAAAAATGCGAAGGCCATATTATGTAGCTTTCTTCATTTTTTTGGGAGATAATTTTGCTGAATTAATAGGATTTGAACATCAGATACTGCATCAAACCAAGAGTCTTTGTCTGCTGTTTTGATTCAAGCATTAACCCGAGTTTGTGGAGTGTATAATTAACAATCATGCACTGAAGGCTTGATCAATATTGCAGAAACTTTCAAGATCCACTGAGCCCGAGGTGCATCATTGTTTTAGTATATACTACAAAGGTACCTAGGAAAAAAAGCACATTTTCATGGTTTATTTTTATTTTTATTTTTCAAATCATAATTAAAGCAGGTGAGCTCAGAGTGCAGGCAGGAGTTTAGGCAGTGCTATGCAGAAACATAATGAAAAACAAACAAAAATGAGATTTATGTATTTTATTTACTTATTTTTATCAGAATGGACACAGACGAACTCCTAGTGCAGGCAGGTGCAGGCAGGTGCAGAGCCTAAAAGCTGTGTAATGTTGTCTCTTTAAACCCTTTTCCGAGTTTTAGTACTTTGTGGAAAGATAATAAAAAGTAAATTAAAACAAGACTTTTATAGTTTATAATTGCGTATTTTGACCAGGACAAAGACTGGTAAGGTGAGAGCTAAGCTTTCATCTGAGGTTATAAAAGCTACAGCGTGTTTAGTTAGAGTTTGGTAGGCTTCATACTACATGAACACATGAGAAAACCAGCTCGGTACAAGTGTGTTTGCACATTAATTCAAAATTTCAACATTTTTAATTTACAGAAAGATTCTTCAGTGTCAGAGGTTTGCAGTAGTCAAAACTAACGATGTAATTAGAGGAAATGTTTTTGCGCTTTCGAAGTATAAATCCAAATCTCTCAATGCTTTGTGAACCATTTGGTGCCTTTCTATGCTTTGGTTGCTGTTTCTGCATCTCTATTAGAGTTCGGGGTCTTATAGGTTCTAGAGAGTTCAGAAAAGCCTGTGTGAATGTACGTGCGTGTATGAGAGGGGTGTGAGATTTCAACACATACAAACCCCAACTGGTCCCTCGACAACTGGTCGCATCAATTACATCCACAGTTTTTTTGGGGGGTTTTTTTCCTGCAGTAACTGACCCTTTTCCATAAGCGTCATTCTGCTTCATGTTCAGACTGTAAATTTGTCAAGCGAAACCAAATTGTAGCTGGAAGACTGGCCTGTCTAAAAACGCCAAGATTTTTTTTAGAAACTACATTAAAATACATCTATTAACCCTCATATTGGAAATGTGCATTTCCTGAAGAAAATGCGAACTCTTCACCCGAATGTCTTAATCCGTCCTCAGTCAGCTCATTTTTAAAGTCTTTTCTTATGTGCTGTCAACAATTGTCTATAGTTCTGATGCTCTGTGGAAACGTCTTATTACATGCAGGAGGCACCTGTGTGGTGCAATATGAGAAACAGATGTCTAGGCGCCCCATAAACACACCACAGGACAAATAAGAAGTCCCGGGCACTCTTTTGGAAGCACCCTGTTGACCTCTTATGTACCGCATTTTAACTGTGGCTACACAACCCAAACAAAATCTCAAAATACCATGTGTGATTGGTGGTACATCACCAAGGTCATTTGTAATCCTCTTGACAGGGCTAAAAAAAAAAAAAAAAGACTGAAAAAACCTCAAGATGTCTCTGTTTCCAACTAAAAACAGCTGAGACTGAATTTTGAATCACGTCTGTGCTCTGGAGACAGAAACAACCAAGAAAGTAAAATTATGTAAATAACTATGATCATGTATAATTGCCTAACTGTCTGATACTAAAAATGTTAAAACCAAGATGAAATCTGATCACTTTTAATAGGCTGAAAAATAAAACGATATCTACTTTTATCACTATTATTAGCATTTCCGTAAACATTTAATTATATGTCAGTTGTTCGCTGCATTCAGGGTTGCCAGGGCTGTGATATTTACACCAAACAGGGATAACTTTTTAGCAAACTTGCAGGTGGAAAAAGCAAGCCTAAAGTAATTTAAACTGGAATAATTATTTTTGTGATAATGTAACAATAATCTGTCGCTTCCGAAATTTTGTTTCAAAACAAACAACAAAAAAATTATCACAGGAAAGGGAAAATGTTTCTCACTTATAGACTACTTGTCAAAAGTTTTAGAACAACCTAATTTTTACAGTTTTATAGTTTTTCAGTTGAAAACAATAAGGGAAGCGGTATGTCAGAACTACCTTAGAAGAAAAGCTGTAGGGCAGTGGTGGCTTAGTGGTTAAGGCGATGGGTTACTGATCCGAAGGTCAGCGGTTCAATCCCCACTATCACCACTGTTGGGTCCTTGAGCAAGGCCCTTAACCCTCAATTGCTTAGTTGTATAAAAAAATTAATTGTAAGTCGCTCTGGATAAGAGCATCTGCCAAATGCTGTAAATGTAAAAGATGAACAAGACGGTTAGCTCCAAATCTTGGAATGGCAGCAGATTTAATCCCTAAATTAATTTCCATCTTTGAGAGTAAATGCCACAAGTGTGTTTAGATGTAATAGCTGCAAAAGGAGGCTACTTTGAGTAAAAAATTAGATTAAATTGTCTTAGATTAAAAAAGAACAATTTCACAACTTCTTTTCTTCTTCTTCTTCTTCTTATTTATTATTATTATTATTTTTTAATCATTATTGTGTTCTATACTTTCAGTTCACAGAACAGTGAGACAATAAACTGTAAATTTCAATTTTAAAAATGAAAAAGGGGGGTGTTTAAGTGTGTTAAGGGTTTTTTCTATGCAAAGAAAGTAAAAGCAGCTCCGTTTACAATTTTTAAATACAGTCTGAGATTGAGACAATATGCTGTTAAATTATTTGCAAGTCCTCTTTAACGTCACTTT
Source organism: Tandanus tandanus (assembly GCA_039654325.1). Classification (NCBI taxonomy): domain Eukaryota; kingdom Metazoa; phylum Chordata; class Actinopteri; order Siluriformes; family Plotosidae; genus Tandanus; species Tandanus tandanus. Next base: position 1,173,531 of record JBCNYH010000016.1, read on the forward strand.
GAAGTGAATTTATTTATATTTAATTTCCAGAAATCTAAAACCTTAAACCTTTTATACTGAACCAGAAGGCCTCCACTGTAGCTTGAGCTGTAATCATTGACATCATCAACTAATAATTACCCGGAAGTTAAAGTGCCAGAAGCTGAGTAAAATTATTTCTCTAATTTAGCATAAAACACAATTATAATCATCTTTAAAACTAAACAGTCCAGTTAAAACACACTGTTCATTCATCTGATCATTTTGCTCAGTTCTGTTTGTTCTGTAATTTCACAGTGTAAATACAGGCACACACTACTCAACTCTGGGCACAGGTTCATTTGTATCTGTCATCCTGAAGCTTATTTCCTCTCTAGGGATCTGAGTCTCTTATTGAGTTGGACAATAGTGTGCAGACTAAAGCATGGTGGGGCCTCCAGGTCCACTGTGTTTAAACTAGGTCAGATCTTCCACACATAGCTCTCTGAAAAGAAGGGTTTTGTGAATACAGACCCTTTAAATTTTTTTTTTTTTACCCTGCGGAAGTTCAGGGGACTTTTAACCAGGGACAGAAAGCACTGATGCACGCTAGGCACAGAGCAACATAATGTGACATGGAAGGCTCCAAAGATTTTCTAGTGAAAACAGAAGATGAATTTTTATTGTTTTATACTCTAAGTTCCATGATTGAATTGATTTTTCATGGATGGAAGTGACTGTAATGAAAATATGGGTAACATATGTTGGGAAATGTTAGAATTTCGAGCCATCCAACAATGTATTTCAGATATCATACAAACAACACTGATGACTATGAGTATTAACTTTATTTCCTCATAATATTTATAAAATGTAGTTGTCTTATGCAAGTTTTAGTCATGTTAATCTGAATTGAATTGAACCCCAGTACACTTTTATATGAAACCTTCCCTGAACCTAGGGCAAAATGGACATAATGTACTTGGTTAAAATGTAAGAGCTTACTATAACACCAGTGGCCTCAAGGACTATTTCATGTGAATAGATGGTGCTTATGTGACTGCTTTTAAAGTGCTGCCTGAAGAAGTGCAGTTCATGTTTTTTATTATTTTATCTCAAGGTATCCATATCACTGTCTTTTGCTGTTCTAGTCATATTCAACATTTTTATTCATTTATTCATTCATTTTCTAAGCTGCTTAATCCTACTAGGGTTGCAGGGAGGCTTGCGCCCATCTCAGCCGACTCTGGGCGAGGGCGGGGTACACCCTGAACAGCTCACCAGGCCATACACAACACATACACAACCATTCACACTCATTCTCACATCTAGGGACAATTTGGAACTGCCAATCAACCTACAGTGCATGTTTCTGGGACTGAGGGAGGAAACCGGAGTACACAGAGGAAACCCACGTAAGCACGGGGAGAACATACAAACTCCAAACAGAAACGTACCGAGCCCAGGAATCAAACCCAGGCTGTGAGGTGAACGTGCTAACCAGACCTTACTGCCCTATTCAACATTTTTAGCTGATTGAAATGATTTAAATGTGATAAAATGTGAATTGAAAGCCTAATTTTATTTCTTAGATCAAATTAGTTCTGTAGGATGCTAAGGACTGGACAGCTGCTAGCTTTTCTCAGAAACTAAAAGGCAAAAACTCACAGAGGTGTTTTGAGATGTGTAGTAAATTCATGAGTATATTACCTTTTCCTCACAATTCTTTTGTGACCATGATACAACAAGAAAACTAAAGTCCAGGATTTTGTGATACTGGTGTGTGTGTGGGTGTTCAAGTATTGTGACCAAGAGAAGCTTATAGATTTTCCATCTGCATTTTAAAGTCTGAAACTGCCTGAAAGAGTATGTAATTAATATCTGGGTTTTTTTTTTGTCTGCTCTGAGCCCTACTGTTGATTGCATGAGCACACTGAGTCAACATTTAAAGTGTACTGGCTAATTTCATGTCAATATGATGATAATTTTGTTTAAATGTTATACTTAGACTGTTTATTACAGGATTAGATGATGACTGACTCACACTGAGAGGTTTTTTTTAGGCAAATTAAAAAATATATATTTTATCTGGCCGGTACGATGGTGTAGTGTTTAGCATGTCCACCACCCAGCAAGAAGGTCCTGGGTTTGAGTCCTGGGCTTGGACACTTCTGTGTGGTTTGCATGTTTTCCCTGTGCTTGCGTGGGTTTCCTCCAGGTAGTCAAGTTTCCTCCCACAGTTCAAAGACATGCACATTTGGCTAATTGGTTGTTCCAAATTGACCCTAGGTGTGAGTGTGAGTGTGAATGGTTTTGTGTGTGTTGGCCTGTGATGGTCTGGCGAGCTGTTCAGGGTGTACCCTGCCTTTGCCCAGTGTCGGCTCCAGCCTCCCCATGACCCTAGTAGGATTAAGCAGTTCAGCAAATGAATGAGAGTGAGTGATAATTATATTTATTATATTGGAAGGTTGTTAAAGATGGCGGATACCAACCCCTCGACTGAATAATTCTCCATATCATACAGTACCTCATCTCATTCAATAATTGCTTACTGTCCCCCAAATAGTAAACCAATCAAGTTGCGCTGTTAAAGTGCTTTCTTTGGTGTCTGTGGTCTTTCAGATGCGATTGTAAGACAATTTTTTTATTAGTATAGGAGACACCTATGCATCTTATTCCTTTAACATTACAGCCCATTAAAACCAATGTAATCATTACAATATTCAAATTATTTTAAACATTTTTATTTTTTACCATTGTTGGAGACCTTCTAGGTCATCAGTGAGAAACAGTCTTAAACGTCTGTTTTTAGAAGATAAAAGTCTTTCAGGGTCCAAATGAAGTTGTCTTTAACGGCTGTTTGCTTTGTGTACTCTATCATTAGAAGTGTTTATTGACTTCACGGTGAGCTCAATAGCTAAACAGACAGCCTTTAACCTGAAACCACAAATTCTAATAAATAGTTTCAGGCTCACGAAACTCTCCTAATCTATTTGTACCAGCTTCCTGGCTTTCCTGAAAAAAGACATCCCTTTAGGCAGATTAAAGCATTTCTAGAGTAAACATGTGGTCAGGGGTGTACTGGATCTGGACTAATCACATCAGCTGTGGTCTTGGGTGGTGTTTCAATCTCAACTGATGGGTGTCTGAAGGTGAGTTCAAATGGTGAAGGAATATGAAATATGTCTTATGTCTAATGCTAGTTTGGTGATTAGCTTGGGATTTCAATAAACCTTGCTGAAGGCAATTATAAACTGATAGTATTTTATTCTCTACTTGGAGCTTTCTTGTAATCTCCTTCATCCCTTCTCTGGATCATCCACATGGATACGCTAAAGATTTGTGTTTCTCAGAACCCTTTCTTTGCTGAATAATCTCACCTGCATACTCTACATCATATAACGGTGGTTAATGTAGATGAAACACTAATGGAGAAGGAAGGCCTGGTCATCATCGGTACAAAAAGGCAAAAAATCATCAGGAACTACAAGTACTGTATCTTAGATATACGAAAACTTACTCTCTGAACACCCCACAATCCCTCTCCACGTGAATAGGAGCTGCGTTCCAGAAATTGGAAGAAATAAAACACCTTCTTACTGACAGGCATATACGCCTTGCAACTAGAAGTAAATTCTTGACAGCTTGATCAGGACTTCTGGAGGTTGTATGGCATGGTTTCCTTAGGAAGATGGTGCGAGAAAGGTACGAATGCAGAAATGCCCCATATCGGGCAAAACTTAAAAGGAATGTGGATTTCGAAAAAATTGACAGGAGTTTTAAGATATCTAATGAACAAATACGCTGAATCACCAGTACCTTACCCATCCGTGAATTCTGTTATACACAACATCCGAAATACCTGGCTCATTTGTGCAGGTTGGAAAACAACACCCTACAAAAACAGGTACTGCTTGAATGTACCCAGAGCAGGCTATGGTGGCAAGGTAGAAGGCATACTTAACATTGATCGGCAGCAAGCCTGGCGAATAATGATGGACAAAATTGACTCCTTGCGACTTCTGGATATGAAATTTCAGAAGGAGTGCCCCAAGGTTGCGAAGCGGCCAAGTGGGAAGCAATGATGATGATAAGGATCTAGACTTGTACTGCAGGACTGCTTCTGTAATCATGATGACTGACCAACGGCTCATACTGAACATCCCTTTCCTGATATCATATCAGAGAGGTTTCCCTCACCAATGTCGCCTTTGGCTTGCTCATTGTTCATCATCTAAATTTATATCCAAATTGCATGCAACGAAATAACCATTCTGGTCTAAATCATATTCCCATTTCAAATAATTACTAAATGAAGTATTTTTCATTTAATTATTTAAAAAGCTTTAATTTTAATGCCCTGTAATGATCCTCAAGAGTGGACAGCTAGTAGCTTACCTCAGCAACACTTTTTCTCTTCTCATAAAATCAAGCAGATGATCAGGGCACTGCAGCAGAGGCAGGAGCTGTCAGGACTAGAGAGAAAAAGTTTGTGTTCTGGGGCAATTTAATTTCATAATGGCTAGTGACATCATTGCTTGGTTTATGTCCTTGACTGCATGTGCAGACATTAATCCCTGGGCTGGCCTCTTCAGTCCCATCATGTGGTAGACGCTTGTGTCTTATGATATAAATGCAGGTTTAATTAAGCCTCAAAGCTGAATCTGATGTGGTTATTATGGACAGGACAACCTGTTATTATGAGCTTTATTAGTCTGGCAGACATATACAGTATGATATATGTGATATGTGATATATATGAAATATGAACTGAACCACTAATCACATATGTTTATTCACCCACTTTGGAGGTATTGTAATACACTGCCTGACTAATAATTTTTCTATTGGACCACAATTAACTTTGAATACAGAGTGTAATCACCATGCCATTGTTTGGACAAACTTAAGCAATATCACAACATTTATTTCCATTCAGAGTCCAGTTCAAATTTTCTTTCAAACATCTTGAATTGATGATGGTAAAATAGTAGCACCCCATTAGACCTTCTCCAGCACATCCCAGAGAGTTCCAGCAGGGTTAAGGTCAGGATTCTGTGGTGCCAGTTGATGTGTGAAAATGATTCCTAATGATCCCTGAACCACTCTTTCACTATTTGAGCTCCAATTTTCTATCAGTGCCATCAGGAGAGAAAAAGTCCACTGATGAGATATCCTAGTCTTTAGTACATTCAGGTGATCATCTGACTTCATTTTATAGCCATATGATGTTACTGAGTCTCGACCTGACCAACTAAAAAACAATGCCATGGTGTATATGTGCTGTAATTAAGGCTAAAGACGTTCCAACAAAATATTAGAGTGTGTGAGTTCTTGTATTTGACCGGGCAGTGGAACAAACATTTTTGTGTGTGTAATGAATTCTGACTGTATGCTATTGCTAGTTAGTGTAAAAGTGAATGGATTAAAGTTATGCTGGATTTTTTTCTTCATATTAATCTTAGACAGGTAATTTGTAAGATCACTACTTGCAGATTTTCTTTAATAGAACAGCATTTAAATAATTCAGGGGAAATTAAGAGTTAAAGGTGACACTAAATCGATGCTTACATACAGTAACTAATATTAATTTTCATTATTATGGTATATTTTCATATGTTTGCATGTTATGTTTAAAACAGGAGCACTCACAGAACGCAAACCTCTGCCAACTTCTACCAGCAATCCCTCCTATGAACCAAAATATCAAAAAACATAGTATCTCACAATGGAATCCTTAAAAGATTCCTGGATAAGAATTTAAACCAGATCATCTTTAAAATCTGGAGACTTCCCTGTCTAAAGTTACACCTCTGGTAGAAATTTAATGGAAATCTGTACATAGCTTTTTGTGTAATCCTGCCAACAAGCAAACCCACAAACCTCAGGTAAACCATAACCACCTTAGTGAAGGTATTAATTTGCTGATGTAAACTGAGATATACCTACTGAATTCTCCATTCTGGTTTACTTGTGATAAATGTGAGTTTGTTTTCTAGGTTGCTAGCGAGGTTATTAGTGATATTACATGCTAACTGTAGTAGCAGGTTAGCATGGGGGCATTTTCAACCTTGTACTTTCATGGATATTTATCAATCCTAGTAGTTTTAATGAATGTTAATGTGTTGAGGCCATTTTTATCAGTTTTTTGGTCATTAAAAACACATTGAGCAATTTATTCTACACTGATATTATTACTGTTTGTATAAATTTACATGAAAAGTGTTACCTTAAAACTAATATAAAATAAAAAACATGAAAACTGATCTCTGGATGTGTTTTCTCCATGCAGCATGTGACAGTACTCATTGGGGTCCTCACTGCAGTAATCGGTGTCAGTGTAAAAATGGAGCGCTGTGTAACCCTATCACAGGCGCGTGTATTTGCACAACTGGCTACCGCGGCTGGCGGTGCGAAGAGCGCTGTGAGCCGGGCACCTATGGCAACAACTGCCAACAGAAATGCCAATGTCAAAACAATGCCACCTGCCACCACGTCACCGGGGAGTGCACATGCAGCCCTGGCTACACTGGAGCATTGTAAGTCTATACACATTCTTATAAGCTCATAAAATGCATGCAAAATGTAGACTACAAGTAATACACACCTGCATGAACATAAGGTGCACACAAACAAAAGCAACAGTGTGTTCAGTCTAATTATCCTTCCTTCGCTGTGCAGTTGTGAGGATCTGTGTCCTCCAGGCAAACATGGGCAGCAGTGTGAGGAGCGTTGTCCCTGCCAGAACGGTGGAGTGTGTCACCACGTAACCGGAGAATGCTCCTGTCCTGCTGGCTGGATGGTAATAACACAATATGTTTTGTGTAATGAGACTTTTCCCTAACAGTGTAATAAAAGAATTAAATACATTGGGGTGTGGTTTCAGAGGAAAAATACTCAGTAGCTGTGTGGCGTGATACTTCAGAGTTACTGTTAACACCTCACACCTCACCTCACAGTTGATTGTTTTCCTATAACTGCATGCCCAGCAGCTTGTATTCCTTGTATTTAAATTTACCACTGTCAAACTTATATACCATCATTTGCGTTATTGGAGTTGTAGCATTTTTTTCTCTCTTGAAGTCAATAAGATGAACCAAAAATTCTTCTCATGCCACCTAAAAAGTGGAGTGTATTGTGGAAACCTTACTAAATGCTTTCGAATTGCTGATGGAGACTCTTTCCAGAAATACCAGCTACTGAAAACATCAATTAATATCAACAATTATAAATGTTGGCAATTAATACTATCATATTATCTTATTACATCATATTAATCTGAGTCCAATAATTTCATTGCCGGTAGTGATGTTTCATTGTTACCTGTATATGACAAATAAACTTGAAACACTGAATTATTAGCATATCAGATTATGTGCATCATCCCTGTATTTTATCTGTTAGATTAACAAAATTAACAATTATTTGTTGAATGCAATGGGGATGCCTGAAGCAAATATTTGTTTCAGTATATACTACATGGGAACATAAGCAAAAAAGCCCATTAAAACCAGATTTTGCTGGTTTAATTAAAAATAATAATTATGACATATGCAGGTGAACGCAGCACTCTTTTATTCTTTTTCAGTTTTAGTATATACTACGTGGAAACATAAAGAAAAGAAAACTAAAACAAGATTTTTTTAGGGTTAATATTTACATATATTAACCATGACAAAGGCAGGTCAGGTGAGCTCTGCACATTGAGTGGAGCTAAACATTGTGCATCTAACAGTGCCTGTTTAAAACTTAAAATTAATTCATAATTTAGTACATACATACTACACAGGAATTTTTCCACAGGGTTGTTTAAATATCTTGGGTGTCTGTGCCCAGGGAACTGTGTGTGGACAGCCATGTCCTGAGAGTCGCTTTGGTAGGAACTGCTCCCAGGAGTGTCAGTGTCACAATGGAGGAACCTGCTCTTCGTCTACAGGGGAGTGTTTTTGCAGTCCAGGCTACACTGGGGAGAGGTGAGTGACAAGTTTAACTGCTGCTTAAACATTTGTGTTCACTCTGTTTAATGTTTATTAGCACAAAAATGCCCACAGTGTGGATCAGATCACAGCCAGACAGTGTTAACCTGTATTCTATAAATCTGCAGTCTATAAATAGGAAAATAGGCAAGAGTCAAAGCTATACAAACCGACAAAACAACAAGAAATACTCAACTAGAAAAACATACAGATTAAGGCTGTGAACCCAGACTTTACAGACACTGAGGAGTACATATATCTAAACAAATGAAAGGAAACTAGACACAGGTGCAACGCTTTTGAAAGTTGTTAATCATCATAAAACTGAACATTGCTTAGGGCGGCACAGTGCAAAATTGGTTAGCATGTCCACCTCACAGTGAGAAGGTCCTGGGTTTGAGTCCTGGGTTTGAGTCCTGGGTTTGAGTCCTGGGCTCAGTGAGGTGTTACTGTTTCCTGTATGTTTTCTCCATGTTTACATGGGTGTTCTCCAGGTACTTCATTTTTCTCCCACAGTCCAAACACATGCATATTAGGATAATTGGCTGTTCCAAATTGCCCCTAGGTGTGAAAGTGAATAGTTGTGTGTGTTGACCCTGTGACGGACTGGTAAGAGTTGGCTGAAATAGCTCCCGGGTGGCGCATCGACAAGGTGCGCGACTATCAACCCGGAGATTGCAAGTTCGAATCCAGATTGATGCCACAGCCGTCTGTGACCGGGAGTCCATGGGAGCTGATTGGCTGAGCTCTCACGGGAGGGAGGGATGGCATACGCTCACTTCCCTGTCACTC